>OU744808.1:8841443-9175418 GCA_916614155.1 Mesoligia furuncula
TTTATTACTTGTTTGAAGGTTTTGTAAGTCGGGTTGGCAAAGTGTACACGGCTACAAGGGTCTTCTGGCGCTCGAATGACATGCTGTTGGTAAACATTTGTGCAATGTTATTGTTTTGTGAAAAGTATTGAAAAAACAAGATGGCGACTTTAGTTCCGATTTTGACCACGTGCCAAAAGAACCTTATAGCGCCAATGATATAATAAGTAAAATAGGTGGATAGGTTAGGTTACCCAGCATAAAATCTTCAAAAACGGCACAATGTCACACTGTTAGATAACAAGTGGAAGTAGGACGGCATGACATAATTATCGGGAGCGAAAAAGAGACAAGACGATACGTAACTAGGCTAATTAGCCAAGTTGTAACGTGCCACTGGCGGAGCGTGTATAGATAACCTATCTACATCGATCACGAATATCACGATCGATCCCTATCTACCTCCTTTTATCAAATCTCTCTCTTCATCTCCTATGCTCGAATACCCGAGCCATCGAAATCAGACATCGTGACTTTGTCGGGTAAAGTTCTAAACCTCAAGTCGGTATTTGAAATTCGAACGGTGTACTTTAAAAACAAATTAGTTCATTTTGGATTTGTGAGCGGTCACGTGTATGAGGTTCATTCAAAGTGTTTACAGAATGGCGCTACTGAAAAAGAAATCAAGGTACAAACTTCGCAAATGAAAATGAAACGATTAAATGAAAAAGGGAATTAAATTAATTTGTACGAAAAGCTGCAGCTGCAAACGGATAAAAGGATTTTTTATGTTTCCGGAATTCATCGGAAATGTAGTCCGTCCGAGTGCTGTAGAAGCACAGTATTATTTTATTATACTGTGGAAGGAGACTGGTATTTTTTTACGGAATTCTTTGTGCCTTTGTATTGATGATTATTTTGCCTATTAAAATAATTGATGTTTTAAAAGCACCGGTCCATCTTGGCGTAACGTAAAGAAAGAAAGAAAAGGAATCATTCCTCATTATAATCATCCTCTCCCTGCCCTCGTCTTAAGTTACTTGTGGTCAGCGCAACACGTTTTTTCTTTCCATTCTCCCCTGTCAATCGTCACGTTTTCATTCACTCCCTTCTCTTTCATATCATTCCTCACACTACCCATCTATCTTTTCTTCGGCCTTCCTCTATTTAACATGTATATTCATCACTCTTTTAGTGTTGAAGGTATATCACGTCTCTGAACTGTCACTGCACTGGCTAGATAGAAAACTGTCTAAATTAAAACGTATGTTTATTGAACAATATAGAACTTATGGCTAAGAAGTTAGAGCCGCACGGTTCGTAAGATCATTGGTCCGTGGATGGGTGACCATCTTTACACACCAAGACTCCTCCGTGCCTCGGAAAGCACGTTAAGCCATTGGTCCCGGCTGTCATCCGTAGATCTTTGACAGTCGTTACGGGTAGTCAGAAGCCCGAAAGTACCAGGGGTATCCAATATACTGAGACTGTTAAGGCTAGAAAGGGGGTGAATACTTTGTAGAATACATCAGTTTTCCACTTTACTTCTTAGATACCTTCTACTAGAGCTTGCTCTAGCTTTAGGTCTCTAAAACCAGTAAAAGTACTCTACTGTTCCCTTGTGCGTAGCCACCTCGAGTACGTTTCCCAAGTCTGGAACCCTCAATACGAGATTTACAAATCTCGTATTGAATCCGTTCAGAAGAAATTTTTGCGTTACTTGGATTTTAAGGCAAAGCAATTCTCAGTGGACTATGAACACCGTTGCAAGCGATATCATTTCTTACCGTTGAACATAAAACGTAATATTAGTGACATATGTTTTTGGTAAACATAGCAAATGGCTCGATTGATTGTCCGGAACTACTCAGCAAATTACTTCTTCGCACTAATCAAAATAACCTACGCAGACGACCTCTGCTGCAGGCACCATGCGCATCGACTAATTACAGGAGCAACGCCTTCTTCATTCGTAGTGTAAATGCCTTTAATAGTTTACCATCGCACCTGGAGATCGACCTATTTTGCACCAACGCACACAGTATTAGAAGGATCCTAAACAAGGAATATTTCGGAGATAGTCATGAATAACTAATAAATAATTGGGTTTATGATATCTAATGTATTGTTATGTGGTTGCTCATATGTGATTTAACTGTTTGATTTTGCACGACTCGACTATTTACTTATTTATTTAACTTTTGATACCCTTTTTTAACTTTTTTTTTATAGTATTTTTTCTTTTTCTTGGTTTACAAAATCGCTGTTAACGAAAATAGTCAACGCAAAGTATTTGTAACTAGATGTTTATATGTGGAAGCTTGTAATTAGCAAAATTGTCCTGTATACGAATGATTTTTATTTATGTTATTAGTCTGTAAGCTTTCTGTAAAATATAATAAATAAATAAATAAAGACCTACTTAACAGTAGTTCCTGTATTTTCGCTCTACAGACCTCACACACCACACACATGCGTTACACAGTCACATGCGCTTCCAAGGTTGTTTACATTCACGATTGAGAAGGGATTTCAATCGTCAATGTAAACAACCTTACAATAATGCTATCGAAGTATAAGTTAAAAAGGTTACAAGTTTGCAAAAAGTACATCTCGAATCAATCAAGGGTAACAGCATCGGTTGATTAACAAACTGTTGTTTTAGCACAACTTTGTGATTGGAACCAATTTGAGCGATAAAAGCTGGACCGAAGCCCGAAGTAATTAGTTTATAGAGCAGTGGTGGCCCAGTGGTAAAGGCCCTGACTTCTTGTAGGTCGTAGTTTCGAACCCAGACAGGCGCTTTACTTTGTGTAGATAATTTCATCACCACCGCTCTCAAAACAGCATAGGAAAGGTAAAAAATTTAATTAAAAATTTAAAAAACCCCCGACACAAAAAATAATGAAATTAAATGTAAGTAATTGGAAAAGGATCAAATAATTTAAAAACCCCCAACTTAAAGAATCTAGGTAACGAGAATAAAACAGATAAATTCATATGGCAATCGGGGGACCTGGCAGAAGGTGTTCCACAGAACGGTCCCCGACTTCCATATGAATTTATCTGTTTTATTCTCGTTACCTAGATTCTTTAAGTTGGGGGTTTTTAAATTATTTGATCCTTTTCCAATTACTTACATTTAATTTCATTAATTTTTGTGTCGGGGGTTTTTTAAATTTTTAATTTAATTTTTTATTTCATGCTTTTTGCAGGGACTCCTTAACTTTTGTACTTCATTTCTTTTATTTTCTTGCGTTTTAAGATGCAGGTAATTTGGTGTTTAATCAGGTTTTTTATCCGTCAAAAAATAATTATTAATTTATAGTCGAAGAATAATTTTTAAGACTTATCAGACTTTTTTGTTTTATTATATCCTTTTTCTAGTTCTTCCTTTAGTTATTCAACTTTCGTACAAGTATTTCATAGCTATTAGATATCTTAGGTATTTCAGATCTAGTTTATAAAATGGGACTGCGACACTATCTGATGTAGAAATACCTACGCTTTTTAAGCAGGATAATTCCATTCGTAATAAAAATAGTCAAACTCAGTGGTCGTAGGTACCAGTCATCTCTCCATTTTCCTGATCATTCTAGAGCATTGATCGGACAAAAAAATATTTTCAAGTTTTTAGTTTTCATTTCGTTAGTTACTATTCCTCATTCCCTTTCAATATAGTGTACATTATTCTACTAGTCAGCCCTTCCATATGATACCTTTACCTATTGAAGGAGTTGTGAAAAATAAAATAATTTGCCATTTTGTGGTGGCGGCCAACTTGGATTTGAAATTTGTAATAGCGTATAGTATTCTACTAGTCAAGCCCTTTCATTTGATACCCATATTAAGGGAGTTGTGAAAAAATATGTAATCCGCCATTTTGTGGCGGCGGCCATCTTGGACCGATTTTCATCAAACATAGCTAAGAACACTCTCGACTAATTCACCTTTCAAACAATAAAAACTAAATCAAAATCGGTTCATCCGTTCGGGAGCTACGATGCCACAGACAGACACACACACACACACACACACACACACACAGACACGTCAAACTTATAACACCCCGTCGTTTTTGCGTCGGGGGTTAATAACTATACTAGAAACAAAAATTCGAAGACATGTGACGTTAAACAACCTGCACTGGGCCCGCGTGGTAGATTACGGCCCACTCCCTCTCACTGAGAGGAGGCACAGTTCACCTTCAGAATATCTGCTATCCTACGGAATTTCAGTCTATAAACAGAGTGGCAAAAAAAGCAAAAGGATTAAAGAAATGCACGTTAAGCCGTTGGTCCCGGCTGTAATTCTCTTTGACAGTCGTTACGGGTCGTCAGAAGCCCGAAAATCTGACAACCAGTCATAACAAGGGGTATCGTATTACACAGTAACTGGGTTGTGGAGGGCAGGTGGCCAGCTGCATCCGGTTAGACTGGAAGCTGACCCCAACATAGTTGGGAAAATGTTGGGGTCAGCTTCCAGTCTAACCGGATAGTTGGGAAAAGGCTAGGCAGATGATGATGATGATACAGAGTGACAGGGACAACGACGTGCATCTGAAACCATGAATTCAGCTCAGAAATTTTTAGTCGGTTATAAAAAACATCTTCTGTTTCAAAGAAAAGTGAAAACCTATGCGGTCAAAATGTAATAGCAAATTTAAAAAAAAATGAATGAATGATGAATGTAAGAGCACATTTTTTTTAATAGCCGGCTTCTTTCAAAATCGTGTACATTCAGTACATGATTCTGAAAGTAATCGGCCATGCCAACAGGTTGTACAGACGCCAGCACATCAAGCTACCCGAAACTGTCAAATTTTCCCAATCAACTTTGAACCTTATACTTTAGTGATAAAGTTGAAAATCTATTAAAGAAATTTGACAGATTGTAGTAGCTTGATGTGCTTGGCGTCTGTACGTCAATGTTGCTGTCAAGTGCCACTCTGTATAATTAATTCGCACTAATCTGCAATTTAGAATTTAAGTAATTTTATGACTACCACAGCCACAATGTAAAACTTAAAAACATTTGCTATTTTGTTATTTTAGTTTGATGAAAATTTGCTTCATATGGTACAAATCTATTTTGTTATCCAATCAAAAAAAAAATAATTCGAATCCAAAAATACAATAAGTCTTTGATATCCAACGTTTCCCTTTAAAATAATGCGAAACACATTATATATAAAACATTGAAAATGACTTTTGCGTTTCCGGCGAATAATAAAAAAAAAACATTGTTAGATGGTCTCAATTACTTACGCCTCCATTTCACACGCACCGTCTCATTACAAAACGAGTTCTAACTTTACATCTAGCCTGAACCTTCGAGTCAATTAGGTACTGTATTTTGATCTTTATTCCGACAAAAAGTTCTTAACGCAAAATTGACAACTAGACTTTTGCTTTGAATAACAACTTTAACTTTGTCGGATTATTGTTCAAAATTTAAAATTCGTTCGATGGTTTAAACGTGGTTCTAAAGATAAACCTTGTTTTGTATAGGCACGCAGAGTTTATACATACTGCTACTGAAATACCTTTTCACGAATTGTGTACATTCTTGGGTGTTTCTTCTAAAAAGCCTTTTGGGACAATAACTTGTCCGTTTCAGGAGAAGCCACAACTATTTGTGCACAGATATAGCTTAGTACTGGAAGAATAGAATATAATATTCTTTATTATGTATGTGCACCAAAAATATTACAGACTAGCTGTGCCCGCGACTTCGTCCGCGTGGAATAGTGACTTTTCGGGCAGCATATTTTGAATTACATATACCGTCTACAGACCGGGCATTTGCTGTCCGAACCCTCTGAGAACTCAGGCGAATTTCAGTGAAAGTCTCAGACTCTAGTGCTTGAGCTTCACGATCGGCAGTGAGACGTATTTCTCGTTCTTCCTGTGTTTCCTGAGACCGAACATTTGCTGTCCGAACCCTCTGAGAACTCAGACGAATTTCCCTATCAGTGAAAGTCTCAGACTCACGCGATAGTGTATGAGCTTCACGATCAGCAGTGAGACGTATTTCCCGTTCGTCCTGTGTCTCCTGGAATCGAGCATTTGTTGTCCGTACTCTCTGGGAGCTCAGGCGGATTTCCCTGACAGCAAAAGTCTCAGACTCACGCGATAGCGCGTGAGCTTCGCGATCGACAGATAAACGTGCCTTTCGTTGTTCCCCGTTTTCCCTATTTCGAGTTGTCATCATTCGAGAACGATTTGAACTCAGTCGAGATTCTCGCTGAGTAGAAGTTTCTGCAGCACGAAACCTAGCCTGGTGCAGAGAGCCTTTTGCCTCACGACCTTCCTCAGATTCCTGTGATCGAACTAATCTCATCCTTTTAGCATTTCTGCTACATTGGGAGAGGTTGGATCTTCTTCGAGGCATTCTTACAATAAAATAGTACTTACTACTTAACACACAGTTATTTAGTAAACACGTACTATCGTAAACAATTAAATTATAAATACTTACAGATTATTATACAGTCTAAAATTATCACAGTTTAAGTAATAAGTGTTAAGACGTGTAAACCAAACGTCATTATCATCATCATTTCAGCCGATAGACGTCCACTCCTGGACATAGGCCTCCCCCAATTTTGGGGGGGTTTGCCATAATCGCCACGCTTGGCAGCTGGGTTGGCGATCGCAGTATGGTATGGTGGTGGAAAGCATAGAGAACGCTGCTGCCCATTCTCCGGTGAGACCCTTAGTCGCCTTTTACGACACCCACGGGAAGTAAGGGGTGGTGCTATTCTTCTACACAGACAAACGTACTAACTTTATAAAACAAAAGAATTGCTAGAATATACAAACCCTAAATACAAATTAAGATAAGTATACCGAAAATCAGGGAAAGAAATGCCTAACCAATAATAAATGCTTACAATATTTATTTACAAAACCCTAAATAAAAATTAAGATAAGTATATACCCAATAATCAAGGAAAGAACCGCCTAACCTATACCAAATACTTACAAAATTTTAAAGAAAATTAAGAAAAAGAACCTAACCTACAAACCCTAAAATATAAATAAATGAAATATGCAAACAGTCAGTAATAGGTAATAGGTAATAGGTACTACGGGCTGGCCGCAAATCCACGTCAATGCGCGTATTTTGCGTATGGGTGGGAAAATCGACTATTCGATCCACCCCAGCTCCTCAAAGAAGGCCAGCAACGCCTTGATGTTACTGACCGTCTCACGTAGGATACCTGGGTTACCGAAGTACTTTGCCCTGTACGTGGCGATCACCGGGCAGTTTAGAAGCACATGTGCCGCTGTCTCGTCGTCCTCCATGCAGGCCCTGCACAACGGACTGTCCGTTACTCCTATGACAAAGAGGTGTTTATTAAATGACCCGTGGCCAGTTAAAGCTGCGGTAACTATACGCAGCTTTTGTTTTGTTAGACGGAGAACCTGTTTCGTGAGGCAGCCATCCAATGTGGGAAGTGCTTCCCTCGCCTGCCTGCATTCACCTTGGTCCGTCCATAGTTTATTGTGTTGCTCTCTTGTGCGTTTCCTTACCAGAGTGCGTATGTACCCGAAGGGGAGTGGCACGATGGGCTCGGGTCCCACGGGTGCCATACTCGACCCTCTTCTGGCAAGTTCGTCGGCTGCATCGTTGCCTAGCGAACCGCTGTGTCCTTTGATCCATTGAATGGTTATATTATTGAGGTTACCCACCTGGTTGAGGCGCTGGTGACACTCGTATATTAGCCCAGAGTCAGCTGTGTAACTGTTCAGCGCTTGCAGAACAGCCATGCTGTCTGAGAGTATGCGGATTGAGTGTTCCTTAACTTCCCTGGCCATAATGGCTGAAGCGGCTAGAGAGATGCCCAAGCATTCGGCCTGGAACACTGTGTTGTGGACCGCCAATGGTGTGGCTATATGTATGTTGAATTCCTCCGAGAAGATTCCAGCTCCTGTGCCACTACCTGTTTTGGATCCGTCCGTGAAGATACGCAGCTCTGTGGGGCACAACCCCTCGCATCGGCGATCCTCGTGAAGCTGGATCTTGTATTTTTTATCAAACATAAATTGTTTAGGAACCCGGTCGTTTATGGCTTTCGTAATGGGGAAATCCTTATGGAGTCCCTCAAGCAGCGTGGTGTGTGGTGTATTACTCTTACCCCAGAGATTTAGTGTGTTAAGACGTACTGCCGCCATCGTCGCTTCCTGCTGTATGAACAGGTGGAGCGGCGGGATTCCCAGGATGGCTTCTACCGCTGCGGTCGGAGTAGTCCTCATACAGCCCGTAGTCGCCATGCAGGCTAGTCTTTGCATGCGTTGCAGTTTGTTGGAGGCTGTCACTAGCTTGGTGCGACGCCACCAAACCACAGCTCCGTAGCTTATCATGGGGCGGATCACTGCAGTGTACAGCCAGAGTGTAATTTTAGGGGATAGGCCCCACTTCTTACCTATCATTCTCCGGCACTGCCAAAAGGTTATACAAGCCCTGTTCAGTTTGTTGTCCAGATGACTGCTCCAGTTTAACTTACTGTCTAGTGTTACACCAAGGTACTTGACTTCGTTGGCTAGCTGGAGTTCAGTATCGAACAGTTTAGGTAGGCGAAAAGGCCCTAACGCTCGTTTATGGGTAAACATAACCAGTTCAGTTTTAGCGGGGTTCACTGAAAGGTCAAAGTCCCTGCACCATCTCTCCACGATACGTAGCGCTTGCTGAGTGAGGTTGCATATCGTGCCCGTTACCTTCCCCGAAACCAAAATTGCAAGGTCGTCGGCATAACCTACTGTGTAGAAGCGGTTGGCGTTGAGTTTGGTGATGAGGTCATTAATTACCAGATTCCATAGAAGGGGGGACACGACCCCGCCCTGGGGGCAACCTCTAGCTATCATGGCCAGCTGCTGCTCACCTTCAAGGCGAACCACTCGTTTACTTAACATGTTTGTGATCCAGTCCGTTAGTACCTGTTCTACTCCATGTCTGGAGAGGGCGCTGTTGATACTGGAGAAGTTGGTTTTGTCGAAGGCTCCTTCGATGTCTATGAAAGTGCCCAGACAAGTGCCTTTCTGATGAATCGCTTCCTCTATCTGGTTGACTACCAGATGTAGGGCGGATTCAGTCGACTTACCTGAGCTGTATGCGTGTTGGTTACCGTGTAACGGTATGGTCTTCAGAGCACCATCCCTCAGTTCCCTATCGCACAGCCTTTCCAGGGTCTTCAGTAGAAAGGAGGTCAGGCTGATTGGTCGGTGGGATTTGGCGTTTGTGTAGTCACCCTTACCTGGCTTAGGGATGAATATTACCTTCACTTCCCTCCATCCATTGGGAACGTATCTAAAGGCCAGGCACGCTCTCAGTAAAGGCAGCAGTTTTAAGGCGACAGAGGTGCCACCCCACTGCAGTAAAGCGGGGAACACTCCGTCAGGTCCAGCTGCCTTAAAAGGATGGAAGCTCCGGATGGCCCATTGGAGTTTCTCCAGCGTGATCATCCTGCTAGCGTAGGCCCATTCGCTGTCTGATGGTGTCTGTATTGTATCCTGCCAGTCAATTACCTGTGCGAAAGTGCATCCCGGGAAGTGAGTTTCAATAAGGACGCGTCTCGTTTCTTCTGGCGAGGATGTTAGTGTGTTGTCAGGTTTGCGGAGGGTGGCGGGCCCAGGTGTGTGCTGTTGCGCTAGCACTTTCCTTACCCTGTTAGCCTGCTGACAAGATTCAATGTTACCACAGAACTTGCGCCAACCCGTGGTGCTCCTGAACCTGATGCATTTTTTGTAGCTGGATTTGGCCGCATAATAGTTGTCCCAGTCCTCATCCGCACAAGTATTCATGGCTCTATTCAGAGCTTTCCTTACCTTACCGCGCTTGCGTTCCAGCTCAGCGCCCCACCAGGGTTGTTTGCCCGGTGTGCTGCGCGGGGTGGTCTCTGGGCAGGCAGTTTGGTAGCTGTCTATCATTGATTTAGTAAGGTACCTTACTTGTTCTTCAATCTGTGTTATATCCTCAAATGTTATCGGATCGTTTGATGTCGCTAGCTTTGATTCAAGGCTGCGTGTGTAGGTGGCCCGATCCGTATTGCGCGGATTACGGCGAGGTTGTGTGGGTTGAACACAGACCTGGATATCGAAGCGGATCCACCTATGATCAGAGCAGGAGGCCTCCTTGGAGACATGCCACCCAGTGATAGCTTCCGCCGCTCCCTCTGTTGCCAGAGTGAGATCTATGATAGTGCGGCTTCGCCTGGTTACGAACGTTGGTTCGGAACCCGTGTTTAGTAGGGATAGGTTAGTCGAGAATAAGTAATCAACCAAGGCCTTACCCCTATCGTTTTGCGTGTCCATACCCCACAGTTGATGGTGAGCGTTGGCATCAGCCCCGACGATGATCTCAAGCCCGCACCTCTCGCAGTGGCTGACCAGACGGGCGAGGTCGTGCGGGGGCGGCGCCTCCACCTCGGGCATGTAGACTGAGGCGAAGACGATCACCATCTCCATGGCGTCGTCACGCTGTATAGTCAGCTTAGCTGCAGAGACATCTCTGCAACAGAAGTCAGTTAAGAGCTGTGTTTTGAGGTTACCTGTGATATAGATGCACGATCTGGGATGGTCGTGATCTGTGGTGACCAGGAGCTTACCGCCAAGATTGGAGAGTCCTTGTATGCGGCCCGCCCTTATCCACGGCTCCTGGATCAAGGCTATGGCCGTGTGTTGAACCTCCAGCCACTTGCGAAGTTGAGCCGTCGCGGTCTGGCTGTGGTGGAGGTTTGCCTGGAGGATTCTACAGGCCGACGAAAGGGACGCCATCGCTGGCCAGCCCCTCCTCGTCCCCCTCCAGTTTGAGCCCGGCAAACAGGTCGCCCTCGTCGAAGCCGTCCCCCACCCGGCTCGAAGCCGGGGACAGGATCATGTCGTCCAGCTCCTCGCCCGATGAAGGGACAGCGCCCACGGTGGCGGCAGCAGGGGCGGCTGACCCTGCCGGAGCAGGTTCAGTCGCGGATGCCTCCGGGTTGTCTAGTTTGGGAGATGACTCCCCCGCCAGTGCTGGTGGCTGGTTTGGCTCCTCGACGACGGTGCCCGTGGCAGGGTCCCATCCCTGTGGAACGTCGGTGAACCTGCCGTTCCGACCCTGGAACTTAACGTACACCGCCCCCAATCCAATTGAGAGACGGCGTCCGGCCTGCATCAGGGTCGGGATTTGGTCCACAGGGACGCCAACCACCACGAACCATTGGTCTGCTTGTTTGTCGGCAAAAAGAAGCACCCACCTCTTGATGTCGACCCAGGGGTTCTGGTAGGTGAGAGCGCGCCCAATGTTGGTCGACTCTCCATATACCCCCTGCTCGTCTGGGATCACGATGCCGCATCGTGCTCGTTTCTGTATCTCCGACTGACTCTTCACTACGAGAGAAATGCTAGAAGGAAGAGAAAGATCGGAGACTGTTTTCCGTAGCCAGGCTAAGGTGTGGTCGCTGCCGCACCACAGTTTCAGAACACCTCCGGCGAACAGCGGCTTGGCATTGAATGTCGGCCCCGGAGTGTCTTGTTTGGGGGAGCAGGCCTCGAGGATGATCTGCCTCTGGATGGCGGCGAGTACCTGGTCTGATACTTCCATGCTGAGGATCCCCGTGCGTTCGCAGGTGATCGCGACGTCTAGGGTTGCGCTTGCAGCTTGGGCGTAGCTTTTTTGAGGGACCCGTTTGGATTGATCAAGACGCGGCCGCTTATGCTCTCCCCGAGGTGTTAAAGTCTCGTTGAGAGCTCGCTTGGCCGCGGCCTGATCCTTCCAATCCGGTCGCCTGGAGTTACCTTCAGCCTGTTTCTCCGGGACGCTGGTTGGCGGCTGGCTGGGCGAAGGTCGGCTAGTACCGGCCTCCGCCAGCGACTGCTTTCCGGCGGCGAAGTTCAGCTGGCCGCTAGTCGGTTTGGCCGACCTAGCGGCAGTGGCCTGTTTGTGTTGGCTGCCTTTACCTAGCAGCCTGCGTTCTTGACGTCGCTCCTTCCTCGTCATTCTCTCCCTCTGCTTGCTCTGTGTTGAGGAAGCTGGTGGACCTGAAGGGTCAGTGCGGGGGCCTCGGGCTTGTTGAGTGCCTTTACCCTTGCCCTTGCGTTTCTGCACTTCCCAGGCATGTGCGAACGTATCATCAGTGTCAGTCTTATCTTTTAAAGACAAACTTTGGATGACAATACTGCAGTCTGTGGTGGTGCAGCTAGTCTGCAGGTAGTTTTGTCATCCTTTTATATAGATAAGTATATACAATAGTAATCATAAAACAAGTGCAAAGAACATAATCAATGACGTTTAAGGAGAGAGAAAATGTTTTTTACCATCGTTTTAAAAATACACAAAGATTGGTCCTCATTTAAGTTTTGCCTTATTAACACGGGCAAGGCATTCCTTAACCGTACCTACTGCTTGAACAGTAAAAGATTTAAAAAAACCGGGCAAGAGCGAGTCGGACTCGCGCACCGAGGGTTCCGTAACATCCGGGTTTATGAATAAGGTTTATGTTTATGAAATTAAATGATTTTTTTATTATTTTTATGATTTATGACGTATTAAAAAAAACTACTTACTAGATCTCGTTCAAACCAATTTTCGGTGGAAGTTTACATGGTATTGTACATCATATATTTTTTTTAGTTTTATCATTCTCTTATTTTAGAAGTTACAGGGGGGGGACACACATTTTACCACTTTGGAAGTGTCTCTCGCGCAAACTATTCAGTTTAGAAAAAAATGATATTAGAAACCTCAATATCATTTTTGAAGACCTATCCATAGATACCCCACACGTGTGGGTTTGACGAAAAAAATTTAGTTTCAGTTCTAAGTATGGGGAACCCCAAAATTTATTGTTTTTTTTCGGACGTTCTTATTCTTACCCAGGGTGGCAGGGACATCAACGGGCAAACGCTAGTCTAGAATCATGAGCAAAATTCATGTTTGCAGTTTGCGCCTTCACGTCCTTACAGGGTGACAGCCCCGCGGTTTTACCCGCATAAGTTTCGATCCCGTGGGAATATCGGGATAAAAAGTACCCTATATGTTAATCCAGGGTGTCCGCTACCTCCATTCCAAATTTTATTAAAATTGGTCCCGCCGTTTGAGCGTGAAGAAGTAACAAACATATAAACACACACACACCCACACACACACCCACACACACTCACAAACTTTCGCCTTTATAATATTAGTGTGACTAGCTGTGCCCCGCGGTTTCACCCGCGTAAGTGTAGATCCCGTTGGAATATCGGGATAAAAAGTAGCCTATATGTTGATCCAGGGTGTCAGCTACCTCAAAACAAAATTTTATCAAAATTGGTCCAGCCGTTTGAGCGTGAAGAAGTAACAAACATAAAAACACACACACATTCACACACTCACAAACTTTCGCCTTTATAATATTAGTGTGATTTATAGTCCACAGAGTCCACAATAGGTTTTAGTTACACTGAAAACTATGTTATTCCTTATGTAATAAATATGAATTTAAAATCTATTCTATTTACTTATGTCCACGAAAACAGGGCCAGAATGTAGAAAAAATTGCATCGCAGATTGAACAAAATCTACTTTTTTGATCATGCAAAGTTCTACGACATGAAATACCACTCTTGGTTTTAATAAATGTAATAACTGCGGGTTACCGGAGATTTTACATGGTTAGGGTAGCTCCTAATCTAATGGGCGGCCACAGCCAACCTCGTTACTGAATCCGGGACACGGTTAGTTTTGCGTTGCATAAAACATAATGATGAAGTGTTGCTTTTACTTTAAGCCTCGTTCGATGCTTGCTATATTGGTACGACTAAAGGCAAAGTGCGAAACAAAAGCAAACTTATTACTTAAGGGGGATGCGTTAAGATAGTCCAGAGAAATTAGAATGTACAGACGCTAGCACATCAAGCTGCTACAATCTGTCAATTTTTTTTAATAGATTCAACTTTTTCGCCAAAGCATAAGGTTTAAGTTTGATTGGGAAAATTTTACAGTTTCGGGTAGCTTGATGTGCTGGCGTCTGTACTTACGATTTTTGCAATTTGCAGGTCAGTATCAAGTTGTATGTTGATTAAAATATGATTCGCGACCATACCAAATCTGGTTTTAAAGAATAAAGTCATTAGAATACTTACTACCCCTTACTATAAATAAACGATTATGATTATGAGAATCAGCAATACCACTCCATTTTAGAATTGGCCTTAAATATCATGATTACAGGAAATGGTCTATCAATACGGTATTAAGAACTTCGAGAGTTGTATTGAAGATTTTTGTGATTGTAATTCTATAAATAAATATTTAATGCAGCCGCGAATCATATTTATATCAACACTAGCTAGCGCATAAGTGTCGGTCCGTGGGAATATCGGAATAAAAAGTAGCCTATATGTTAATCTAGAGTGTCAGCTACCTCCATACAAAATTTTATCGAAATTGGTACAGCCGTTTGAGCGCGAAGAAGTAACAAACATATAAACACACGCTCACACACACTCACAAACTTTCGCCTTCATAATGTTAGTGTGATACAACCTGATACTGCCCTGCAAATTGCAAAAAAATGTAAGAAAATTTGGACGCATTCGCTTTAATGCCGAACTGCACTTTGATATTTATCGCAGCTCCGCTCAAATAGTGTTGTAAGTCAAAAAAGCAAACTTTTGAGAAAAACGCGTTTGAAATTTTATTCTAACATTTTTTTTTCACTTAACATTATAATGACACTAGTGCCATCTAGGGATAAATATTTAAACCCATAAGCACGATATTATTCGAGATAAGATTTTGAAGTTTTCTGAAAAGAATAGTGCAAAAAAGAGTTCTTAATTTTTTTTGAGTTGTGACATTATTTGAGCGAAGGTGCGATATTTTATTTATGTTAAGTATTTTATTTATGTAAGTTGCTTTGCTTCCTTGTTGTTTACTTCTTTTTTGTTAATCGATTTCTATAATTTATTTGTGGAGATTTGTGATTGGCACAGGACTATATTTATTTTATATTTAGTTAGTGATGTTTTTGTATGTAATTTTTCCATGCGACAAATAAGTAAATGGAAGCTGACGTTACAATTTGTAAATCGGCTTTTCCCACTTTGCCCAAAAATTGATCGAAACAAAATATAAACCTATTAAATGCCTATCCAGTCATCTTACATCCACGTGCCAACATAAATACATTTGTCCAACCAAACACATTCACAACGGGTCCCTTAGCAGACGCTTTCGGGTACACTGGGGCACGCTAAGTACCTATGAATGGACCCTCAACCCAAGTTGTAAGAGAAGCAATATGTGTCAATTGAAAATACAATGTACCTAATGGGAAAGTTTCAAACTCAAACTATTTTATTTCAATTAATAGATTACGGAATCTGGTAGGCCGAAGCAAAGAAAACCTGTTCAGGTGGAGATTCACAGATGACTCCGCCCTGGTGTGTACATGTGGTGGTGTCCCACAAAAAATGGGGCACTTACCTAATACCGTGTCCAGCGTGTTCTGGGGGCCTAAAAAGGCCACTGTGGCAGAATCATAAAAGGATAACATTATGAATCATAATGGACAGTTAACTGTTAAGTTAATTGTGTGGAGTCGATCCACTGTGCGATGGTGGCGCGTGTGTTGGATTATTCGGTTCCCTACAAAATGGTTGAGCTGGATGGTGCTGATCCACGCGTCATGTTCGTGAACGGGTGCCGTCGGTTGAGACTGGTCATCTCTTAACTGCCAAGGCTTATTTTTAAACTTATATTTGAATTGTTTCTTCATTTGTCTTTTTCTTTTTACATTGTTCTCACATATAGAAGCAACAAGAATAATGTACCCAGGATTTTGTAATAACTTGATTTAAAAGAGTGTCCATGGAGTTTCTTGCCCGTTCTTCTCCATAGAGATCTACGTTTTGGAATGGGCAACTAGCTTCAACTTTCTGACTAACTGACAGACTATTTAATTTTGACAATTCAAAAGTGCCTGTACAAGGTTTAATTGAAATAAATGCTTTGAGTTTGAGTTTGAGTTTGAATCGTATCAAATCCCATTGGTGTAGGATTTTCCAGTATTTTTTTTTTGTCTGTGCTAAAATACCAATCAATCCAATCCCAATCTCTTTGATTATACCTACGTAGTGCAGCGAAAAAAAGAAGAACACGGACTGTCGTCGCTATATTATGATTCATAATGTTATTATTTTATGATTCTGCCAACGTGGCCTTTTTAGGACCTCTGTTGTCTGCACTCTACAGAGTTGATGGACGCTACTCACGGTGCCAAGCTCGTAGTCTAATGCTGGGCTGACTGTATATAGATTGCCATCGACAAGATACGAAGAAGAACCATTTACAGGCACTTTTGAATACCTAGTCAAGGAACCAGTCAATCAGGTAGATGAAGCTAGTTGCCCATTCCAAAAAGTAGCCGAGGTTCCTATGGAGAGAGGCACAGGAAACTCCATGGACTCTACATAATTGAGTGTGTTTAATTCAATTAACTTCGGACATTATTTTGGTTTTGAGAGGTATTTTCTGAAAAGAGATTGATTTATTTTGGTAGGTACTCATGTTTTTAGCGGATTGATTGGCACAGGCTAAGTGATTGGTAGTGGCTTTGCAAACTAGAGCTCGAAACCACTCGAAACTGAGCTCATAAAAAAAGAACATTCACATTTATAACAAAAAAATGGCATTGTCATACATATAACACTATTTTTATAAGTGAAGTAAGTACATTTATTTAGAATTAAAATAATATGTAAGTAAATAACAATTAATACCTAATTCATTAATAAAAATAACAAAATTATATCCTAACTATGTATATATTGCAGTATACAGGGTGTTTGGTGCATCGTTTGCCAAATGAAATTGGTCGAAAGGAGAGGTTGTTTGCTATCTCTTAAGGCCCAGTAACTCATTCCTTGTTACACCGGTTTTTTTATTACGACTCATTAAATTTTATTTAGAAAAATACAAGAACTCTGCATTTAAGCTTAATTTTTTTTTAAAGTTATGAGTATAGCCTTCAAATTTCATTTTAATTCTTATGTTTACTCTTCTGTGGTTCTATGAAATTCAAAATTACTTGCTAATAACATCTAGTTCCTTTTTAATAACTCATAAAGTTTTTGAAAAAAGGAAAAATACACTTAACACTCAACTTTAAATTGCTGTAAAAAAAAAACTAAAGGCGATCGGGATCTTCGAATTCTTTTAAAAAGTTCTCTAGTTTGTCCCCTTTTCAACGGTGTGCAATATACAAAAAAAAACTTTTAATAACTTCAGTAATTCGCTAAATGTGTAATCGAGACACATCAGGCTGATATTCGATATTACGGTAAGAACACTCGTTTTCCCATAAATAACATTCTTTAAGTAGGTGGATAGTGTTATCTCACTCTTACGCAGTCTCTTATCTCTTTCTAGGGTTCGAACTTTCCTCGAACTTGAAATAAAAAATAAATTTTTATTTAATAAGTACTTAATTATAAATTTTACACTATCAAAGCAAACTGGGCCTTAAGAGATAGCAAATGACCTCTCCTTTCGGCCAATTCCATTTGGCAAACGATGAACCAAACACCCTGTATATTAACAAATCCTGCATGATATTTGTTTGTCATCAATCCTTCTTGAATTTGATAATCAACCTCATTACATTATTTATACATGGCCTAAGCAGAAATGTCTATGTAATTTTTCAAATTATGAATCGTTTATACATCAGATGCAATTACCTCTATAATACAAGTACCTTCTATTATAGAAGTCAGTGGTCAGATGGCATTTTTTTCATGGCAGCACGACTCACTTGAAGAAAAGCTTGTGACTAGATACTACTACTTTTCGGAACGAACGCCAAAATAATTTAATGTTTATTTGTGATGCGAACAAAATATGAAATAACCATATTGTTTGCTTAGGTGGTTTTGTGTTGATTCAAGGTGCGTATTTACATTTTTTTGGGTTACCCATTGCTTTTTTCTTCATGTATTTTTAATCGCATTCGTTCTATGCTAAAGGTTCCTCGCTACAATATTCACAAACTAAAATATAGCGTGAAAACATTTATCCGCATCATTGTCGACTGTAATGTACCCAAGAGACTGGCGTCATTACCACGTTGTATGGCAATGCTCAGCCTCTGGCCAATTTTTATCTGAAGAATAAATGTGACGGTTCGATATATTTTCTATACATAAGCTAGCAAACAGCTATATATACTCTTTAATAAGATATCTAACTATCCGTCACATAATTCTTATCTAAGGAATTCAATGAGACGGTAACAGCTGTTGTATGGTTTCATTGGTTTTCATTGCATTAACATACTTAATATTATCTTCGGCTAATTGTTTCAGGTACTCCTGAAAAACTGCACCCACTGCACTGCTGCCTGAAAAGTGTGCGAACATAAAACAATTTCATTTGAACTGCGAGTATACCGAACTATAAAATTAATGCACTTTCTGTGTTCCTATGAATATAAATCATGTTCAAAAAGTTATTCAATTCAAATCTACAAAGCTATAACAGTTCGCTATTTAGTTTTGTGTAAACTTTTGACTTTTTCCGACTTCAGCCTCCGAGTTGACTCAGATGCTAGACGATCTTAGCACGGCAAGCCTAGAGGTCTGACTTCGGAAGACTATGTCAGAAACCAAGTTAATGACGAACAGCCCGCATCGCAGGATCACAGTGTCCAGTGGTAGGAGTAAGGAGAATACAACAAGATTTTAGAGTAGTGGAATCTGCCCCACCAAATCGAACTAGCAGGGCAGATTCCACTGCAAAATTTTATTGGCTCGGTGTGGCAAAGTGAAATGATTCCATCGAGCTTAAATTATTTCGGTAGCTCCGATTTAATTTAGAACGAGAATTTTCACCTTCCGAGGCTGGCTACTTATGTATTCAGCTGGATAGTTGCGTAACACACTAACAGTACCTATAATCACACTAATATAATAAAGGCGAAAGTTTGTGAGTGTGTGTGTGTGTTTATATGTTTGTTACTTCTTCACGCTCAAACAGCTGGACCAATTTTGATAAAATTTTGTATGGAGGTAGCTGACACCCTGGATTAACATATAGGCTACTTTTTATCCCGATATTCCCACGGGATCGACAATTGCGCGGGTGAAACCGCGGGGCGCAGCTAGTAATGTATAATAGTATAATAATAATAGCTTTCATTTTGACAGTTCAACAAAATTCATTGCGGTATTTATGTTGTTGAGCAGACAATTTTTTCGAACATATGAAGCAATGTATAAGCAATATGCTTCAAAATGTTTCAGATTTTGGCTGTGCAACCCTGATACTGTGTAATACCTACTTATAATATGATGAAGTTTGACCGTATTTACAAAATCAGTGGTTTATTTCCATCTCGTAAGAACGTACCTCACTAATTAATCATTATTAAAAACTTGAAGAGTTCATTCGCAAGACAAAGAGCTCTTTTAAGGTGGAGTCAAGCTTAGTTAAACAAATATTATTTTACGGATGCTTAAATTATTTTAGGCGGAAGTTTTAAAGACGTTTTGGGAAGAATTTTCCGAATTGAATTAGTTTAAAAATAATGAAAGCCACTTTCAGATTGATGGGCCGCTCAATAACAACTGCTGTTGCTGAAAATAATTGAGGCTTCAGAACACTTTGGTCTATCAAATCAAAATATTTTATTTCACATAAACCTACATGGGCACTTATGAAACGTCAGAAGCTAGTTGCTACCTAACTTTTCTCCCAAATTGTTATTTTGTTTTTTTTGTTTGTGTTTTTTTTTTATTTTTATGCATCCTGTTTGCCGCAAATAAACGTATTTTCTTTCTTCTTTCTTTCTAACGTTCCATAGTAGGTACATCCATCCCTGCAGATGAGGGGTTACCAAAGAGATTTAAGATAGGTACAATAGAGGGGCTATGCAAAGAAATGTCTTAGAAAAACTGTGATCCCATGTCTCAGTGCCGCCATCTGCCAAAGAATAGCAAAATTAGAGCGGCAATTTATTCAATTTTTTTTTTATTTTTTTTTTTAATTTATCATTTATACAAAAGAATACAGGATTATTCATATTAAATAGCAACCAAAAACCACTAAGGTTTAAACTTGTGCTATCATGAGTCTATCTCAATATCGAACAAAGTATACAGTGAAGCATTTTCTATGTACCTATGCATTATAGTCGATACAATTAATAATATCTTTAGGTCTTTAGATTTGTAGTTACAATCATTCCTACATAACACTTAAATAATATTGCTTAAGTTTACATTTTATATTTTTCTGTGTGATACTGTTGTTTATTTCTGAGGGTAGACTATTAATAAGTCTCGGTATAATATAACCGGTAGTTCGTTCGCCATACGTATTGTTAGCGCGCGGTGTTCGTAGCCTATGCTCAGAAACAGCCCGAGTGCATACAGGGTGTTCGATTTTGTTTCTTAAAGATATATTGAAAAATTGTTCTTTTAATAACAAAAATTTTAATTTTATATGAACTGGTAAGACATTACAGTGTTTAAAGAGGCCATTTATATTGTCATAAAATTGATTTCTAATTTTAGGAGATACTATTGTTTTTAAAATACGATGTTGAATTTTAAAAATACTATCGAGGTAGGTTTTATAGGTACGACCGTAACTACTAAGGCCATACTGGATGTAAGATTCAGCCATTGCGTAATAAAGCATTAATTTCACTTTGAAGGGCAGGCGTTTTTTTAATACGGTCATAATAGCGAGAAATTGCCGAAGTTTCTCGCAAACATGTTCTATATGATAACTCCAGTTAAACTTATCGTCTATTATTAGTCCAAGATATGTCTGTTTACTGACAACATCTATTTGTGGACAGTTACAATTAATCGCACTGACCGTATGCAAGCAGTCATGGTCATGGGCTATTAAGTTCCGTAAGGGCAATTTTGTAATGTATGGAGATTTAATAACCAAAAGTTTAGTTTTGCTTACATTAAGTACTAAGCCAGCATCGTGACACCACCTTGTTAGAGCATCCAGGTCGAGTTGTAAGCGCTCGCATGCTATTTGAGGATTTCTATTAGCAATAACAAGGCAAGTGTCATCCGCAAACTGATAGCATTTACTGTTCGTGATGCATTTACTCATATCATTTACATACGACAAAAAATGCAGGGGGCCTAATACTGAGCCCTGAGCTGTTCCCTCAGTTATAGACATGCGTTCACTACAGATGTTATCAATTTTTACAGTGAAGGTTCGATTTTTTAGATAATTTTTACACCAGTTGCGTAATGGACCACGCACTCCGCAGTCGTCTAATTTATCAACTAGCTGATCATGAATTAATGTGTCAAAGGCACGTGAGAAGTCAATGAAGAGAGCAAGAACATATTTTTTCTCATTTAGGTGCTTATTGACTTCATCGGTGAAGTTTGACAAGAGGTTCGTGGTGCTTTTGCCGGTCTGGAAGCCAAATTGGTACCGGTCAATTACGTCATGCTGCCTATAAAATGCATGAATTTGTTCACAAACATATTTTTCAACTATTTTGTCAATAGACGAGAGCAATGTTATTGGACGATAGTTTGAATAATCGGTTTTTTTACCCTTTTTATGGACTGGCCGTATGCAACCTACCTTTAGATCATCTGGGTATAGACCACTTTCAATACTTCGATTAATTAAGTCAGCAATAGGGTTAGATATACTATCACCTATCATTTTAATATCGGAAACTTTAATATTGTCCGGACCTGGGGCTTTTCTTGAGTTAAGTTGTTTAATGATTTTATGAACGCTACTAGCCGTGGCTTTTTTAAACCGCATACTAGAATCCAGGGGTATACGTGTTGCTTTAGGGTCCGTTAATTTAATGTTACAGTTAGGAACTATGTCTTTAACCGCTCTGTCAAAACAACTTGCAAAGTTGTCAGCAATGGTTTTGGTAGTGATTCCTTGCGCATCAAAAGCCCTAAGAATAGCCGTGTCAAGTGACAAGGTCACTCTCCCTAACATTTGATTTAAGATATTGTACATTTTTTTTTACATTTTTAAAATTATCACTAATATATTGCATATAATAATTGTTTCTTCTGTTTTCTAATATTTTATGAATTTTATTTCTAATTTTATTATATTCTAACTTTATTTTTGAATTTTTTAAATTATTTTTCCAGTAACTATGTAATTTGTCTCTTTTATCACAAAGCCGGGCAATATTGTCATCAATCCAAGGTATAGTAAAACGTTTCGCGTACTTGCCAGTCAATTTACTTGCTATATTGTTACTTGCAGATTTTTCTGCATTATCAAACGATTCATAAATAAAACTTAAAATATCGTTAGGGGAATTCATACTTGTTGTTTTTGTCCAGTCAACATTTTGAAGTTCTTTGTAAAAACTATCGTAGTTAATATATTTTTTTGGAACAACCTGTATACACTTAGGACTTATAGACGACTCGTCACCGCAGGTAAAGATAATGCCCCGGTGGTCAGCTAGTACTACATCGAGCACCGCCGCGAACGGATGTAGTGTGGGAAAACGTGCAAATATGTGGTCAATACACGACTTAGTGATTAAATCTTTTTTGGTTTCAATGCGGGTGTAATCCGTTATTCCACACAACAATCCATGTTCGCTAAGTGTTCTTAGATATGAATCTTTGTATGCTGAGCTTTCTTTCAGATTAATGTTCATATCACCAATAAGGAGTAAGTTTTGTTTTAAGTCAAACTTAGTGATGTGGTTAGCAAGCTCTGCAACAAATAAACTTTTATTTGTAGACGGTGGCCTATAGATTGCAGAGACAACTGCATTATTATGTGAATCTATTTTTAGGTAGCCTGTAAGGTTTTCAAAGGTCTTAGTTTTTTGTTCAATTAATGTAAACTTAATATGATTCCGTACATACATGATAATGCCGCCGCCTTTTCGGCTCGGACGCAATTGTGAGTACAATTTATAGCCAGGTAAGTTATACAAGTTAACTAGATTGTCTGAGATACCCACTTCTGTTAATATTATAAGGTCTAGTGGATAAATACATGTATGAATGGTTTGTTGCAATTTCGTAAAGTTTTTAATAAGTGATCTAATGTTAAAATGTATACATGATAAATTTATATTGGTTTTTGGAGGTATTTGTTTGAAAAAGTGATTAGTTGAATTGCAATGGAAGAATTCTTGAACTTTTATGTCCATAGTTATATCACACTAACTTGATCTTGTAAACAGAAATACATAAAACAAAAGTGCTCTTGAGGGACAGAGAAAGATATAAAGAATTTATTTATAATGGAGGTGATTCTTCTGCTCGTTTCCCGGGTTGAGTTGAACATAGCTTTTCTACTTGTTTTATATCCTGCAATGTACGGATATAATAAATTTTGCTATCCTTGAGCTTCCTAGCCTGCACTTTGCCATTCTTACACCATACATACTGACAGGATTTATTTATCAATTGGGTTTTTGCATTATATAGTAGTGTTTTTTGGTACTTGGTGAGGGCCTCCCTTATGTAGACGCGATCGTCTGCTTTTTCCTTCGGGACGTCCGGCACCAGTTGACCCACAGTAATACAGTTTTCCTTGCTAGCGCCTATCCATTGCTGCTGGAGCTGCTTCGACTTTAGCTCCACGAGGATGGGTCCCGGTTTATCCTTGCTCCCTGGTAGTCGTCGCGTTGAATGAATTTCCCCATCAGCCACATTTAATTTGATGGCCACGGTATCCATCCTCTCTATGTCATTTGAGGGCATCTCAGGCAGCCCAGCTACTTCCACAGCTGTTGCGAGGGACTGCTGCTCAACCTCTTGGAACCCTTGCTCCAAGACATTAATGCGTAGTTCTCAAGAACCTAGAACTACGCATTAATGTCTTGGAGCAAGGGTTCCAAGAGTTTTTTGTTTTGCAGATCGTAGTTTTTGTTTTCGAGGTCCTTGATTTTGCTGTCTTGTTTTTTAATAGCCTGCTCCATTGATGTCAGTTGCTCACTGAGGAACTCCAGCGAGTGCTCGAGACTCCTAAATTCCTCGCGAAAAGCCTTCTTCACTTCTCGACTGATATCCTGCACTAGTTTATTGGCATCGACCACTGGAGCCATCTCTGTACATTTAGGGTCTTCGCAGTCGTTATCATCGTCGTCCTCTTCAGGGATTACGAAAGAAGACCTTCGCGAAAGATTCCTCAGACACTCTTCACAACTCCATTCTATACCAGGCGAATTCTTGAGGGTGTTCAGCTGCTTTAGATTCAGCTATCGCTGGTAGATGGCCAGTGTGGCTAGTGTTGCCAGATACGATTCTCAATCGATGGATTAAAAATCGGATCGGTGGTGCCTGAAAAATCTAATATAAATCAAATCAGTTAGATAAATATCGAAAACTAAACAAATTAGGCTAAAATTGACTCAGGCAGAAAAAATATTCTAAGTACAATTTTATTCGCTACTATTTATTGTCCGTGTCACCGTCTATGACAAGGTATCAGTTTCAGTGTGTGTTTTTAAGTAAGTAGGTAGTTATTTACATTTTAAAACAAAATAATTTTAAATGTGCCTGCTTTGCCGCCGAATTATTATGCTTTTGTGTTTTATATTGCTTTTTGTGTAAAGTAGACCTTTTTGCAATTGTCGGTTGCGTTTCGTTTTTTGCAAAATTGTTTTTTTACACTTTTGTTTGCAAATATTTGTAAATCTTATATCGATATACGTATATCCGAGGCGAGGTCCAAAGTCCGTAGATCTATGGATAAATCCGTAGGTCTGGCAATGCGGGGTGACACTAAGAACATACAAACTATAAAACCTGTGGTAGGGATTTTACCATATAGATCCAAAGGTATCGATAATATTGAAAAAAGTTAGTAAGAAAATTTTTCTTATTTGAATAGATTGAAATAAGTGCCAAAAAGTTAGGAAGCAATATAATTATTAGTACAAACGCCAGCACATCAAGCAGTTTCAATGTTTACAAATGAATTATTTATAAAATTCTTTTTTCATACAAATTACTAAATTATCGTTATTATGGTCTGTACTGTGTAGTATGGTTAATTCTTCAAAAGACCATTTCAGTATGGTTTTGACATGATCTGACCAAGATTATATCTCTTGAGTTTGTTTTGGCTTTCTTCTCTGATTAGTCAGATAGGAAACGCCGACCTCATCTAGTTTTTAAAATATGATTGACGTATAAAAGTGTCCGTGCAGACACCAGCACATCAAGCTTAGTTTTTAATTCTTCTAACAATTATTACCCTCTTTTATAAAATCAATTAAACATGGATCGATTTTAAACTGAATGTTACTTGAATGAATCGATTATTTTGTCACACCACTATATTAATTTCGTTAAAAAGTGGTAACACTTAAGCTGTCATTTTACCCAACTATAGTAAAGCTACTCAGCAATAGATGGCGTTTAATACAAAATAAACAAATTTTCTAGATCTATTTATGAAAATTATTTAATTCTAATTACTGAGTAAATATAGATAATACATACGAAAATAAACTGAAGTTGTTTTACCTTAACGAGACTTGCAGTAACGTAATGCGCAACTCGGCATATTTCCATATAAAATATTTTTCTTTTGTTGGACACGAATGCGTCAATGCGACTTGAAGCGCAGGCGTACCATACTAGACTGAGAGACTTTTTACTCCTAGGTAACAAGTATCGGAACACTGTTTTGTTCGCAATGTCCCGTCTATTATAAATACTTTAATGTCTTTGGGGGTTACCAACGTAACTTACATATTTTTAAAACACTTATTCAAAAGCAAAATCATTTGCAAAAGCAAAGTCATTTGTTCAAATTAGGTTGAGTATCAGCACTTGTCAAGCGTCAGAAACCTCCTCAAAACGCCCTCACTTCACGACTTCCTAGTGCTGAGAAGAAGAAATGGCGCATCAAACTCCCCAGCAGCACAGATTATTCCCAGTAGAGAAGGTTTTCTGTTTTTGAACAGTCGACATTGCGTTTTCTATTCCCTATTCTTAAGAGTACGCCTTGTTTTTTAATTCACAGAAAACGGTTACTATCGTGTCTTTCGAACTCTATTTACAACATAGTTACACGTTATTTACGCAGGAAAATCTACGCGCATGGATTCAGTACAGGATTCTAAACCCACTTGTTGAAATATTTCGTCGGTTATAAAAAAAAATAATCTGCTATTTCATAGAAAGGTGCAATACCTACGGGGCCAAAATGTATGGAACAGCTAATCTTGTTTTTAATAAGCGACGAAAAACGTACGCAAGTTCAGAATCGTGTTTGCGCATCGATGTCACTGGCTTCCTGAATTATATTCTTATTTTCTTCTATGCACTACTTTACCTTTGAATGCAAAACTGCATCAGAAACTCAAAGTAGCATTGCATAAAAAAATTACTTTTTATTTTCATCCGGAAAAGTTCGCATTACTTATCCTACTTTTTATCATTCATGACCTATTCAAATTGATACTATAATATATCCCATCCTAGCAGCGCCCTGCGGTTTCACCCGCATACGTGCCGATCCCATGGGAATATCGGGATAAAACTATCCTATGTTCTTCCCCGGGATGCAATCTATGTCATCTCTCTGCCAAATTTTATCGAAATCCGTTCAGTAGTTTAGGCGTGAAAAAGAGGCCCGTGGCTAAATAATAACAGCCGCACAAGTCGATCGCTCAGGTTAAGCTACGCTTGCCGCGGTTGGTCTGTGGATTGGTGACCATTTTTACATACCGAGACCCCTCCGTGCCTCGGAAAGCACGTTAAGCCGTTGGTCCCGGCTGTCATTCGTGGATCTTTGACAGTCGTTACGGGTAGTTAGAAACCCGAAAGTCTGACAACCAGTCTTACCAAGGGGTATCGTATTACCCAGTAACTGGGTTGTCGCTCCATATAAAACACTGGTATTCAGCTGCATCCGGCTAGACTGGAAGCCGACCCCAACATAGTTGGGAAAAGGCTAGGCAGATGATGAGTTTAGGCGTGAAAAGGTAACATACACAGTCAGACAGACAGAGTTACTTTCGAATTTATAATATTAGTATGAATTAAAAAGAATATTTTTTTAAATGAGCAACCGTCACAAAACCCACAAACTGTAGAGTGCAGAGCCAGAAACATCAATCTCGTCACAAACCTCCTTCGGGAGCAATTTTTCACGGAGCAATCGGATCTAGCGGTTTAATTGCAGTGGTAAGGTTAAAGTCGGGTCCCCACGGATTTCGTCGGCAACCGAGTTTCACCGAGATCCAATGACGGATCTTGATTCAATTTGCAAACTACTTTTTTAAATGGTGAGTGGGGCAGACCTTGAGGTTGGAGAAAATATCTAATTGGAAATGCAAGGTGTAGTAGGCAATCTATACGAGAATTTGCCACATCAAGTTTATGTAGTATCATGCTTATTGTAACTAGTAGCTTGGTACTTATTAACCAAAAAAGCTTTTTATTCTAATGTTATTCGTAGGTGCTAAACAGTTATACAAAAAAATTTGAATTTAGATAGAAAAAAAAAGAAATAAAGCATAGGATTTATTTATTTATTTTCTTTCTTAACAGCATGTATCAGAAATAATACAGAAGTTTTTTTTTGCGGTGGTAGGGCTAACGCCCGCCTGCTTAGCAACCACCCTCCCAGCGGAGCAAGCAGCCTGCTGTGGGAGGTCCAGTCCTTAGGCATCTTCTGGGCACAATCGTTCCATCATAGACCTCGTCCATCGCTTTCCACCAGGCGAGATCGAGGTCAGGAGCGGGCCCATTCAGATAAAAAAGGTGGGGTCATTTAAGAATAGACCGTCAAACTGATCAACTTGCCCCATGGCACCACATCGCAGTTGTCCCATACATGTGGGTCGTGTAGGTATTGAAATTTTGTATGGTTTATACAGTTCTTCTTCTTCTTCGTGTCGCTGGCACGACTGTATTTTAAATCTTGTTTTCCCAAAACTTTGCCACTTCCACGGCGTTGTCAGTGGTAGCGCAGAGGTCACTTTGACTGCATGTTTTGGGACACAAGAAAGGAGCCTCCCCGAGTGACGTTAGAAATCGGTACCCAATCCCCCAAACGTCCGGCGCACCCTGGACACCTCGTCGTCGTCGTCGTTTCAGCCGATAGACGTCCACTGCTGGACATAGGCCTCCCCCAATTTTGGGGGGGTGGTTGCCATAATCGCCACGCTTGGCAGGCGGGTTGGCGATCGCAGTATGGTATGATGGTGGAATAAATAGAGAACGCTGCTGCCCATTCTCCGGTAAGACCCTTAGTCGCCTTTTACGACACCCACGGGAAGTAAGGGGTGGTGCAATTCTTTAAGTCCGGCACCACACAGCACCTGACAGGCCTGGACACCTAGCACTCGGTAACGCAGAGTCTAGGTGACTAATCCTTTCACCACGATGGCACGTACCGGTTTATACCTACAGTTAATATTTTTTTCCCCGCGAAATGCTGTTTTATCTACACTTATTTCATATCTGATACTGACAAGTAACAATCGAATTTCTCGAAGTAAAAATGTTAATAAAACCCTCCTTCGCAATCGAATAAAAAGCGCACAAGTTGAAACATTGTTTAAACTACTGGTGACCTTTTTATCGGAGATAGGAACTTTCGTTGTGCGCATTAAAATTTATGAATAAAGTATAAGTAGGTATCTTCAAGTTTTGCTGCACTTTCTCAAGTGAAGAGACTATAGAATGAACGACGTCGGTGCACACTTCAAACTCTATTTCTTTTCTAATGGATTCTGATCTCGGTTAAGGGTCCCTACCCTTAACCAAATATACCTAACCTAATAAAATCAAAGCATAAACATCGTTTGTTGATTTTCAAATTAATTTTTTATCGTTGTTTCGCTTAAGTCAATTCGTTGTTTCGCTTAAGTCAATTAGTTTGTTGTTACTTCATAAAATTTATTTTTAAAGTAAAGTGGGTACATACTTAGTACCTAGAACATTTTTCATAAATAAAGTGGTTTTTTTTGTAGATACTAATTTTATTAAGAATCTTTTTAATTAAAAATATATTACATTTTTAATATCTGTCTAAGGAACCATGATAAAGATAAACCTTTTTAATTAAACACAAAATTGTTATTTTTTTTTCTTTCTAAATTAAAAAGCATACCGTCTTCCCTAAGGACGAGCAGGAATCAACTGCTGTGATGCTTACATACCTACTCTTTACAAACTTTAACAGTCATCATCATCATCATCTGCCTAGCCTTTTCCCAACTATGCTGGGGTCGGCTTCCAGCCTAACCGGATGCAGCTGAATACCAGTGTTTTACATGGAGCGACTGACTATATGACCTCCACAACCCAGGGTAACATGATACTCCTTGGTAAGACTGGTTGTCAGACTTTCAGGCTTCTGACTACCCGTAACTACAAACTTTAACAGTATGTAGCAATAAAAAAAACTGGCCAAGTGCGAGTCGGACTCGCACACGAAGGGTTCCGTACCACAAGGCAAAAACGCCAAAAACAAAACACGTTTGTTGTATTAAATGTTTATTTTATTCTGTTTTTAGTATTTGTTGTTATAGCGGCAACAGAAATCACAAACACACACATCATCACATCATCATCTGTGAAAATTTCAACTGTCTAGATATCACGGTTCATGAGATACAGCCTGGTGATAAGACAGACGGACAGTCGAGTCTTAGTAATAGGGTCCCGTTTTTACTCTTTGGGTACGGAACCATAACAATTGAAAACTTTCTTAAAACTCTTTACAGTTGGACACATAATCAGCCTATAAAGTGCCCACTTCTGGAACAGTCTTCTTCTTTACGAGAGGCAAGGGGCTATTATCCACCACGTGGGCCCAGTGCGACTTGGTGGATGTCCCATGTCTTAAAATGTTTGGTTCTAGGTCATGTCAGTTTCCTCACGATGTTTTCTAACACCGTTTTGAGAGCAGGTGTGATAAAATCTCTCATAAAGGTCGGAGACGCTACACTCGAAGTCGTGGACGAGTATGTTTACCTATATCTTCTCGTCCCACATACCGCAGTGTCTCAAGACGAAAGTCTTTGACCAGTGCATGTTGCCAGTGAAGAGTTGATGGGCCTTATAAGAAGGCTAAAAGTCACCCAAAGGGCAATGAAGAGGGCTATGCTTGGAGTTTCCCTGCGTGATCGAATCAGAATTGAGAAGAACCGCAGGAGAACCAAGGTAACCGACCCAGCCCGAAGAATTGCCAAACTTAAGTGGCAGTGGGCAGGGCACATTGCTCGCAGAACAGATGGCTGATGGGGCCGAAAGGTTCTGGAGTGGCGACCGCGTACGCGGAAGACGTAGCGTTGGAAGGCCTCTCACAAGGTGGTCAGACGACCTTGTGAAGGCCGGAGGAACCCGTTGGATGCGAGAAGCAGAGAACCGATCGAAGTGAAGGTGCTTGGAGGAGGCCTATGTCCAGCAGTGGACGTCTTTCAGCTGAAATGATGATGATGTTGATGTGATGAAATAATCTACACAAAGTAAAGTGCCTGTTTGGGTTCGAACCTACAACTCGTAAGTCACGTCCGTTTCCACTGGGCCACAGTATTACGCAATTCGCACAAAATCATTTTCTTTAGAAACTTTTTGATAAATAAAATTGGCATTTGAAAACGACAAATATAATTTGGTGGCAATCCTTTTCACGATTCGACAAGTTCGTCCCAGGCCGGGTTAAAAGATGTTTGGCGAAGCTACATTCGACGTTGGCATATGTATTCACTACCTACTCAAGAGTTTTCTTCACAATTTCAAGTGTATATTTGAATTTAAGCTGGGGCGAATGAGTTGGTTTTTCAGTTTGAATATAATATGTTATGTTTGTTGCATGTCTGCTTTAGTGCTTTTGAATTTGACTGCCCCGTTGGTCTCGTGGTTGCAAGCGCGACTGCTGAACGTGGGGTCCTGGGTTCGATTTCCAGGTCGGGCAAAGTGTTATTGGGTTTTCCATTAGGAATTTCTTTGTAACAGCCCGGAGTTTAGAAGTTGGCGGTTTAATACCCCCGTGCCTCGGAAAGTGGTCCTGCGTCTGATCTCGCCCCAGTCGTGTCGGATTGCTGTCCTATCAGTTATGAGAGTAAAGGAACAGAGTATTATAGTGCATCTGTGTTTGCGCACACATTTGTGCACTATAATATCTCCTGTGTACCTGCCTAATCTCCGTTGCGATTGGCCACCGTGACCGAAATCGGTCAGGAGGATATTATTATTATAGTGCTTTTGATAGCGAAAAAGCCAAAATGATCTCCGACACACGACACCCTTTGCACGACAATATCCTTGTGCCACAAAGGCTGAAAAGCCGAAACAGTTTTTTAAAGTGTGTCGTCCCACTCACTGGCGAAACATCACAAGAGAGACTGAAGCTGTGGCGAGACAGTGCTTCCTTGACCAAACCGTTCGTCCCACCCGCTGAAGATCTCCCACCTGGACGTGAGTTACCTTGGGTGACCTGGAAGTCTTAAACAGACTCCGGACCCCGGTTGGCCGAAGTAAGGAAAACCTGTTCAGGAGGAGAGTCATAGACGACTCTACTTTGGAGTGTAAATGTGGTACTGTTCCACAAAAGATGGGACACTATCGTGTCCTGCGTGTCCTGTCAGCTGCAAGTTACAGGAACTGGTGGACGCTGGTGATGGCGCCAAACAAGCAGCCGAATTCTGGGCCAAGTCCATTTTAAAAGGGTGCAGGTTGTCAGTCTAAAGTTCTTCGGATGAGGAGATGAGGACAAGGTTTTTGTCCTTCAGAGGGACAATTACGGATTGGAATTAATCAATATCTATCGTAATAAAATACCGTAACAGTACTACATCATTTACATGACAAATTAGAATGTTGGCCTACGTTTTTATTTGAATCTAATTTTAAGAATGTTCACAGTCTGATCTGTCTCAATTTGTCAAAAATACTCCTAAATTTCCTAAATTTGTGACAAATTTTTGACATTTGTTTATCGCTGACATGAGACTGGGACCGGATTTTGAACGTTTTCAATTGCGAGAATTGGCTTTCTGTTCCAGATAGGCATTTTTATAGAATTTGCTGTTTTTAGACACATCCGCCATTTCCAGAATTCGTAAATTTTCATCTTAATCCACTTACCGTGTACAATGTCAGTCAAATAACAACACCCGCCGTCTGAAAGCAAATCCAACATAAATAGCTGTCTAAAAATAGTTTCCTCGTCATACAGTCAGCGACAACACACTTATACCTACTTAATGATTTCACCTGTACATTTTTTACTAATGATACACGATTATTATGTTTTGTTACGTTACGGGAGTGACCTGATCAGGGGCCTAAAAAGGCCACTTTGGCAGAATCATAAAAGGATGACATCGTGATTCATAATGGACAGTTAACTGTTAAGTTAATCGTATCAAATCCCATTGGTGTAGGATTTTTCAGTTGTTTTTTTTTGTCTGTGCTAAAATACCAATCAATCCAATCCCAATCTCTTTGATTGTACCTACGTAGTGCAGCGAAAATAAAAAAACACGGACTGTCTTCGCCATATTATATTTATAATGTGATCCTTTTATGATTCTCCAAAGCGGCCAAAAACCAACAGTTACAGTACAAACGAAATAAAAAAGGGTTATCTCAGCATGGTTCTGCGACATTTAAAGCATAATCATCACCATCCTTATCATTTCAACTGCAAGGCATCAACTGCCGGACACAGGTCTGTATTCCCCCTTCCACAAATAACTCGTCAGCCTTCAAAGCAAAATCTTCTGGGCACGTTTGTTCTGTCGTAAACCTCATCCATCGCATTCCATCAGGCGAGATGGAGGTCTAGAGCAGACACGTTTCGCAATAAAAAAAACCGGTCAAGTGCGAGTCGGACTCGCGCACCGAGGGTTCCGTAACGTACTTTGTAGGTATGTAAATAGTTTATCACGGTTTTTTTTAATGTACCTACAAATTTACAGTTTTCGGATTTTTTCCATAACTTGTGCTACATGATCTTGCTTCTTGCCTTTCATGATTCTAGGTCAACGGGAAGTACACTATAAATTTTGATTCCCTTGAGAGTGTCGAAATATACGTTTTTTGCGGTATAACCGGCCGGATCTTTTTTACGTTAATAGAAGTTTGATTTTTTCTCAGCTTCTAGGGACTGTAGACCTGAGTATATGGTTAGTTTCAACTAGATACTTCCACGTGTTCCCGAGATAAAGGGTCTTGACAGACAGACGGACAACAAAGTGATCCTATAAGGGTTCCGTTTTTTCCTTTTGAGGTACGGAACCCTAAAAAGGTCTCCTACAAGTGTCGGCACAACGACCCATCAACAACAAACTTTTGTCACCAGTGACTGTTTTCAATTGCACCCTGAAACACGAGTCGAGTTCTAGTGAATTGCAAATGCCAGTATTTTGGGTCTGCCGCCATTAATTCAGGTTGCATCGAAGAGCCCACTCGACCCCGTTGCCGAAACGAATGAAACTTTTAATCGTACGCCGATAATTACAGTTCCGTATGTATGTATATATTGGTTTGAATTGGCTTTTACTGAAATATTGATTGGATTTCGTTTGAGTTGTTGTTCAGTCTTTTCCATATTAGGTACATATTACTATGGTTTGTTTTGTAAGTCTTCTTCTTCGTGACATACAGTCCCACTGCTGGGACACAGGCCGTCTCTGTGAGAGGGAATGGGCCGTAATTCAAGGTTGGTAGATGATGTCACCATGTCTTCGAAATTTTGATTCTAGGACATGCCGGTTATAATAGGTAATAGGTACTACGGGCTGGTGTCCGCAACTCCACGTCAATGCGCGTATTTTGCGTATGGGTGAGAAAATCGACTATTCGATCCACCCCAGCTCCTCAAAGAAGGCCAGCAACGCCTTGATGCTACTGACCGTCTCACGTAGGGTACCTGGGTTACCGAAGTACTTTGCCCTGTACGTGGCGATCACCGGGCAGTTTAGAAGCACATGTGCCGCTGTCTCGTCGTCCTCCATGCAGGCCCTGCACAACGGACTGTCCGTTACTCCTATGACAAAGAGGTGTTTATTGAATGACCCGTGGCCAGTTAAAGCTGCGGTAACTATACGCAGCTTTTGTTTTGCTAGACGGAGAACCTGTTTCGTGAGGCGGCCATCCAATGTGGGAAGTGCTTCCCTCGCCTGCCTGCATTCACCTTGGTCCGTCCATAGTTTATTGTGTTGCTCTCTTGTGCGTTTCCTTACCAGAGTGCGTATGTACCCGAAGGGGAGTTAAGACATGCCGGTTTCCTCACGATGTTTTCCTTCACCGTTTTGAGAGCAGTGCATGGTGATGAAATAATTTACACAAAGTAAAGCGCCTGTCTTGGTTCGAACCCATGACATACAACTTGTGAGTCGGGGCCGTTACCACCGGGCCACCAGTGCTTTGTGTCGCTGACACGACGGTAGTTAAAATATTGTCGGCCTAAATTCGCCACTTCCACGGCTTGCTGGTGGCAGCGCAGAGGTCACTTTGAATACATGATTTGGGACACAGAGGGCAGGTTAGGAGCTGGAGCACACTTTGCGGCATACTTTCCACATCCACTCCAACCTGGTAAAGTGGGGCTACCGTTCCACTTTACCAGGTTGGAGTTAAAATCTGGTCACTTGGTTCCGAAGATATTTCCGGGAGTTCGTCAGGTACTTTGTCATTAGTCACAAGCCCGAAAGTCTGACAACCAGTCTTACCAAGGGGTATCGTATTAACCAGTAACTGGGTTGTGGAGGTCAGATAGGTAGTCGCTCCATGTAAAATACAGGTATTCAGCTGCATTCGGCTAGACTGGAAGCCGACCCCAACATAGTTGGGAAAAGACTAGGCAGGTGATGACCTTTCTTAAAACGGTGAACGAAAACATCAGGATGAAAGCCTTGCGCCACCGAAAAATCGAAGACATTCGTCGTCCATCAACACGTACTGGGATTATTACCCGCTCCCATTATTATCCACATAAAGGAGGCCTGGGCTCCAGCAGTGGGAACATTAAAGGCTGATTATTATTCAGTATCAACATATCGAACCAATAGCCCTCCGGTAAATCTAGACAATTCCGTTAAGAATTCCTCAGAAACTGCATTTTTACCCGACTACGGCGAAGCAAAATGGAGGGTTATTTTGACCGGTATGTATGTATGTATGTTCATCTGTTCCCTTATATCTTGTAAACTGCTTGTCATAATTTGATGAACGAGGTATCGTTGGTAGCGTCTTGATCGTCCGCTGGTTATAGGTGACGTCACGTTAAATTGAATATGGCGCCCTCTAACTGACATAAAGTTATAATAAATAATAATAATCTTTATTGACATAAAAATATTACAACCATACATGTGAAACCCCTGACTCCTATGCTAGGCGAACCTGTGTTACAGGAATCAGTGTCATGACCTAATAATTTTTTTTTTACTATATAGCTAGCTATACCTAAGTTAGAAGTTAATCATTTTAATGAGACTAGAGAGCCAGTCAGTCGAGCACTCGTTAAAGCAGCTCCATAGTTCCCAGGTTTAAATAAACCTAGATCAGGCAACGCACTACATTACCTTCAGAGTTCTATTTTTAGACTGTAATCACATATTTCACATACCTATCCAGATTATTATAATCCTATTACAGGCATAGATTAATATATACTACTGTACACTTTTTGTAAACTTATTATTATTTAAATAAAATTTATTATTATTTATTATTATATTTACCTTATCAAAGTTTATCATTGAAAAGTTAAGCATTACCCACGTACGTTGGAGAACTGTTAATTATGATAGTCAGACGTACGTTGTAGCTCGTAGGTATCAAGCAGCCAATCAACGGGATCTCGGTACAATATGCGTTAATTAGTCGGCAGTCGGCGTCGGAATCAATCGTCGGCGTTTCAAGAACACTTTGCGTTTATGTATGTAGTTATAACTTTGTTTGAATAGAGGCCAGTTATTATGGAAACTACTCATACGATGTATGAACTGGAAAATACCATAATATCACAGCCTGTATTCCCCAAATTTAAATCCCATTTTTAAAAGGCCATGACAGAATAGGGGGCGAGATTACTGGAAAAATATTCAGGACTAATTTTATATAAATATATACAGGCTGTTTGGAAGCTGAGTGCAAAGATTTATGGGAGTGATAGTTTTCACCATTTACAGCATTTTGAGCCATACATGTCTTAGACGAAGTATATTTTTTTTAACTGCAAACTTTTAATCAAAAATAATTAACATACCAACTAATATAAAAATAAAAAAATAAAAAAACATACTTCGTCTAAGACATGTCTGGCTCAAAATCCTCTAAATGGTGTCAACTATCACCCCTTTAAGGCTTTGATCCAGCTTCCAAATACCCTTTATATAAATGATAAATGATTTAATTTCTGTAAGTAGGTTCGTACACACACTTTACACGTCAATCATATTTTTTTAAACTAGATGAGGTCGGCGTTTCTTATCTGTCTATTCTGAGAAGAAAGGCCGAAACAAACATATGTAGAATATAGAATATTTATATACAGGGTTATTGGTAAAACATTAACATCACGGTCTCATAGTTAAAGTTGTTCATAATGATGAGTACAATGACCTCTTAAGAGGTTGTTAATGTTTTACCAATAACCTTGTATTTAAAGAAATAAGCATGAAGTATTTAAAACAGATCATAAAAAAATGTAATGGAGGATGATGATGTGAATGCTTTTTGTGATAATAAACTTTTACTTTTACATATTTACTTTACTTTACAGTATCCGCCACATAAGTTGTGTGTGTGTGTGTGTGTGTGTGTGTGGAAGTGGAAGACTTCAGCACAATGTATCACAATCTTTAGAGCCACCTCAGAAAAAGGTAACCAATTAATGCTGGCGCTCAGACATTTGAAAGACAGAACCTTCCAGTCGTTCTTACAACGAAGATCATTTGTGGAAATTAGCTAAGAATAGACTAAAGTGGAAAACGTCAAGAGTTAATTAAAATTCTCAATCAAGTGGCTTCTTTACATTAATTATTGGTGAAACCTTTTAATAACGTCTAACAAACGTTTAAAATATTTCATAGGGTTCCGGACCTCAAAAGGAAAAAACTGAACTCTTATAGGATCACTTTGTCGTCTGTCTGTCTAACTGTCAAGAGCCTTTATCTCGGGAACGCGTGGAGGTATCGAGTTGAAATTAAAACCATATACTGAGGTCTACAGTCCCTTGAAACTGTGAAAAAAAATCGAACTTCTAAGAGAAAAAAAGAAACGGCTGTTTATGCCGCAAATACGTAAATTTCGACAATCTCAAGGGAATCAAAATTTATACGGCACTTCTCGTTGACCTAGAATAATGGAATTTGGCAAGAACCAATGTCATGAGCACAAGTAAAGAAAAAAACCCGAAAACCGTCATATCTACAGTACGGAATCCTCGGTGTGCGAGTCCGACTCGCATTTGACCGCTTTTTTTAAATAACGTCACGCTTGTTATACCAGAAGAGTTGGATAGAGGTGTACCTATAGTACATGAATATTTCGCCTGTTATTTAAGGTCCCATCACCCCGAGTCACGGGGGTGACTCGGGGTGACCCTATTGCCATGCAATGGCACATATCCATACTCCGGGCTGCTACTGAGAATTTCCTGATGGAAAAACTCAATCACGATCACTTTTCTGACCTGGAAATCAGGGCAAGCTAACCCAGGACTTCATTCTCGGCAGTAGAGCTTGGGACCACTCAATATTTATTTAATCAAAAGTTATGCGATAACAATAGTTATGTTAGACCAAATGTCACACACAGTTGGTCGTGACAGTTGGATGCATGCAGCATGATGTGACAGTTGGTCCCATGCAAAAGTGGTGATTATCATCACTATCACCATATTGATGACTGTCATCTCAAAAGTCTCAGGTGCTAAAATATTTTACACTATAGTCCGACCGTCGAGAAAATGCGTGCCTGACACCTGTCAGTGCGACTATTCTAGTAGCTAACATTTGTATGAAACTGACAAGCGTCAAGAACGTAAGACGATGTGGGACATTTTACTAATTTAATATATGTTTTTTTATTATTCTCTCTGTTCTGTTAGTTTTTTTTTCTCATGGTCTGGCAGTTTGAGTAATTTATGTGGCCTACCCAAATGTCCTTTCTGTGGTATTTTTCGTCGAATCGTTGAGCTCCTTAAGTTTTGAGTTGAGCTGCACGATTTCTGACAAATGCGTGCACTGACTGGGCAGGCCCTCTCAATCTGTGTGGTTCTTTCCTCAAAAGACCATCTCAGACATCGATCTACATGGTCTTCATATAACCTGACCAAGATTATGTCTGGACTTTAAAAGAGACTGTGACCTCTGAGTTTGTTTCGGCCTTTCTTCTCAGAGTAGTCAGATAGGAAACGCCGACCTCATCTAGTTTTAAATAAAACCTGATTGTCGCGTAAAAGTGTTTGTACAAACCTACTTATAAAAATAAAGTCATTTATCATTATCATTTAACGCTTTCTCTCGTCGTCAGCCGCACTGTAGTGTTAAAGATGTTACATATGTTACTTAATTTATACCTTTATCTTACTTTACTTTTTAACTTCATGTCTTAAAGGATACGTATATGCTTGAGCAACAAATAGCAATCTGTTGATGGTCGAAACTTAGCAACGTCTCAGGCAGTATGAATAGGAATTAGTTCAATGCAAACCTCCGAAGCGAATACCAAATGTTATCTCCTTCGAATCTATATGTTACTGTAAAAGCCCGAACTGCGGTAAAGCTTAGGATTTATCAAGTCTCACCAGTAAAAGTCCGAATTGTTCTATAGTAATCTTTAATGAGCCTTATAAGAAGGCTAAAAGGCTATGTTTGGAGTTTCCCTGCGTGATCGAATCAGGAATGAGGAGATCCGCAGGAGAACCAAGGTAACCGACATGGCCCGAAGAATTGCCAAATTTAAGTGGCAGTGGGCAGGGCACATTGCTCGCATAACAGATAGCCGATGGGGCCGAAAGGTTCTGGAGTGGCGACCGCGTACCGGAAGACGTAGCGTTGGAAGGCCTCCCACAAGGTGGACCGATGACCTTGTGAAGGCTGCAGGAACCCGTTGGATGCGGGAAGCACAGGACCGGTCGAAGTGGAGGTGCTTGGGGGAGGCCTATGTCCAGCAGTGGACGTCTTTCGGCTGAAATGATGATGATGATGAATCTTTAATTCCAAACTTTTACCGGCAGCATTCAGTCGGTAAATCCTAGGTTTAAGCGCAGACACTGGTAAATGCCCGAAATCAAAGATTGAAATACAATCGAGAGCAATGAATTGGGACTGACATAGTGGCGTTTTCGTACAGACACTTCAGCACTTCGATGTACCGATAGTCGATCTGGCACCGTTGAAGAGACTGCAGCACAGCCCATGTCTCGATCGAATCAAAGGCTTTCTCGTAGTCCACAAACGCTAAGCAGAGAGGCAGGTTATACTCTTCGGTCTTCTGTATAACCTGTCGCAGCGTATGTATGTGGTCTACGGTGCTAAAGCCTTTACGGAATCCGGCTTGTTCGGGAGGCTGGAAGTCGTCAAACCTGCGCGCGAGACGGTTCGTGATGACTCTCGAAAACAGCTTGTAGACATGGCTCAGGAGTGAGATGGGCCTATAATTCTTAAGGAGGGCATTATCGCCCTTCTTAAAGAAAAGTATCACCACACCCCTGTTCCATGCCTGTGGTGTTTTGCCCTCGAGTATGACGGAACCAAACAGCTTCTGAAGGGCCTTCAGGACGGGTTTTCCGCCAGCCTTCAGCAACTCGGCCGTAATTCCGTCATCACCCGGTGCCTTGTTGTTTTTGAGCTGCTTCAGAGCCATCCTAATCTCGTACAGGCTGACGTCCGGGATGTCTTCGGTATTGGGGTCATATAACCAGAAAGTCTCGGAAACTGAGAATGCTAGCTGAATGAAATGAAGTTGAAGTTGACAAAAAAAACGAAGTGAGTCTTCGTGAAGTTGTCAGAAAATTCTCTTTAACCGGAGGGCAATGATTAAAAAAGTGCAACTGCCTTAAAAATGCTCGACGAAGAGGTCCGCTTGCAAGTCATCAGGATTACTTTGTAATTCTAAATGCCATAATAGTCCACTATGTTGCGAAAAGTAAAATACTTTTTCTAACTGAGTAAGAACGTTTGACTTACACGAGTAAACTAAACGTTCATCACAACATATACTTTGGCTAGGTACGAACCTAGCCAAAGTAGATGTTATGAGTGAAAAGTAGTTATTTTTTTCTAAATCATGTTTTAAGACTCACTACTACTACTACTAATAATAATAATGATTGTACCGATTAACGACATTATAATCAAAAGATTGTTTTGTTTCTGGTTTGTGTTATGTTTTCTGCATTTTATTTTTCTAAAGCATGTTAAACATGTTTGAAGACTTAACTAATAACAATAATAATTATAGGAATGTTGAATAAATAGTTTCTGATTATAAACTAAGTACATTGTTTTACTCTGAAAACTAACATTTACCTACCGGTATCTGTGGTAAAACCTAAGAGTTATCGACTGACTGCCGGTAAAAGTCAGAAATTGATGATTTTTATAGAACTATTCTTAGTTTTACCGGTGAGACTTGCAAAATCTTAAGACTTACCGGTAAATCCTAAGATTTACCACAGTTCGGGCTTTTACAGTAACATGATTATATATCTTACCTCGCAATTAGTAACTGCACTGATTGCACTGTAATATCGAGTATATCCGGTTATTCAGAGCTCTACATGTTCTACTACTGCCTTAAACTACCTGGGCAGACCTTATTACTTAGCGAAACTACACAGAACACTGTCCAACGCATAGTCGGGGGAGTTCGTTCAGAGTTTCACCGATTGTATTACTGCCTGCCTTGAAATAGGTAGTCGTAATTATTTAGTGAAACTTCACAGATTATTTTGCAATATCGAGTAGGTAGGACTTTTTATTGTTGGTTAATCATCAAATGAAGGGGTCATTTTTGCGGATGGGAAATCAAATGACCCCTCCCGCTCTGGACGGAGCGTAAGGGAGTGTCAGAGTCTTACTGACTAAAACCCACCCGCGTTCCTTCCTTAGCCCTTTATGTTCCGGGGTGGCAGTAACCCTTTCGGACAATCCCGCTAGTAGGTAGGGCTGCGTGGGCCTCCAAGCGGCAGGTTTTGGTCGCCAGGATTGGGCGAGATCTGTCTCTGCTAGCAGTAGTGAGGGCTATGCTGACGGAGACAGAAAACTGGAGGGAAGTTGCCTCCTTCTGTGAGACCGTGATGGTCCAGAAGGAGGCTGCCGAGCGGGATCGTGAGAGAGCCAAAGCCGCTCGGAGAAGAAGGCGTCGAGGAGGCAACCGCCTCGACGCCTAACACGCCGAAACCCCACCTGCATCATTGAATGCAGGCGGGACTTTGGAATCACGGGCGCTAGGAGTGGGGACTCTGATTGCCCACCAAGTGATTCCAGGGAATACGGTGGCACTGTGATCATGTGCTGCCGTGCAAAGTGAGGCTCAGGGGAGACCACTTTATAGTCTCCCCAGAGACGTGCCCTAACAGGCGTTGCACTGAGGGGGTTCCGGATTGGTCTATTAAGAGGTAACGGGCCCCCCTCCATGTGCTGATGGTGATCACCGGGGTGGTTTTAGTGAGGTAAGAATCGCACACTACCTGGTCTTTTTCCCCAAAGTCCAGGTGCCTTTTGAAGGTTTCCCCCCGAAAACAAAAAAAAAAAAAAAGGTAGGACTCGGGAGGTCATTCTGTGCTACTGGGGAGATTGTTGCTCCAGTTCCTTCCAGCTACAGCACTAGGAAGTGGTGAAGGGCGGGAGCCATCGGGGGACTGTCTCATGTAATTTTGATGTTCGAGAGTGCTGATTCTCAGCCTAGTTTGAACAAATGCCTATTGATTTTGATTCAGAATTCCACCTATTCTACTACTGCCGGACTTAGAGTAACTAGTCCTAATTACTTAGTGAAACTTCACAGACTGCAGTGTATGGAGTATCAACACGCACTGGCCTTTGCATTACAGGCTGATTATGTATAGAGGAGCCGGGATTCGGTAAGTCATTCACAGTTCCACCTATTCTGCTACTGGCTATTAAATGAGAAAAAAACTAAATGCATTAGATTCGCTTTACCGAATGTTAGAAGTAATGAATGTCATGTTGTATTGAATAGGGAGACACTTGAATTCGTCGAAAATACCGTTTTTCTGGGGATCACGCTTGACTCAAAGCTACAGTGGGGTCCGCACTTAACATCACTTGCAGGGCGGCTCAGTTCGGCCGCTTACGCTGTTTGGAAAATTCGCCAATTAACAGACGTGGATACCGCGAGACTGGTCTATTTTAGTTACTTTCATAGCATCATGTCTTACGGTATTTTGTTGTGGGGACGGGCTGCAGATATTGATTCTATCTTCATTCTGCAAAAGAGGGCTGTTAGAGCCATCTACAAGCTCAGCAGACGCGATTCTCTACGAGAACTGTTTAAAGAAATTAACATCATGACGGTTCCTTGTCAATATATATATAAAAACATTATGTACGTTCGAAAAAATCGGGTAGTATTTAAACGCAAATCAAAAAGTATCCTTTTTCTATGCAATAAGATTCCGAATTCCCATCAAAATTACTGATTGCACAGCAAAATATTCAACTCAAAATATCACTAAACACACTACAATTTATTTTCGCAGCGTACAGCGATTTTTCCTAAAGCAAAAGCTTTTTCATCAATGCACAGCCAATAATCTTAATGCACATTATACATGTTAACTCTTTTTCTTTTAAATATAGCTTCTATTTTTATATTATTTACAGCAGTTTTTCTAAATAAACAGCATTTTATTAGTCACAGTCGTCTTATTATTTATTAATTACCACATAATGAGATCAGCAAAAAAAATATAAAATTAGATACAAAATTGTAATTTATTGAATCATTAAAGCGGGTCTTGCTTTCGCTTCGCTTTTTTGATTTGCGTTTAAATACTACCCTTGTTTTTCTATATAATCTAGTCGTTTCTGGCACTCGCCGGCCACTGCCGCGGCACCGCTCGCTTCGCTCGCTCGGCTCGTGCGTAGGTGGTCACAGTTTTACCCTAACCTAACCTAAGCATTTTTTTAAAATAATTAACCTCGTCTAACTAATTTGATTCTCGATAGCCTGCTAAAAATAATCTCTTTTTTTCCATATTTTTTTCTATATAATCTAGTCGTTTCTGGCACTCGCCGGCCGCTGCCGCGGCACCGCTCGCTTCGCTCGCGCGGCTCGTGCGTAGGAGGTCACAGTTTTAACCTAACCTAACCTAAGCATTTTTTTTAAATAATTAACCTCGTCTAACTAATTTGGTTCTTGATAGCCTGCTAAAAATAATCTCTTTTTCCATATTTTTTTTCTATATAATCTGGTCGTTTCACGCCCGCCGGAAAAAAAAGAAAAAAAATGAAAAAAGACGACAGAATTAATCGAATTCTGCAACACAATTCTGAATTCTCCGAAATAAAATTGCTAATGTCCATTGCAAAAAATTTTAAATTACAAAACTACAAAATTACAAATTGACAAATATTTTATATTAAATAAATGATTATTTTAAAATAAAATTGCATTTTTTGATTTTTTTTTTCAGTTAATTTGTTCTGCTTTTAGAAATAATGCAATGCAAAATATTTTTTTTGTTATAATAATCATTATATTTGCCGAGCATGGCTTCTTGAAAATTAAGACAAATATGATGAACAGGTTTTGTTGTACTTACTGGTTAATATGCGACTGGGAAAGTTATTTTGCTATGAAATATGGAAAATTTGCTGTGCAGTCAGTATTTATGCTATGTATGTAGTATTTTTGTACAAAAATAAATTTAACTGTATTGCATTATGAGGAAAAAAGTAATGTCATATTGATGTATAATTTCGAATTATCTGCAGTTTGTGTTTTGTTAAACATTTAGTTTATTTGTAGTGAAGTAAGTTATTTGATGTAAAAGAGAATATAAATGATGAGTATGTATTGATAGGCGATTATTTATTTGATATGCAATTTATAATATCCCGAAAAAATCTACGTCTTTTTAGTAAGATAAGTGACAGGCATAATTTTAACACTAGAAATAGGGAAAAATTAGATCAACCGCGTTTCAGATTGTCTAAAGTAAAAACTTCTTTTATGGGTTACTGTGTAAAATGTTATAATAAAATACCATTCAATATTCTTCAATTAAATGAGAAGAAATTTAAAACATGCATTAAACGCACACTATGTAGACAAGCATATTACAAGTTGGATGATTATATCGTAGATAAAAATGCTTGGCTTAATGCTGGTCCTGCTCCACAGGCACTTGGGCTCACTAGTTAAAATTTCAATATTTGGAAGAGGTGCTTCCCTTTTTCTTTTTCAATATTTCTGACATTACGAACATAACTTTTTTTATTTTATTCAATCCAGTTTTAACTGTTGAATACTGCAATATTAGATACCTCTTCCTCTTTGGTAGTAAATTATATTAACATCTTAAATAAATTGCAAACTATAGTTTTGTATAATTTAGAAGCATTTTTTTTTTTAATTTTGTAATTGTAAGAACCATGTTTCCGTTTATTATGGTTTTTATTTTTTTGATGTTGACTTGAAAGAGCATGGCAGTTGAGAATGTGTCATGCTCACTTAAATGTCTCACCGATGGTGGCGCGTGTGTTGGATTATTCGGTTCCCTACAAAATGGTTGAGCTGGATGGTGCTGATCCACGCGTCATGTTCGTGAACGGGTGCCGTCGGTTGAGACTGGTCATCTCTTAACTGCCAAGGCTTATTTTTAATCTTATATTTTGAATTGTTTCTTCATTTGTCTTTTTTTTTTACATTGTTCTCACATATAGAAGCAACAAGAATAATGTACCCAGGATTTTGTAATAACTTGATTTAAAAGAGTGTCCATGGAGTTTCTTGCCCGTTCTTCTCCATAGAGATCTACGTTTTGGAATGGGCAACTAGCTTCAACTTTCTGACTAACTGACAGACTATTTAATTTTGACAATTCAAAAGTGCCTGTACAAGGTTTAATTGAAATAAATGCTTTGAGTTTGAGTTTGAGTTTGGCTTAGAATACCTGCCGAGTCCTACTTACTTAGTGAAACTTTAGACATTGCAGTGTTAGTGTAGCATTGCAGTGCTATTCTGACACTGCCATAGATTACCTACCTGCGGTGCTATTCTGTAAAAATCTCACCGTAAAACCTTAGGTGAAGTGAGTTGTCATTCCACTTGATGCTAGAGATTGACACTATTGTCAGCTCAAATTAAGCTCACTTAACCTAAGTTTTCACGGTGAGATTTTAACAGAATAGACTGGCTGGTTTTAATTGCTCGGTGAAATTAGTGCATTTTATTAGGTACTAGCTGTGCCCTGCGGTTTCACCCGCGTAAATGTCGACCCCGTGGGAATATCGGGATAAAAAGAAGCCTATATGTTAATCCAGGGTGTCAGATAATTTATTAAAATTGGTCTAGCCGTTTGAGCGTGAAGAAGTAACAAACATATAAACACACACACAACACTCACAAACTTTCGCCTTTATAATATTAGTGATACTGGCAACTTTGTTCGTTCATATAAGTATAAATCATAGGTATAATCTGTCATGAGGTCCTCGGTTCGGTTCCCTAGTCGGGCTAAGTGATTGTTATTGGGTTTTTCCATCTGGAATTTCTCAGTGGCAGCCCGGAGTCTGGATTTGTGCCCGGTAGATGTCCATAGACTCGCTCTATTACGTGGGACTTAAACATCGAAATATGTGTGTACTGTTTATTACACAGCCCTGATTTGCTGTGTGGAACCTACGATAGAAACACGCTTGTACGATACAACTACACACAGAAAGCAAAGCTCATAGAAATCTCTATTTCTAGACAGCACGTTTCGCCGAAAACTTTGTTGTTAGAAAACATTGTTCGTAGATATCTCGGTCCATAGGAAGCACTGTTGACAGAGATCTCTGTTCATAGCTATAGCACTTCTTACCTTAAACTTTGTTCATAGAAACCACTGTTTCCAGATACCTTGGTTCACAGGAAGCGCAACGTAGGGTGCAAAAGCGAGTGAAGGGAACCCCAAGGTTAGGTTACTTTAAACCCTTTAGGAGCCCTAGTCATATCATACAAGCGAGTTTCTATCGTGGTTTCAAACTTAGACAGGCCCTCTACTCTGTGTTAGTAATCTTTTTTATCACTACTGCTCTCAAAACGGAGAACGAAAACATCCTAGAACCGTGCAACATTTCGAAGACATTTATTTTACACACAAACATTTTTTTCTCTCTACCTATCCGCTACTGGGCCCGCGTGGTGGATTACAGCCTAGTCCCTGTCACAATGAGGACACCCGTGTCTCAATCCCAGTAGGGGGAATATTAAATAGTCAGCCTATACTGTTCCTACTACTGGAACCCAGGCCTCCTCTCTGTGAGAGGGAGTGGGCCGAAATCCATCACGCAGGCCCAGTGCAGGTTAATCGATGTCACAAATGTCTTCGTTTTTTTGGTTCTAGGACATGCCGGTTTCCTCACGATGTTTACCTTCACCGTTTTGAGAGCAGTGGTGATGAAATAATGTACACAAAGGAACATTATATGCTGATTATGCACACTACTTATGCAAAGGTTTTTGAAGTGAAAACTCTTTTATGCGTTGGGCATTTTTTGAGATGGGAAAAAACAATCGAACTCGCGCCACTGTTACCGTAAGCGACACCGCGCGTGTTTTGTTTATAAGAAGATTAAAAAAATACCCGCTTCGGATGTGTTCGGCTGTCCTCGGGATGTACTCGGTTTTAATGTATATCCGATATGTCAGTAAGTGATGGCAAAGTATTCTGTTTGGGTTTTGTTTTCACTTCTGTCGATACTCCCGGAATGCCACTGTTTTTTTTTTTGACATTAAAACAGTCCATAAAAATTAGGACACCGCTCCCCAAGGCCTTTGTGAAGGGCTCCTGAAACCTCCACAATTAATACAGTCATCATTACCTCGCTCGGTTGCAGTGCTTCAATGCTGAAAGCGCTTTTGACCCACTTTCAGCGTTGAATTCGACCATTATTACAGATAAAGTTTTTTGGTGAGATGTTTTGTCATTTGTTTAATTTTTTCTGAAATGTGACAAATAAGGGAGAGGTAGAAATATTTTTTACTCTATATACGATACTCATGAATAAGATACTGAGGGGCCCATGGCTAAATAATAACAGCCGCACAGGTCAATCAAACAGGTTAAGCTACGCTTGCCGCGGTTGGTATGTGGATGGGTGACCATCTTTACATACCGTGACCCCTCCGTGTCTCGGAAAGCACGTTAAGCCGTTGGTCCCGGCTGTCATTTGTGGATCTTTGACAGTCGTTACGGGTAATAAGAAGCTCGAAAGTCTGACAACCAGTCTTACCAAGGGATATCGTATTACCCAGTAACTGGGTTGTGGAGGTCAGATAGCCAGCCGCTTCATGTAAAATACTGGTATTCAGCTGCATCCGGTTAGACTGGAAGCTGAACCCAACATAGTTGGGAAAAGGTTAGGCAGATGATTAAATAGATAGGTACCGTTAGGTGCTAAGACTACCCCGTTGGTATTGTGGTCGCAAACGTGACTGCTGATCGTGCTGTCCTGGGTTCGGTTCCCAGGTCGACGCGTCTGTTGTCTTGTCGCTCACTATATGCACACTAAGAGAGTAGCAACAGAGGGCATAATTATTTTTTACCTGTGAATTGTTAGTAGGATTAATTGACTTTAAACCTTCATTTATTAATCGATTTTGATAATGAACACTCCTCACAAACGTTCATTTTCGTCGAAATGAGTTATCCAATTACCGCTGCAACGGTTAGGGGAAAGGTGTACAAAACGATCCCTCTAAGGGAAGATGTATGCTGTAGCCAAAATATTGAAGTTATCTGTAATATAAAAGTAGTTTTGGTTAATTTATTTATCTGGTTTCGTAATGGCGTACCCTATTTTTTAGATTTGTGTCTTTTTTAAGTTATTTAAGCTTTCTCAGAAGTTTACTAAAGGATCATTTTGAACACATAGGTGTCCAAAATGATCCCAAGGCTGCTACTGGCCGTTTTAAAGGGCATTCCCTCTTTCACAGCGTCTAGTGCCTTCAGCATGGCATCCTCACTCCAGTTTTGGCGAGTTGTTTTCCGAATATAACCACGCGGCATGATCTGCAATAAAAAAGAAGTAGTGGGTAAAATGATCCCTGGGCTCTTTTTATACACAATGAAAGGGATCGTTTAACCCCAAGTGCAATATTTGCACACATCGCTCAAAAACTAACCTAAAACATTACTATACGAATAACAAAATATACTTAAAAACGTTATCAAACGTATATAGAAACCATGAGTAAGACCGTCATTTAAAAATAGTTAGTAAAAAGGAAATAATCTTACACTGAAAAGTTACTTTACCATAGATAAAAAGCACCGATTTTATATTTTTGATCATGGGACAACGCACTGCACTCACACCGCCATGACACTTCACTGGGCGACTGATCGGGTGTCGGGAGGGACATTTACAAGTAAATCCGATAGATGGTCCTAGTAGTTTATTGAGATCTGCGGGGAATCATTTTACCTCGAGGGATCATTATGTACACCTTTCCCCTAATACTTTTTTTTTTGCGGATGGGAAATCATCAAATGACTCCTCCCGCAGAGTGGGAGGAATCAAACCGTCAAAATGTAGGGAACAGCTGATTTTTTTTCGCGATTTCAGGTTTGGTCCCATAGTAAAAGTTGTTCATAATGATGAGTACAATGACCTCTTAAGAGGTTGTTAATGGTTTACCAATAACCCTGTATAAACGAAAATAACAATTTATTCAATTTAATACCAATTTAAATGTTACAGACACGACACATTACATTAATAGTACAAAGATGAGTAGTTAACAAAAAAACTGCAGGTAGTCGTGGCACGATCTTACCTACAGAAAAAGTCCGCAGTGCTGCACACGGGGCACCCTATTTCAAGTTAAACAAATGTCAACTTTATTTCAATGACAATCAAGTTAATTTCAGAGTGACTAGCACTATTGAAAAAGTTATAAAAATGATTGAAGTTGTAGCGTAAACTGAACTTTATTGTGTAGGAAATAAAGTTATTTTTCCATTAATTCATATTTGTTTACATTTTTGGCAAATAAATCGCGAACGCAGATTACCATTTTGTACCCCCACCCCTGCCAATTAATGCACATTTTTTTTTAACACAAATAGTTTCTACGTGGTTTCCTACTAAGTCAAAATAAGCATTACCACAGGAATCAGGATAAATAAAATCACATTTGCGTGAGTTCCCATATAAAGGAGGATTGACGAATCGTGTCAAGACTAGAGTCGCTTTGTCGGAGCGGTCGGATTTTAAGACTACTGTTACAAATACGTACTTATTTATACCTACTTAAATATTTAGGTATTTAGAACACAAACAGTTGACATACAAACACTATTTTTAAAAGAAAAACTGTTGAATATCGTTAAGTGAGAAACACTTTGGATAAACGCTACACTGAGTGTGAATTCTACCTTAAAAAATATATTATACAAATAAATAAAATTTAAGTGTCTATTTGTAATGTAAAAATAACAGCCTTTTACATGCAAATGATATTTTTACGCTAGGTACAAAAAAAAACAACAATTTTTAAATTTTCTGTCTGGCTGTTCCCGCTCATCTCCGAAACGGCTGGACATATTTTGACGGGACTTTCACTGGCAGCTAGCTGATGTTATAAGGAATAACCAAAGTTAGTTTTATTTTAGAAAAACTGCTAGGCATCCGCGCAAAAAAAATTAAAATAAATGAAATCAAATTTGTTTTCCGGCAATGCATGCCAACGATGCAGTCAGCTAGTAGGTATAGAATAAGCAGTTTGTAAGTTCCCAAAAAACTTTAATTTCTTACATAATGCAAATTAATAACCTTTAAATCAGCGGTTTTCTACAGTAGTTTTGTAAACCTATAATAACTTAATCATATCCTTCACAAGATAAAATTCGCAAACCCGCTTGAGCAAACTACTTGTCAAAAATTGGAATGCGTCAGAGCACGGTGTCACAAGTTCGATTCCATGTTCATTCGATGTTTGTTGTTATCCGAAGAACTGCGTCTTTCGACCAATTTAATGCAAAGGAAGTAGAAATAGTATCAAATAGGTATCAACTAGATAGTGCACCAATAATAATTATTAAGTAGTAGTAAACAAAACATTAGCATCGATAACATTATGTTTGACGTGCGAACGCGACATGCATGTTTAGTCACCGTCTCGCTCTGGGTCGATAACCGCGGCAACCGCCGACTCGGCCCCGACAGCACACCGAGCATGGCCGAAGGCGGCGCGGCACGAGGGCGGCGCGGCGCGGGGGGGACGCGACTCACTCTCGGCGCGGCAACCAATCGGCAGTGCCGCGATCGGCTGCCGCGTAGCACTACGCATCGGTCCCGCGCGATAATTCCTTGTTATATAGGTTATAGTAAAATGGCGGTGGAAATACAGTTGATAAATCAGATAGAGCAACACGAGTTTCTTTATAACTTCAATCTGCCACAGTACAACAGGAAGGATATGGTGGAAGACGCTTGGGCCAACATTGCAGCCAACACGAATATGACAAGTAAGTTCGCTGTATGTGCCACAGTCCGCATCGCCGACGCGTGACGTCACTGTGACGTACATCGCTTGTTTTGTTCGGAAAGTGATCTGTTTGTGATGTAACGCGCCTCAGTGAGCCAGTAATGTATTTGGAACGGTTTATATCGCGTCTTGTGTGGCTGTTTCAATGCCATGCCGTAATAGTTGAATGACGGACACGACATGCACGATGTGTTGCCAGAGTGTTATCTAATTTACGGATAATATCTATAAATGTTTTGTTATCTTCCGTAATTACTGTTGGACTACCTGTGTTGGGTCGTAACGATAAGGTGATATTAGTGGTACCGCGCGCCGTGGCGTGGTATTAAAAGATACGCCTAGTATGGTGTTTATTTAATTTAAAACAAACATAAAATAGGTACAAAACTCACTTAAATGACGATAAAAGCAATGAATTCAAAAGTACTTACCTACAACATTTTATAAAATTTGTGAATAAAAGATTTATCTAAGTAGGTACTTCTTTTTATATTAATGACAGAGTTATTAATTTTATTTCACACTAAACTTAAACGACATTTACATACTTATAAAAATCTCTATTTCCCTATGCCATTTTTATAGTTATGTAACTTACCGCAAACTTAACCCCAGCGACAAACATTTTTAACACCCGTAAAATCAGAGAAATCCCTTCACCTGACAACACTATCATTTGTTTTCGTGCTCACGTCACAGAGGGCGCTATAATTAAATCTGAACACTACATTTAGCGGCAAAGTTGGTAAACAGCCAGACATCTGGTTCTTATCTTAACTCCCAATTAATTGCGTTCTTTTCTAATTTCAGTTAGCGATTGCAAAGAAAAATGGCGGAACATAAGATCATCTTTCCTGAGGAGTATGAAACCCAGCGGGTTTAAAGTAAAAAAGCCATACTATCTTACCGAATACTTAAAGTTTATCTTACCATTCTTGAAGCCGACAACTGGTATCGAAAGCGCAGACGACAGCCAATACGAGTCCCCACAACACACAAGCGAATCCGAAATAGTAGTAAACTTTATAAAAGAGGAACCAGAAGATGGTGAAAATGAGGAAAATACCGAGAACAATTCAGAAAATGGGATACTAAACGACCTACTCACGCGCAAGGCGACAGTCGTGCGCAAGAGACGGCGATTCATACCCGCGAGGAAGAACTTAACCGACCCACAAAGAATTCACAAGAACAAGCCAATGACGTCGACGTTTCCGCGAAACTTCAACAGTTCCACAGACTTAACCAGTGCCACAAACAACAGTAACAACGCAATGAGAATGTTCCTAATGAGCTTATTACCAGAAATAGAAACAATGACTGAAGACCAAATTAGGCTATTCAAAATAAAATCTATGATGTTGATAGACGAAATTAAAGTAAATTACGCACAAGTAAGACAGAGTGCCTCTACATTAAACAATGAACGGTTACAGAAACGATTGATAAATCTTCTTTTAAAGAATTTGCAAAAGTCAACCAAAGAAAGTGTGAAGTCAAAGTAATTTTAGATTTTTAGATATTATGTTATGATTAATTAAAGACTGCTCATATTTTGATATTTGATTGTGATTGTTAATTAAACTAAGTACAGTTACGGTTGTGTTTTCTTTTTCAATAGACAGTCATTCGACAGCTGGAAATTCATTTATTTCAAACTAGCTGCGCTCCGCGGTTTCGCCCGCATACGTCTCGATCCCGTGATTTCTAATATAATTCGAGCATGATTCGAAAGACATGTGACCCCGTCTATTATCATAATAACGTTATTGTTGTTTTCCTAGGAAACATCACTTTTTTTCGGTATGTAAACTACCCATGTCCGTTTCCGTACACCTGACAACGTAGGTATATACAAAATTTCAGGATGTGCAGATGTGATGTGCAGTGGTTTAGGCGTGAAAAGGTAACAAACAAACATACTTTCGCACTAGCTGCGCCCCGCGGTTTCACCCGCGTAAATGTCGATCCCGTGGGAATATCGGGATAAAAAGTTGCCTATTTATGTTAATCCAGGTTGTCAGCTACCTCCATACCAAATTTTATCCAAATTGGTCCAGCAGCTTGAGCGTGAAGAAGTAACAAACATATAAACACACACACACTCACAAACTTTCGCCTTTATAATATTAGTGTGATTTATAATATTAGTTAGGATTGAATGAATATTTCATGAAATCTCGTGAACGAGGTTGTGGGTTCAATACCAATGTCATCATCAGCGAATTCAAAACAGAATTATAAGTGTTATAAAAGGTTACACTTTGATTCAGTAACATTATTGCATCTGTTACTTTTATAAATGTTTCTTTTAAAACAGTGTTAATAAAAACGCTTATCGTCGTTGATAGTCCAATACCGCGTAACTGACTTTATTCAAAACCGCGAATGTAAAAAAAAAGCAAAAATGAGATTTCGCGGTTGTAGGTAACTGATCGTGATTGGCGTCAACACGTGAGACATTTTTTTTTTGTACATTCGCGGTTTTGAATAATGTTAGTTACGCGGTACTGGACTATCAACAACGTTATGTCGGTTACAGTTTGAGTCCCTGGTCATCATCTCATCTGCCTAGCCTTTTCTCAACTACCTATGTTGATGGGGCTTCCAGTCTACCCGGATGCAGCTGAACACCGGTATTTTACATGAAGCGCCTGCCTATCTGACCTCCACAAACCAGTTACTGGCAGTGCCGGATTAAGACTACTTGATGCCCTAAGCAATCCGCGCCTGTAGGCCCCCTATCCTCTAGTCGGATCTTATTTTTCCAAAACATCGACTTTTGGGTCTGGCCTTGCCATTCGTGTGCTAGCATATACTGTATCGGTGCTGTTTCTGCCTTATGGCGCCCCCCGAGACGTGATGCCCTAAGCAATTGCTTAATTTGCTTATGGGCTAATCCGGCACTGGTTACTGGGTAATACGATGCTCCTTGATAAGGCTGGTTGTCAAACTTTCGGGCATAGACTACCCTTAACGACTGTCCAACCAATGACCAATGTAACTTATTCAATTCATTAACGTAGGTATTTTCTGATCTTGGACGTTACCTACTGACATCGGTGAAATTAATCATGAGGAAACCAGAGAAGCAATCCTCGTAATTTTAAGGAGTTATTCCGTTCTGATCCCCTGAACCCCCCTCCACCCCCCCACCTCGATCCCTTCCTGGATCGTCTTCTGTTTTAATCTTTGTCTTATCCACTATAAACTTTCTCATACCGGTTTTATCACAGTCAGATCTCAGCCTCAAAATACCTCTAATTTCCCTACATATTTGATTCGCAGATTCCTCTCGGCGACAAACAAATGTCATAAACTTTTGTAAAAAATGTATGAGAGTTGATTGTATTTTCGACAGATTGAGACTGAGATTAATATGCGAACGTTCTTAAAAATACGGAAATTGCCCTCTGGGCAAAACGTCTTGGGCAATGGTTATGATCAATATTCGGATGAGAAGAGGTCCTTGACCAGCAATTGGACAAGAATAGGCAGGTAATATTATTAGCAGCAAATATAGCAGTGATATCTTAATTGATATCTTTGACGTCCACCATGATTTGTTCATTCCATTTCATTATTATATTATCAGCGAAGTTGAAGAATGGAAAACGATAATAAGAAATTCGATGTTATGTTTTCGTATTTTTCTCTGATACTGTTTGTTAATACTCCATTGAATTAGGTACGATTCGCCTTTTCTTCACCTTCGAAAATGGATTGGCATCTGCCAATGCCTCTGTCTGTCACAAAATTTTAGCTGATGACTGTGTTTATTTTTACACCATAAATGACTTACTTTTGATTTCCCTTTCGAAAGTACATATTACTTTACATCGCTATTCTAGCCACCCACACCGCTTTGCTTTGCTTTGGTTTTAGCCCTCTGTATTATCATCTACCTAGCCTTCTCCCAACTAAGTTGGGGTCGGCTTCCAGTCTAACCGGATGCAGTTGAATACCAGTATTTTAAATGGAGCGACTGCCTATCTGACCTCCACCATCCAGTTACTTGGTAATACGATACCTCTTGGTAAGGCTGGTTAATTATCAGACTGACGGGGTTCTAAGGAAGGAACACGGGTGGGTTTTAGTCAGTAAGAGTCTTACACTCCCTTCCGCAGTCCGCCTAACCCAGAGCGGGACCCCTCCCGCTCTGGGTAGGGTGGGAATTTATCAAATGACCCCTCATTTGATAAATTCCCACCCTAAAAAAAAAGGGAAAGGTACACCACCTTTATTGCATTTACACCCACCTTTCGCAGTAACGATAGTGTGAATGAAGTGAAATGAAGTCCCATGTAATAGGGGGCGAGCCTATTGCCATCAACTGGGCAAAAATCCAGACTCCAAGCGGCTAATGAGAAATTCTAGATGGAAAAATCCAATAACACTATTCCCGACCCGGGAATCGAATCCTGGACCTCATGCTCAGACCAACGAGGCAGTTTAAGGGGCTTACAGGACCTAAACACAAAAAACGCAAGTTTTAGAAACAATAAAAGTATATGACTACAGTAAACAAAATCAGAAAAATATATGATATTCTTCAGGATATATCGTTGATTAAATGGAAAAATGACATTTCTTGCTAAAAATTTTTTAGCAAGAAATGTCATTTTTCAATTTAATCAACGATATGCTAGATATATAGTGTATTGAAAACAATACAACTAATTTGATACGATAGGAAAAATCATGGAGATACCTCTAAAAACTTTCTTTTTACAATAAAAACCATACCTAATAATATACATACAATCATTCTGATTTTTTGTCAGATTATTCTACAAGCAACATACTAAAATACTAGTGTTTTAATTTTTTCGTCCAAATAATAGATTTGTTGTAGGTAATTGAAAAATTGCTTCATATTTTGCAATAAATTACCAGGGTTGTGTCATCGCGCTTCTCTTTCTTTTCTATGCAGTCCGACAGTGACCGCGCTTTAGGTCATGTAAGCCCCTTAATATTAATGTATTAAACCTTCCGGAATAAATTATCTAAACCGTATCAAAATCCGTTGCGTATTTTAGAAGAACAACGTAGTCATGCAGAAAAACACGAAATGCGACTTTAATTTATAATCGTCATCGTTCTCCTGTCTATAAGCGGAGTCGGCGCAACATGTCTTTTTCTTCCATACTTCTCTATTAGTCGTCATCTCGGTAGTCACCCCCTTTCTAACCATATCATCATTCACACATTCCATCCATCGTTTCTTTGGTCTTACCCTACTCTTATAGTCATCAACATTCATACTCAAACTTTCCTTACAACATTTTCCTCATCGACTTTAATTTATGATATTCATAGATATACTGTACCTCCCCAAGTAATGAAGTGATTATCTTCTACTATCTATGTTTTTGGTCTGTTCAACCCTTACCTATCCTAATTTATTTGGAGTCAGTCAGCATTATCTTCTCCATCCATACGTCACTATTTTGGCACTATCAACCAATCTATATATTATGTTATGGTATTCATGGTTTATAGTCGCGAGCATAAAATATATTAAGTAATTACTATGGACATTTCGGCATTAATCGGCATTAATTCGGATTTTTATTATCTGCAATAAATAAATTGAATTGAATTGAATTGAATTAATATCTGACTTCATGATTCATCCATTAATATCTGTCGTTAAGATGGCTAAAAATATATGTAATCATTAGTGGAATACGTATACCAGTGGCAGCACAAATATGTGACATCGAAGGAACACCAACTACTTACCTGACGATCAAAAATATAGACTGATGCATCGACATTAAAAAGATGTGTCACCTCTTAGAATACAATAATATCGGATATGAGTTGCGTTAGAAACATCTGCCTACTCAGTTAAATTCAGAAGAATGTGTTACATTGTGATCTAAAAGTATCTGACATCACTTTGGTAGCAATCAATCAATCAAATCCGCAATTAGTACCGCGCTTATTGTAAACATATGTGACATCCCACTGACAGTAATAGATGTTAAATAGATGGAAGCAACTGACCAGTGATACGCAGACTCTGAACTGACCAGTGTGGCAAACTTGCCTCACTGGTCAGTTTATTTAATTCGCTAGTTCCGTTGATAAGTCAGTGTCCCTGATTGGGCAGTTTTGCGGATTAGTCAGTTGCGCTAATTTGACAGTTTCCAGAGTTTGCCAGTTTCTGTGATTCATTTGTTTTATTCAATTTGTCCGTCAAAGTACAGACAGTAGAAAACTGCACACTCTGCTATTTTAATTATGTATTATGTAACATAATATCTCGCCTGTTTTCTCAAAGGGTTATGCAGAAGTTATTTTAAAGATATAGAAGTCTGACTGTATATGCTAAGACATATATTTCACACGTTTCTTTGTTATTTACTTACTTTCATTACCAGCCAATTTTACTTTAACGAATTTTTCCGCAAAAATGGTAACTTTTATAAATATGTTTTTTACGTTTTTTATCAAATATGTTACCACCATAAAAAGATCTCCTTTAAAAATACTGTTATGATCCACAAGAGCCGAATAGGAATTTACAACCTACACGCGGAATTTCACAACGCAGCCATTTTTATTCAAGGCTTTATGAAAATGTAACCAGATCGCCAAAGATGATTTTACATAACATAACGCCTGTAATCCCCGAATGGTTAAGCAGAGCTGTACTTATAGTACATCCACATTTCGCCCGTTAAGAGCGCGTATTCGATTTAGCGCAAGACAAAATCTACACGATTGCTAGAACGACGTAACTTTAACACACACTACAATGATCTGTCTGTGTGCGTGAGCGCAAAACTATAAGCACGATCCATTTTGATACACTGATCGGTAAAGGATTGCGCGCGATGATTTATAGGTAGTGTTTTATAAAACACACTATATATCCTGTTGGAAAAACGCATAAAATAAAATATTTTGGCACATTATAATGGTTCTATTCGTCCTGAAAGATAACTCTGACGTCTATTTTCGTAAAACAACATGCAGGGATTGTCTTAGCTTTCAAAAACCGTCATTTACACTTTTACTCTGTAGTGCACTAAATCAAGACTTAGGCCTCGTTTCTGGAGACGCGTGGCTTCGAGCGTCGCGTGCGGAGGCGCGACCCGCACTAAATTCAAACTTACGGCGTTGAGTCTTTCTAAAACCGTAATGTTCTTCAAATAATCTGCTCACATCATTACGATATTGCCTTGGAAAAAGCTCAAAAACGCAATGTTTTCGTCGCGAATCGAATACACGCTCATAAGGCGGAGATTTCTTGAAAACGGTCAAAAAGTTGGTTTTTTAAAGCAGTGTATCTCTTAAACCGTAAATAATTTTAACAAAAAAAAAAGATATTTTCAAGTCTTATTTTAATACAGTGATGGAAGTCAAATCATAATTAAACATACCTACATTAATGCATCAAAAAAATCTTCAAATGCACCTCTTGATTGTCTTTAAAAGCAGTTTATCCCTAAAATTAACAATTTTAATTATAATTAAAAATATGCCATTAAATTTCTAATGCCAAACTGCATTTAGTGATGGATTATTTATTATTAAATAGTTTTAGTAAATAGATAATTGCTTCACATTTTGCAATAAATTACCAGTTTTGTGTCATCGCGCTTCTCTTTCTTTTCTCTGCAGTCCGACACTCGACAGTGACCGCGCTTTAGGTCATGTAAGCCCCTTAAATTTAAGTCTTATGTAATGGGGGGTGAGCCTATTGCCATCAACCGGGCACGAATCCATACTCTGCAGGGTAGCTCCTGTAATCTCTAACGGAAAACCCAATGCCATCAAAAACATAACTTGTAAAAAAAGCCAAGTCTCGCAACTCAGTTCTTCTACCATAAAAAGTTGTGAGATCCATGTAATACCAAGTCGGTTTAATTTATTCAGTCCCTACTTAAGGGACCTTCTTGTCTTAAGTTATTACGTAATTAGCTAACCTAACAACATCTTGTAGTGACCATATCAATATTAAAAATCTTTTATGTTTTAAATAAATAGATTGACTTGGCCATCAAATAAAACACAATGTATCTCACAGTGCGATTGCCAAGTCAATCTATGTATTTTAAACGTACCTAATTTATTTAAAGATCTAAGCATACATGCGGACAGACAGACAGCGGGAAGCTACTTTGTTTTATACTATGCTGTGATAAACAGGTACACTGATTCATTAACCGCAAATGTAACTTTGTAATACTACATATTTATATAGGATTACAAAGTTATTTATGCAGTTGGTGTATCTAGAAAAGTGGAACGAAATTGCAAAATATTTTAGTTTTTCCTTGATACTGTAATCTCTAACGGAAAACCCAATAAAACTTTGTCTGGCCTGGGATTCGAACCTGGGAAGCTCAGCAGCCTTGCCACCACTACCTAAACCAACGAGGCAGTCGAATGAATATTTTATGACCTTTTTCGTTATCGCCTCTTTAGATAAAAATACTTCTTATATATATATAGGGTGTCCCAACAAGAGTGCCGGATTTAATTTTAAAGAAAAAACACATTTATTTTTGAATTATGCAAACATTTTTATTTCAACATCAAGAAAAATAGTTCCGATTAACCTTGAAATACAACATCGGGCAAATGGCCACCACGAAACCTCTGGCACAGGGTTATTCTTTTGTTGAAATTTTGAATAATGTTTTCGCATAAATGTGGCTGTATTTCACCAGTAACGCGACGTAATTCTTCTTTAAGATGTTCAACTATTTGTGTCGATTCATTTGGCGCATTATCGCGACCGAATACTTGACGGAATTCGCCAACTGTTTTCACAAAACTTTCACAGTTTTTGTAATGTGTTTTTACAAAATTAAACGTAATTAATTGAGGGGCCCGTGGCTAAATAATAACAGCCGCACAGGTCGATTGATCAGGTTAAGCTACGCTTGCCGCGGTTGGTCTGTGGATGGGTGACCATCTTTACATACCGTGACCCCTCCGTGCCTCGGAAAGCACGTTAAGCCGTTGGTCCCGGCTGTCATTCGTGGATCTTTGACAGTCGTTACGGGTAGTCAGAAGCCCGAAAGTCTGACAACCAGTCTTACCAAGGGGTATCGTATTACCCAGTAACTGGGTTGTGGAGGTCAGATAGGCAGTCGCTCCATGTAAAATACTGGTATTCAGCTGCATCCGGTTAGACTGAAAGCCGACCCCAACATAGTTGGGAAAAGGCTAGGCAGATGATGATGAAACGTAAATAATTAAACCAACAAGGTTTGAATACTTCTCCATTATTCTTAAATTGCGTGGTCTGTACGTGACAACTGTCAAAAAAAAAAAATCACCGTACAACTCGTAATAACAAAATGGCGGCAAATTTAAATCCGGCGCTCTTGTTGGGACACCCTTTAGAAAGTGAACGTTTCCAACAACACCTGACACGCGTGTAATTCCCGAAGGTGTACCCATACCACGTACACTCACATTTTGCCACTTATTTTGTCTACAAGGTTGTGGGGCGCGTCTCTTGTCATCAACTGGGCGCAAATCCGGACTCAGGGCTGCTACTGAGAAAGTTCGACCTGGAAATCGAACCCAGGACCTCACCTCATGCTCAGCAATAGTGCTTGCTAGACAAACGACGATGCAGTAGCGTGGCAGCCCTCTTATATGCCATTTGACTTCACCAAGCCGTAGCAGCCACAGAAAAATCTTATACGTATACAGCGTTACCTATTTTTAGTAGGTATATGCGAAACCTGAATATAGTTTGTTCAGAATAAGTAACTGAATCGATTCCAATAATTTTTACCCAATGTTATATTTTGTCTCAAAAATATTTAAAAAAACTGGCCAAGTGCGAGTCGGACTCGCACACGAAGGGTTCCGTACCACAAGGCAAAAACGCCGAAAAAAAACATGTTTGTTGTATGGGAGCCCCCCTTAAATATTTATTTTATTTTAATTTTATTATTTATTATTAAAGTTATAATACAACTGAGTATTTTGTGAATATTTCAAGTGCCTACCTGTTGCCATTTTTGATATCGAGCAAAAAAGGGCAAAAAAATCGCGTTTGTTGTATGGGAGCTCCCCTTAAATATTTATTTTATTTTGTTTTTAGTACCTATTTGTTGTTATAGCGGCAACAGAAATACATCATCTGTGAAAATTTCAAATGTCTAGCTATCGCGATTCTTGAGATACAGCCTGGTGACAGACAGACGGACAGACGGACAGACGGACAGACGGACAGACGGACAGACGGACAGACGGACAGACGGACAGACAGCGAAGTCTTAGTAATAGGGTTCCGTTTTGTACCCATTGGGTACGGAACCCTAAAAAGGTTAAAAGTTGGACACCAGGCGACACTAAGTAGCTTATCCAATCTCCGCGCCGAACGGTTAGGTATCTAGGTATTATTATCAATGAGCGCAGCACAGCACGGCGCGAGCGGCGCGGGTGAGCATGTTTTTGTACGGACAAATAGGTAACTTAACAAGCTTATAACTTTGTGATTTTTCATGATACAGTTTCGAAATTTTGTACATAGATTCTTTACATAAAAATACTAGACACGTGTTTCAGGTTTCGCTTATACTAAAAATAATGTTGTATAATGTTGTACTCTTTTCGTTAGCAGGTACCTACCGTATAAGGTCGTAGGTTAGTTACGACTTCTTGATACCTTTTTCCTGTAGATATTATGCTCTTTAGCATTCCAGACAATTAATACTAAACAGACAATTTTGTTTCTTTTCTACATGCTTCCATCTATTTTATATCTTTTTATATTTCTTTTCAACATTACAAGTAACTGTCACTCCAAAGCGTTTCATTAAATAGATAACAAAATAATAACCATTTCACTTCATTTTTATGTTATTTTCCTTCATCGCCCGTCTTTAGAATCTTTGTCTCCTGTTACGAAACAAAAGAACAAGTCATTACTCTTAAATTTTAGCCTGTTTTATATTGTTTATTCTTCTCTCAGGCAGGACGACAAATCAAAATTTTCTGTTTTTACAATTTTAATGTATTCATTTTGAAAAATTCGTTGAGTCTCAAAAAAATCGCAAAGAATATGTCAATTGGGATGGAGTAATGGAACTGTGGAGTTGACGCTGTGTGATCATGCGTGTTCGATCGCTGCCCGTTCGATGTCCACCACGCACAGGATGGATGGAGAGCAGCACATGAAGTAATTTTTTGCTCCGTTGGTGTACCTAATTGCTGTAGGGCGTACCAGTAGGAGGACAAATAAATAAATACGAGATATAGCGTTGCTATTTAGCTTTCTTCGTGGTTTGCCGGATCGGCAAATATTTTAGTGAAGTTCCGCCCTAGGAACTCATCATGCGTTAAGCTACGGTTTCCTTAATTCGTGGTGGCCGTCACATAGCGTCCGCAATTGACCGTCGATAACGTCACTAAAACGTTATTTATGAAAGTGGGTGTGTTTTCTTAAGTATAGTGCGATTTTTGTCACCGTAAAATCAAACCCCAGTGCCATCATTTTCATGACAACCGTCACTACGGCTGTTATGTGGTCACCGCTGTTCTAGTTTACAGTACGGTAACATTAAAGTGTGCTTTCAGTCTTGTCGATTTGATACAGGTTTTACCGATCAAGCAGTCTTCATTCTCCAACTAGTGAGGCATTGTGAGTTCGATCTTGGAATTTGAACTCACAATATGTTTAGAAGCATAGACCGCAGTGGCGAAGGGTGAATTTATGACAGAGGTAAGAAGAAGCAAAAAAAACTGGCCAAGTGCGAGTTGGACTTGCACACGAAGGGTTCCGTACCACAAGGCAAAAACGCCGAAAAAAACACGTTTGTTGTATAGGAGCCCCTCTTAAATATTTATTTATATAAATATTTATAATTTATTTTATTATTTATTATTAAAGTAAAAATACAATTGAGTATTTTGTGAATATTTCAAGTGCAAAAAAAGGGCAAAAAAATCGCTTTTGTTGTATGGGAGCCCCCCTTAAATATTTATTTTATTTTGTTTTTAGAATTTGTTGTTATAGCGGCAACAGAAATACGTAATCTGTGAAAATTCCAACTGTCTAGCAATGGCGGTTCTTGAGATACAGCCTGGTGACAGACAGACGGACGGACAGGCGGACAGACAGCGAAGTCTTAGTAAAAGGGTCCCGTTTTTACCCTTTGGGTACGGAACCCTAATAATAGGGTCCCGTTTTTACCCTTTGGGTATGGAACACTAAAAAGTTGCCAAAAAAAAATTCATTATACCGTTTCATTAAATTCCTATTTCGATCTACTTTTCTATTATGAGCTTCATGCGAATTAACGAGTTGAGCAATGAAAATTAATGCACTGCTAGCAATGTTTTGATACAAACAACTACAGTATGCTACGATTATATTTCAACGATGAATTGACTATAGAGTGGTTGTGTTCTGAATTTTCGAAGGGAAGCCGGTGGGAATCGAGTTGGATGGTACCTTCGGCACTGATAGACCGTCTTATTACTCGGATCATCGGGTCGCTTTAGGGCTTAGAAATGGCGCACAATGCGACATGTGCGAGCTCGGCGACTAGACACAACGACAGGCTGCGTTCGGCAATTTTCATACATTTTGTTAAAAACTCCACACACTCGAATGCAGGGGTCGAGTTGCAGAGTTGTAACTGTTGACAGGCTACAGTCGCATGCTCTTGCCACTTGTCGCAGCGTCTAGCCGCAAGCGCACATCCGTTGACGGTCGCATGCGACAGATCAGCGACATATCGTCGAGCTGTCGCAATCGCATGTCGCATAGCGTGCGAGTTAGATTGAAAGGAAAACTTAGTTTGTCCCTTTATAGTAAACTTCATTAAGTAAAAATACCGTTACTTACTTTTTCTTTTCAAGGTATTGTTTGGACATCGTCGTTACTCATTACGAAACTTAAATAGCTAACTTCATACAACTTAGTCAAGTCCTATTGACTCTTGTATTTTCCGTTTCATTAAACTTCTAAGTTTGTGCTAGTTTTTCTTTGTAGAACTTATCTTTTTCTAAGGCTGGCCTCACATGCACGTTTTCTAGATTCCGTTTCCGGATATGGAATATTTACAGATTAAGAATTCTGAGATCCTAGCATAGACATTCTTTTTAGGGTTCCGTACCCAAAGGGTAAAAGCGGGACACTATTACTAAGAATTCGCTGTCTGTCCGTCCGTCTGTCCGTCCGTCCGTCCGTCTGTCTGTCTCCAGGCTGTATCTCAAGAACCGCGATAGCTAGACAGTTGAATTTTTTTTCATTTGGTATTTTGACACGCAGTACAAACGGAACGTCAGGATTGTTGCCTAACGAGAAATATAAGAAGGAATGTGTCACGTACAGCAATTTGTATGAAATGCGTGCATTAGAGCAGTGCATGGTGGTCCAGTGGTAACGACCCCGATTCACGAATGGTATGCCATGGGTTCGAATCCAGGCAGCGGTTACTTCGTGTAAATTATTTCATCACCACAGTTCTCAAAAAAAAAACACCGTGAGGAAACCGGCATGTCTTAGAATCAAAAATTCGAAGACATGTGACATCTACCAACCCGCACGGGGCCCGCGTGGTGGATTACGGCCCACTCCCTCTCACAGAGAGGAGGTCTGTGTCCCAGCAGTGGGAACATTATAGGCTGTTATGCATGCACCCGAAAAATGAAATAGAAACAGAAAACCGGGCATGTGGCACCAGCCTTACCTATACCCAGTTAGGCGGCAAGCGTAGCTTAACCTGATAAATCGACCCTTGTCGCTGTTATTATTTAGCCACAAGCCCCTCCCCTCCCCTCCCTTTAGTCCCCTGCATCACGCCTATATTCCCCCAAGGGTTAGGCAGCGGTGTAGCTCACCGTCGCCTCAAAGAGATATCAGCAACAAAAAAGGGGCCCGCTAGGATCGAAGCCTGCCGGGGCAGCGGGATTGTCCGAAACGGTTACCGCTACCCCGGAATATAAAGGGCTAAGGAAGGAACACGGGGGGTTTTAGTCAGTAAGAGTCTGCACTCCTTTCCGCTCCACCCAGAGCGGGATGATTTCCCATTGAAATGTTGGGGGTCCTAGGGTATTTAGTTCAGACAACCAACTCAATCGAAAGTACTTTAATCAGTGCTAATAAAGGAATATATTTATAATGTGCTTTAAAGTAAAGTGCTTACATAGCTTGAACTTATACTTATGTTCTAAAGGAGCGTACTTACTAAGTTAAATGCACTATTAAAGAGCATACATACACTTCACCATCCTCAAAAAAAAAAGATTAGGTTTTATTGCATTTACATCCACATTTCGCCAGGTGTAGTGTGAATGAAGTGAAATGAAGTCCCATGTAACTGGGAGCGAGCCTAATGCCATCAACTGGGCACAGATCCAGACTCCAAGCTGCTAATGAGAAATTCTAGATGGAAAAACCCAATAACACTTTTCCCGACCCGGAAATCGTATCCTGGACCACATGCTGAAACCAACGAAGCAGTCTATTATTAATGTATTATACCTTCCGGAATAAATTTTCTAAACCGTATCAAAATCCCTTGCGTATTTTAGAAGAACAACGTCGTCATGCAGAAAAACACGAAATGCGACTTTAATTTATAATCGTCATAGTTCCTCCTGTCTATAAGCGGAGTCGGCGAAACATGTCTTTTTCTTCTATACTTCCCTATTAGTCGTCATCTCGGTAGTCACCCCCTTTCTAACCATATCATCATTCACACATTCCATCCATCGTTTCTTTGGTCTTACCCTACTCTTATAGTCATCAACATTCATACTCAAACTTTCCTTACAACATTTTCCTCATCGACTTTAATTTATGATATTCATAGATATACTGTACCTCCCCAAGTAATGAAGTGATTATCTTCTACTATCTATGTTTTTGGTCTGTTCAACCCTTACCTATCCTAATTTATTTGAAGTCAGTCAGCATTATCTTCTCCATCCATACGTCACTATTTTGGCACTATCAACCAATCTATATATGTTATGGTATTCATGGTTTATAGTCGCGAGCATAAAATATATTAAGTAATTACTATGGACATTTCGGCATTAATATCTGACTTCATGATTCATCCATTAATATCTGTCGTTAAGATGGCTAAAAATATATGTAATCATTAGTGGAATACGTATAGCAGTGGCAGCACAAATATGTGACATCGAAGGAACACCAACTACTTAACTGACGATCAAAAAAAAATTAAAAAAACCCGACTGCGGTAAAAACTGAAAAGCTATAAACAAGGCCATTTTAAATTAAATAAAAGTTGGAAGCAGGCGGGACCCATTTGAATTTGAAAATATAATAAAAATAATATGGGTCCCGCCTGCTTCCAACTTTTATTTAATTTAAAATGGCCTTGTTTATAGCTTTTCAGTTTTTACCGCAGTCGGGTTTTTTTAATTTTTTTAAATAACTTTTTTTATTTCCAGCTTTTTAGTTGACAAAATAAATGTGAAAGATTTCGCAGACGATTTAGCTCTTGGTACGTGTTTTTTACGATTTGTCACTTCGAATTACTTTTAACCATATAAGTTGTTTATATTTTTGTAACCACCTTTAAAAACCCTTTATTTTGATACCCCACTCGATAGGTTTCGAGAAAAATAAATTTTCTTGAAGACATAATATTGCGCCAAAAATCGGTCATTTTATATTTTTTCATTTTTGATATACCCAGTGACACTCGCGCTACCAAGACAAATCTAAAGACGTATAATTTATCAAAATCCGTTCATTTGTTTAGAAGTTACGAGGGAACAAAGAAACGGACATACATACATACATACATACATACATACATACATACATACATACATACAGGTCAAACACATAACCCTCCTTTTGCGCTTCGACAAAATAAATGTGAAAGATTTCGCAGACGATTTAGCTCTTGGTACGTGTTTTTTACGATTTGTCACTTCGAATTACTTTTAACCATATAAGTTGTTTATATTTTTGTAACCACCTTTAAAAACCCTTTATTTTGATACCCCACTCGATAGGTTTCGAGAAAAATAAATTTTCTTGAAGACATAATATTGCGCCAAAAATCGGTCATTTTATATTTTTTCATTTTTGATATACCCAGTGACACTCGCGCTACCAAGACAAATCTAAAGACGTATAATTTATCAAAATCCGTTCATTCGTTTGGAAGTTACGAGGGAACAAAGAAACGGACATACATACATACATACATACATACATACATACAGGTCAAACACATAACCCTCCTTTTGCGCTTCGCCGCAGTTGGGTAAAAATATAGACTGATGCATCGACATTAAAAAGATGTGTCACCTCTTAGAATACAATAATATCGGATATGAGTTGCGTTAGAAACATCTGCCTACTCAGTTAAATTCAGAAGAATGTGTTACATTGTGATCTAAAAGTATCTGACATCACTTTGGTAGCAATCAATCAATCAAATCCGCAATTAGTACCGCGCTTATTGTAAACATATGTGACATCCCACTGACAGTAATAGATGTTAAATAGATGGAACCAACTGACCAGTGATACGCAGACTCTGAACTGACCAGTGAGGCAAACTTGCCTCACTGGTCAGTTTATTTAATTCGCTAGTTCCGTTGATAAGTCAGTGTCCCTGATTGGGCAGTTTTGCGGATTAGTCATTTGCGCTAATTTGACAGTTTCCAGTGTTTGCCAGTTTCAGTGATTCATCTGTTTTATTCAATTTGTCCGTCAAAGTACAGACAGTAGAAAACTGCACACTCTGCTATTTTAATTATGTATTATGTAACATAACATCTCGCCTGTTTTCTCCAAGGGTTATGCAGAAGTTATTTTAAAGATATAGAAGTCTGACTGTATATGCTAAGACATATATTTCACACGTTTCTTTGTTATTTACTTACTTTTATTACCAGCCAATTTTACTTTCACGAATTTTTCCGCAAAAATGGTAACCTTTATAAGTAGGTATATTTTTCACGTTTTTTATCAAATATGTTACTACCATAAAAAGATCTCCTTTAAAAATACTGTTATGATCCACAAGAGTCGAATAGGAATTTACAACCTACGCGCGGAATTTCACAACGCAGCCATTTTTATTCAAGGCTTTATGAAAATGTAACCAGATCGCCAAAGATGATTTTACATAACATAACGCCTGTAATCCCCGAATAGTTAAGCAGAGCTGTACATACTGTAAATCCACAATTCGCCAGTTAAATTTAAGTCCCATGTAATAGGCGGTAAGCCTATTGCCATCAACCGGGCACGGATCCGAACTCCGGATAGCTACTGTAATCTCTGACGGAAAACCCAATAAAACTGCCTGCCCTGAGATTCGAACCTGGGAAGCTCAGCAGCAACCCTTGCCACCACTAAACCAACGAGGCAGTCGAATGAATATTTTATACAAAAATACTTCTTATATAATTATGGTGTCCCAACAAGAGTGCCGGATTTAATTTTAAAGAAAACACTTTTATTTTTGAACCAAGCAAACAATTTTATTTCAACATAAAGAAAAATAGTTCCGATTAACCAAGAAATACAACATCAGGCAAATGGCCACCACGAAACCTCTGGCACAGGGTTATTCTTTTGTTGAAATTTTGAATAATGTTTTCGCATAAATGTGGCTGTATTTCACCAATAACGCGCCGTATTTCTTCTTTAAGATGTTCAACTGTTTGTGTCGATTCATCTGGCTTATTATCGCGACCGAAAACTTGACGTAATTGGCAAACTGTTTTCACAAAACTTTCACAGTTTTTGTAATGTGTTTTTACAATAATAATACGCGTGTTATTACACGCGTGTTAGGTGTTGTTAGAAATGTTCACTTTCTAAAGGGTGTCCCAACAAGAGCGCCGGATTTAAATTTGCCGCCACTTTGTTAATACGAGTTGTACGGTGATTTTTTTTTGACAGCTGTCATGTACAGACCACGCAATTTAAGAATCATCATCATCATCATTTCAGCCGAAAGACGTATAGGCCTCCCCAAATTTGGGGGGGGTTTGCCATAATCGCCACGCTTGGCAGGCGGGTTGGCGATCGCAGTATGGTATGATGGTGTAATGCATAGAGAACGCTGCTGCCCATTCTCCGGTCATTTAAGAATAATGGAGAAGTATTCAAACCTTGTTGGTTTAATTATTTACGTTTAATTATTGTAAAAACAAATTACAAAAACCGTGAAAGTTTTGTGAAAACAGTTGGCCAATTACATCAAGTTTTCGGTTGCGATAATAAGCCAGATGAATCGACACAAACAGTTGAACATCTTAAAGAAGAAATATTCCCGAAGGTGTATCCATACCACGTACTCTCACATTTCACCACTTATGTTTGTCTACAAGGTTGTGGGGCGCGTCTCTTGCCATCAAATGGGCGCAAATCCGGACTCAGGGCTGCTATTGAGAAAGTTCGACCTGGAAATCGAACCCAGGACCTCACCTCATGCTCAGCAATAGCGCTTGCTAGACAAACGACGATGCAGCTCTCTTATACTAAAATATACATAATATACTAAAAATAACATTGTACGTATACAATGTTATTTTTAGTATATGCGAAACGTTTCATATAGTTTGTTCAGAATAAGTAACTGAATCGATTCCAATAAAATTTTTACCACATGTTATATTTTGTCTCAAAAATATTTAAAAGTTAAGGTTAAAAGTTGGACACCAGGCGACACTAAGTAGCTTATCCAATCTCCGCGCTGAACGGTTAGGTACCTAGGTATTATTATCAATGAGCGCAGGGTGCTTACTCTTGAATTTAATTCCGATAGATCGACATTGGAATTGTGACGTTTCGTACTCTTGAGTTCGATGCTAGCGCCAATTGATTTTTAGATTGGGTGTCCATTTTGGGGAACTAAGTGGAATTGGGAACGGGCTTGGCGTGGGGTAAACGGTACTCTTGAGTGTATTTTGACAGCTGTGTATTGCGTCAATATTGCGTTGGGATAGTTTGTTGATAGTGATTTTTCCAATAACAAAAGTGTAACTTTTTAGAAATTGTTTTGCGTTTTATGTGGTTTTTTGTGGGTTATAAGAGTATAACATGGCACGATAAGCAATGATATATAAGTAGTGTTTTACCTAATTCCCATAAAAAAACAAATGAAACAAAGACGAGATGAGCGTCGGATGATGCGTTATACGGACAAAGCGTTTTCTATGAATGAATACGAATTTGAAGCAAATTACGGAGTGAGCAAGGATTTTACTCCTCTTTCGTATTATCTCTATACAATAAAAACTTTCTAGAACATTGACTTACTAAAATCGGACTTCGGTATGTTTTCATTAAACAAAATTCTTTCTATCTTTAAAATCCGTAGACCGATTTACATAATTCAAACTAGAATATCAGTTTTAAACATAATCCTCTCATTTGACACTAAAATCTCGCAAATATTCCTATAAACAAAAAACCTCGTTTTCAAGTTACGTAATTATTTTATAATTTTTCTTCGTGCATTAAAATTATCAAAAATTCTACGTTAAATATTCATATCAGATTCTAATACGAAAACTAACAATAAAACCCAGTTAGAAAGCTAATTAGAACAATACAAACACTTAAAATATAATTAGAAAATCAAAATCTTACTCAGTAAAACAGTAGTAGCACATATCGACTCCCATGCTAGGTACTTTAAGGGTCTTAACTATCCTATTCTAACTATCACTTTTACATATTCTAACTTACCTATTTATCACTTCACTAGTATTTATCAAAGTCATGTTCACTATTCACAATAAACACGTTCGGCGTCCGTTACAAAAACATTACTTTATAAAGCAGTTGTAAGTACAATCTATTCACTTGGTATCATTTGTATAAAACTGTAATACTAATTAGTTAAGTAACTTAATTATTTCTTACTAAAAAGAATCAAACGCGAACAATTATTGTTATACACAAACAAACATGCAGTTCAAATTCACTTCTAAAATCACTGTATGTTTGAAATTGGAGCACTTAGGTACACGCAGTCTTTTTTTTTAGAAGTGTAGGCAACGATCCTACTGCATGAAGCCAGTCATGGTAAATTTTATGATTTTAATCCTTTTCTTACGCTCAAATGAATTTAATACTTTATAATTAATCAATTAAAGAACTATTTATATCATTTTTATTTATTAGCCTTGTTATTTAAAGGATAAAGCATTTTAAAGCCCTAAAACCGGTTTATCGTAATGAGTTGAACCACACTATTGCAGCCCGTAACATAGCTAACTTCACGTGTAACAAAATAATGGCGGACCAATATCAATTTCATTTCAATGGTGACAATATTGTTTTCAAGAGTACCGAATCACGTGACTGTAAAATTAACATTGGAATCGTATTGGCCTTTCATTGGAATTAAAATTATTTTGGAGAGTAAGCCCCCAGGACAGCGCGGTGCAAGCGGCGCGGGTGAGCATGTTTTTGTACGGACAAACAGGTAACTTAACAAGCTTATAACTTTGTGGTTTTTCATGATACAGTTTTGAAATTTTGTACTTTACATAAAAATACTAGACACGTGTTTCAGGTTTCGCATATACCTACTAAAAATAATGTTGCATATTGTTATACTCTTTTCGTTAGCAGGTACCTACCGTATAAGGTCGTAGGTTACCTGCGACTTCTTGATTCCTTTTTCCTGTAGATATTATGCTCTTTAGCATTCCAGACAGTTCTAAGGACAAATAACTGTCTTACAGTCAAACTTTTAACTGTGAGACAATTATTTGTCCTTAGAACCGCTCTCTGGAAGCATAACCAAGTACCACCTCCAGACTCAAGTAAACGTGGCCAAAGAATAATTTGCCTAACTCCTAGTCATAGAACTACCTTCGCCAAAAGACAGCTGTATGTTCTGAGCTCTCTTGTTTACAAAAACATTAATAAGTCCACACTGATTGCAAGGTTAAGCAAACACGAAGCAAAGACTAAGCTGAAGAACATGCTGTACACCCTAGCCTACGCTCAAACTGAGGAACTACTGACCACTCCGACATAAGTCGCAACATTCCATAGAAAACATATAACACAATCACCGACATCTATCTATACATATAATAAAATTGTAGAAAAGTAGTGTCTGTACAATGGAAATATATGAAAAAAAGTAGCAGGGGTTGTTATTAAATCGATGCCGAACCCGAAATTGTAATTAATTTTTTTTTTGTCTGTTTGTCGGTTTGTCTGTTTGTCTGTTTGTCTGTGTGTTTGTGCACGCTAATATCAGAAACGGCTTATTCGATTTGGATGTGGTTTTCACTAATATATTGTAATAAGCTTCACTTAACATTTAGTGTTTATTTCATGTCAATCGGTTCATAAATAAAAAAGTTATGTCAATTTAAAGAATCACGGCGAACATTTGTTAAGGTATTCTATCAGAGTACGTTGACGCCTCGCACCTGCGCGTCCGTGGCTATATAAAGCGCGCTGAGAGCCACGCCGCTGCCATAATTCCGATCCAGCCTGTCCCTTGCTGCCCTCTCCCAGCGACGCCCTAAGCCGAGGTCCGTACCCCACAGGGGGTGCCCTTAGCGTGTAGTCGCTTAGTTTTTAAGTTTATATTGTGTAGTTAAGTTTATAAGTGTATTATGCCCTGGCTGGAGGACTTAATTTATTGAGGCATCCACAGGAAAGCCCGGTTAAGCAGTCGATAACCCCTCAGGTTGAACTATGAGACGAACACTTCAAAAAAAAAAAAAAACACGCCGCTGCCATAAGGATTCAGTTATTCGTAGCGAACGCACGTATCCTGGAGAGTATAGGCGGATCCGAACTCCGGATAGCTACTGTAATCTCTGACGGAAAACCCAATAAAACTGCCTGCCCTGAGATTCGAACCTGGGAAGCTCAGCAGCAACCCTTGCCACCACTAAACCAACGAGGCAGTCGAATGAATATTTTATACAAAAATACTTCTTATATATGGTGTCCCAACAAGAGTGCCGGATTTAATTTTAAAGAAAACACTTTTATTTTTGAACCAAGCAAACAATTTTATTTCAACATAAAGAAAAATAGTTCCGATTAACCAAGAAATACAACATCAGGCAAATGGCCACCACGAAACCTCTGGCACAGGGTTATTCTTTTGTTGAAATTTTGAATAATGTTTTCGCATAAATGTGGCTGTATTTCACCAATAACGCGCCGTATTTCTTCTTTAAGATGTTCAACTGTTTGTGTCGATTCATCTGGCTTATTATCGCGACCGAAAACTTGACGTAATTGGCAAACTGTTTTCACAAAACTTTCACAGTTTTTGTAATGTGTTTTTACAATAATAATACGCGTGTTATTACACGCGTGTTAGGTGTTGTTAGAAATGTTCACTTTCTAAAGGGTGTCCCAACAAGAGCGCCGGATTTAAATTTGCCGCCACTTTGTTAATACAAGTTGTACGGTGATTTTTTTTGACAGCTGTCATGTACAGACCACGCAATTTAAGAATCATCATCATCATCATTTCAGCCGAAAGACGTCCACTGCTGGACATAGGCCTCCCCAAATTTGGGGGGGGTTTGCCATAATCGCCACGCTTGGCAGGCGGGTTGGCGATCGCAGTATGGTATGATGGTGTAATGCATAGAGAACGCTGCTGCCCATTCTCCGGTCATTTAAGAATAATGGAGAAGTATTCAAACCTTGTTGGTTTAATTATTTACGTTTAATTATTGTAAAAACAAATTACAAAAACCGTGAAAGTTTTGTGAAAACAGTTGGCCAATTACATCAAGTTTTCGGTCGCGATAATAAGCCAGATGAATCGACACAAACAGTTGAACATCTTAAAGAAGAAATATTCCCGAAGGTGTATCCATACCACGTACTCTCACATTTCACCACTTATGTTTGTCTACAAGGTTGTGGGGCGCGTCTCTTGCCATCAAATGGGCGCAAATCCGGACTCAGGGCTGCTATTGAGAAAGTTCGACCTGGAAATCGAACCCAGGACCTCACCTCATGCTCAGCAATAGCGCTTGCTAGACAAACGACGATGCAGCTCTCTTATACTAAAATATACATAATATACTAAAAATAACATTGTACGTATACAATGTTATTTTTAGTATATGCGAAACGTTTCATATAGTTTGTTCAGAATAAGTAACTGAATCGATTCCAATAAAATTTTTACCACATGTTATATTTTGTCTCAAAAATATTTAAAAGTTAAGGTTAAAAGTTGGACACCAGGCGACACTAAGTAGCTTATCCAATCTCCGCGCTGAACGGTTAGGTACCTAGGTATTATTATCAATGAGCGCAGGACAGCGCGGTGCAAGCGGCGCGGGTGAGCATGTTTTTGTACGGACAAACAGGTAACTTAACAAGCTTATAACTTTGTGGTTTTTCATGATACAGTTTTGAAATTTTGTACTTTACATAAAAATACTAGACACGTGTTTCAGGTTTCGCATATACCTACTAAAAATAATGTTGCATATTGTTATACTCTTTTCGTTAGCAGGTACCTACCGTATAAGGTCGTAGGTTACCTGCGACTTCTTGATTCCTTTTTCCTGTAGATATTATGCTCTTTAGCATTCCAGACAGTTCTAAGGACAAATAACTGTCTTACAGTCAAACTTTTAACTGTGAGACAATTATTTGTCCTTAGAACCGCTCTCTGGAAGCATAACCAAGTACCACCTCCAGACTCAAGTAAACGTGGCCAAAGAATAATTTACCTAACTCCTAGTCATAGAACTACCTTCGCCAAAAGACAGCTGTATGTTCTGAGCTCTCTTGTTTACAAAAACATTAATAAGTCCACACTGATTGCAAGGTTAAGCAAACACGAAGCAAAGACTAAGCTGAAGAACATGCTGTACACCCTAGCCTACGCTCAAACTGAGGAACTACTGACCACTCTGCCATAAGTCGCAACATTCCATAGAAAACATATAACACAATCACCGACATCTATCTATACATATAATAAAATTGTAGAAAAGTAGTGTCTGTACAATGGAAATATATGAAAAAAAGTAGCAGGGGTTGTTATTAAATCGATGCCGAACCCGAAATTGTAATTAATTTTTTTTTTGTCTGTTTGTCGGTTTGTCTGTTTGTCTGTTTGTCTGTGTGTTTGTGCACGCTAATATCAGAAACGGCTTATTCGATTTGGATGTGGTTTTCACTAATATATTGTAATAAGCTTCACTTAACATTTAGTGTTTATTTCATGTCAATCGGTTCATAAATAAAAAAGTTATGTCAATTTAAAGAATCACGGCGAACATTTGTTAAGGTATTCTATCAGAGTACGTTGACGCCTCGCACCTGCGCGTCCGTGGCTATATAAAGCGCGCTGAGAGCCACGCCGCTGCCATAATTCCGATCCAGCCTGTCCCTTGCTGCCCTCTCCCAGCGACGCCCTAAGCCGAGGTCCGTACCCCACAGGGGGTGCCCTTAGCGTGTAGTCGCTTAGTTTTTAAGTTTATATTGTGTAGTTAAGTTTATAAGTGTATTATGCCCTGGCTGGAGGACTTAATTTATTGAGGCATCCACAGGAAAGCCCGGTTAAGCAGTCGATAACCCCTCAGGTTGAACTATGAGACGAACACTTCAAAAAAAAAAAAAAAACACGCCGCTGCCATAAGGATTCAGTTATTCGTAGCGAACGCACGTATCCTGGAGAGTATAGGCGGATTCGATTATTGCGATTCACTTGAATACTGACTGTTCACGCCTCGCACCTGCGCGTCCGTGGCTATATAAAGCGCGCTGAGAGCCACGCCGCTGCCATAATTCCGATCCAGCCTGTCCCTTGCTGCCCTCTCTCAGTGACGCCCTAAGCCGAGGTCCGTACCCCACAGGGGGTGCCCTTAGCGTGTAGTCGCTTAGTTTTTAAGTTTATATTGTGTAGTTAAGTTTATAAGTGTATTATGCCCTGGCTGGAGGCCTTAATTTATTGAGGCATCCACAGGGAAGCCCGGTTAAGCAGTCGATAACCCCTCAGGTTGAACTATGAGACGACCATTTCAAAAAAAAAAAAAACGTGCCGCTGCCATAAGGATTCAGTTATTCGTAGCGAACGCATGTATCCTGGAGAGTATAGGCGGATTCGATTATTGCGATTCACTTGAATACTGACTGTTTGCATATTTCATTTATTAATATTTTAAGGTTTGTAAGTTAGGTTCTTTTTCTTAATTTTCTTTAAAATTTTGTAAATAAATATTGTAAGTATTTGGTATAGGTTAGGCGGTTCTTTCCTTGATTTTTGGGTATTTACTTATCTTAATTTGTATTTAGGGTTTGTATATTGTTCACGACGATAGTAGTAGAGGTAAGTACATGTAGAAAGTTAAAATGAGTGGACTGTATAAATATGACGATCACGTATAATTAATAACATTAAACAGTTGACAAGTAAAAGTTTAGGATGCGCGAGCGCGACCGGTCGACGTAGCGTGTTGTTATGGCACTGGCGGGGCGCGGTGACGCAGCTGTTGCCGCGCCGCTCTCGCCTCGTTCCCCTCCTGGTCCGCTCGTTCGTTCCGTTGAGTCGATGACTCAACATACTCCCCCCGTTGAAGTGTCTTCAACAGTAGTAACTACTGGTAAGGGACAGATGGTGTTGAAGGCTCGCCGAATGATACCCTTGCGTGTACGGATGTCAGCAACTCGAGCGATACCATCTCTGCCAGGAAGAACCTTGACGATGCGTCCTAAAAGCCATAACAGAGGATGTGAGGTCTTGTCCTTAATTATTACCAGAGTTCCTTCTTTTAGTTCGCCTGATGATCGGCACCACTTTGTCCTTTCCTGAAGCCACAGAATGTATTCGTGGGAAAAGCGAGCCCAGAAGTGTTGTTTCAGGAATTCTATGCGGCGAAATCGTTGCATGTTGGAGACGTTAGCATTCTGCACCTGTGGATAAGGCAGCATGATGAGCGAACGTCCAATAAGGAAGTGTGCAGGAGTAAGCGGAGTAAGGTCTGAAGGATCATCGGAAAGTGGGGTTAAGGGCCTTGAATTTAAGATAGCCTCCACTTGAATTAAGCAAGTTGCCATCTCTTCAAAAGTTAAATTGGTTAAGCCTAAGATACGTCTGAGATGGTGTTTTGTCGACTTGACAGCCGACTCCCATAGTCCACCGAAGTGTGGAGTGTATGCAGGAATAAAAGAAAAGTTGATGCCAGGATCGACCGTACTGAAATCTAAGTCCTGTGAAAGAAGGTTGGCCAATTCGTTGAAAGCGCCTACGAAAGTTGTTCCGTTGTCGGAAAAGATGTTACGTGGTTTTCCCCTACGAGCAATAAAGCGGTTCATGGCAGCCAAGAAAGCCTCTTTTGTAAGGTCTGACACTAGCTCCAGATGTACGGCTCTCGTAGCTAAACACACAAACACACATATGAAACATTTGATTAATCTGCATCCTCTACCTTTACGGTCAGCTATCATAATTGGGCCAGCGTAGTCGACTCCTGAGTCTAAAAAGGGAAACTCTAAGTGCAGACGCTGCTCTGGAAGGTTGCCCATGATAGGTTGTACGGTGTTAGCCTTCATCCTACAACATTTCACGCATTTATGAGTGACCTTCTTTGCCAAGGCCCTACCCCCGATAGGATAGTAGTGGTGACGAATCGTAGCGAGTAGGAGCTGAGGTCCTGGATGCAAAAGTCGCAGATGACACATATTAAATAAGAGTTCGCAAATTCTATGGGAAGTAGATAAAAGAATTGGATGTTTAACATTAAAATCGTAGAATGAATTATTTAACCTGCCTCCCACACGAATCAGACATGAGGTTTTGTCAAAGAACGGAGACAGTGATAAAAATTTATTTTTTGCAGGTAAATCTTTGCCCTTTGAAAGAAGGTTGTATTCTTCAGGAAAAGACTCCTGTTGACTAAATCTAAGTAAAACGTTTATTGCACTATTTAATTCTTTAGAAGTCAGCGGACCAATACTAGTTTGTTTTTTACATTTAAAGTTTATAAATCGTATAAGATAGGCTGTCATGCGCTGTATTTTATAAAGATCGGAATATTTTAAAATTAATTGTGATATGAGACCTTCTGTATGATCGGAAGCATCGACATGGTAAGACGTCACTATTTCTGGCAAATTTGTGAGTTCTTGTCGATGGGATTCAGGAAATTGAGGCCATGAAGAAGGGTCCTTGTGAAGGAACCGTGGTCCCGACCACCATAACGTAGAAGTCAATAATTTGTCAGCTCTGAGTCCACGCGAAGCGAGGTCTGCGGGGTTTTCAAGCGAAGGAACATAGCGCCAAGTCCTCCCCCCTGAAGTTTCTTGAATCTCAGACACTCGATGGCGAACAAAGGTCTTTAACTGAGTCGAAGATGCAGACAACCAGCCCAAAACTATGGTGGAGTCACACCAAAAGTAAACGTCATCAATATGTATGGTAAGTGACTGACGCACCTTCTGGTACAATCTCGATCCTAATAAGGCAGCACAAAGTTCGAGACGAGGTATGGTAGTTGCTTTAACCGGAGCTACCTTACTTTTAGCGGTAAGTAAATGGACGTGAAGCTTCCCATCCTGCGATACACTGCGGATGTAAACACAGGCACCATATGCTCTCTCCGATGCATCAGTGAAAACATGCACTTGTACAGAAGAAGGTGATTCACAAGTTATCCACCGCGGCATCGTAAACTTGTTTAAGTAAGGTAGGCTATTTTGAAAATGATTCCATGCTTGTTGAATATTTTGAGGAGTAGGTTCATCCCAAGAACACTTTGCAAGCCACAGCTGTTGCATAATGATTTTGGCTTCCACAATGCATGGAACAATTAACCCAATCGGGTCAAATATTAACGCTCTCGCCTCGTTCCCCTCCTGGTCCGCTCGTTCGTTCCGTTGAGTCGATGACTCAACATATATAAATATTATAAGTATTTGGTATAGGTTAGGCATTTCTTTTCTTGATTTTCTTTATTAAGTATAAGTTCATTAGATCAGGTTAGTAATTAATTTTTCTAGCAATTCTTTTGTTTTATAAAGTTAGTACGTTTGGTTTACACGTCTTACACTTATTACTTAAACTGTGATAATTTTAGACTGTATAATAATCTGTAAATATTTATAATTTAATTGTTTACGATAGTACGTGTTTATTAAATAACTGTGTGTTAAGTAGTAAGTACTATTTTATTGTAAGAATGCCTCGAAGAAGAACCAACCTCTCCCAGTGTAGCAGAAATGCTAAAAGGATGAGATTGGTTCAATCACAGGAATCTGAGGAAGGTCGTGAGGCAAGGCTCTCTGCAACTCGGGAACATCAGGCTAGGCTTCGTGCTACAGAAACTTCGACGCAGCGAAAATCTCGACTGAGTTCAAATCCTTCTCGAATGATGACAACTCGAAATAGGGAAAACGGCCCGGGGAACAACGAAAGGCACGTTTATCTCTCGATCGCGAAGCTCACGCGCTATCGCGTGAGTCTGAGATTTTTGCTGACAGGGAAACCCGCCTGAGCTCCCAGAGAGTACGGACAACAAATGCTCGATCCCAGGAGACACAGGACGAACGGGAAATACGTCTCACTGCTGATAGTGAAGCTCATGCACTATCGCGTGAGTCTGAGACTTTCACTGATAGGGGAATTCGTCTGAGTTCTCAGAGGGTTCGGACAGCAAATGCTCGGTCTCAGGAAACACAGGAAGAACGAGAAATACGTCTCACTGCCGATGGTGAAGCTCAAGCACTATCGCGTGAGTCTGAGACTTTCACTGATAGGGAAATTCGCCTGAGTTCTCAGAGGGTTCGGACAGCAAATGCCCGGTCTGTAGACGGTATATGTAATTCAAAATATGCTGCCCGAAAAGTCACTATTCCACGCGGACGAAGTCGCGGGCACAGCTAGTCTTTAATACAACAAAAGACACTACTCAAACTACTAACTCAAACATACTCGACACCACCATATTCACATATGTGCTTGGGCTCTCATGTGATATGAGAAGCCTAAGTATATAACCCAACACAATATACACACGTTTCCCAGTCTCACACACTCACACAACGCAAACAACACACACGATTCCCAATCACACACAGAATCAACCACACAGTCATTTTACTTTTTAATTTTACTTTTTAGTATTATTTTGCTTTCCAAATGTTTTTCCTTTGAATCACAACATAATAGTATATTCTTTTTGTGTAATATCAGCTTACCAGCTCTTAATTTCCATGGGGATCTAGTGTCCAAGTGGCAGTAGAACACTGACTCCTAAGTCACAGGTATTCCTAGTTTAGGAGTCAGGGTTTCAATATTTGTGCGCCTTTAATTATTAAGAACTTTAGCTAGATATTAAGCATAATTGTAAGGACTTGCATCAATAAAGTATTATTATTATTATAGTTAATACTAAACAGACAATTTTGTTTCTTTTGTACATGCTTCCATCTATTTTATATCTTTTTTATATTTCTTTTCAACATTACAAGTAAGGCTGATTTTAGAGTCGCGCTGACCGCACGCTGACCATCGGCGCTGACAGCCGAAACGTATGAAACGCACGCGCTGATAGCTACGCGTTATTCTAAAATGCTCCCTAGAAGTTCATACGTTTCAGGCTGTCAGCGCCGACGGTCAGCGTGCGCTCAGCGCGACTCTAAAATCGGCCTTACTGTCACTCCAAAGCGTTTCATTACATAGATAACAAAATAATAACCATTTCACTTCATTTTTATGTTCTTTTCCTTCATCACCCGTCTTTAGAATCTTTCTCTCCTGTTTCGAAACAAAAGAACAAGTCATTACTCTTAAATTTTAGCCTGTTTTATATTGTTTATTCTTCTCTCAGGCAGGACGACAAATCAAAATTTTCCGTTTTTACAATTTTAATGTAGGTATTCATTTTGAAAAATTCATTGAGTCTCAAAAAAATCGCAAAGAATATGTCAATTGGGATGGAGTAATGGAACTTTAAAGTTGACGCTGTGTGATCATGCGTGTTCGATCGCTGCCCGTTCGATGTCTACCGCGCACAGGATGGATGGAGAGCAGCACATGAAGTATTTTTTTTCTCCGTTGATGTAATTGCTGTAGGGCATACCAGTAGAAGGATAAATAAATAAATACGGGATATAGCGTTGCTATTTAGCTTTTTTCGTGGTTTTGCCGGATCGGCAAATATTTCAGTGAAGCCCCAGCCTTAGGAACTCATCATGCTATACCTGTACGTTTATAAGCTACGGTTTTCTAAGTTCGTGGTGGCCGTCGCATAGCGTCCGCAATTGACCGTCGATAACGTCACTAAAACGTTATTTATGAAAGTGGGTGTGTGTCCTTATAGTGCGATTTTTGTCACCGTAAAATCAAACCCCAATGCCATCATTTTCATGACAACCGTCATTGCGGCCGTAATGTGTGGTCACCGCTATTCTAGTTTACCGTAACATTAAAGTCTGCTTTCAGTCTTGTCGATTTGATATAGGTTTTACCGATCAAGCAGTCTACGTGCTCCAACTAGTGAGGCAGACATTGTATGTTCGAACTTGGACTTTGAACTCACATGCTTACAAGCATAGACCGCAGTGGCGAAGGGTGAATTTATGACAGAGGTAAGCCGAAGCAAAAAAAACTGGCCAAGTGCGAGTCGGACTCGCACACGAAGGGTTCCGTACCACAAGGCAAAAACGCCGAAAAAAAACATGTTTGTTGTATGGGAGCCCCCCTTAAATATTTATTTTATTTTAATTTTATTATTTATTATTAACGTAAAAATACAATTGAGTATTTTGTGAATATTTCAAGTGCCTACCTGTTGCTATTATTGATATCGAGCAAAAAAGGGCAAAAAATCGCGTTTGTTGTATGGGAGCCCCCTTAAATATTTATTTTATTTTGTTTTTAGAATTTGTTGTTATAGCGGCAAAAGAAATATGTAATCTGTGAAAATTCCAACTGTCTAGCAACCGCGGTTCTTGAGATACAGCCTGGTGACAGACGGACAGACAGCTAAGTCTTAGTAATAGGGTCCCGTTTTTACCCTTTGGGTATGGAACCCTAAAAAGATGCCAAAAAAAAAATAATTAATTATACCGTTTCATTAAATTCCTATTTCGATCTACTTTTCTATAATATGTACATTTATATGAAAAAATAAATAAAATACTCATAGGGCATCAAAAAATTCGTCCGCATCGCTGTCAACAGGAACAGTGCCCAAAAGGCTGGCAGCATTGCCACGTTGAATGGCAATGCTAATTCTTTGGCCAAGAAATAGGCCAGCCCTCTGGTCACGTGAAGAGTCGACTAACCGCTTGGCGATATCTTGAAAAACGTGTATATATGTATACATCTTTTCTATTAAGTGCTTCATACGAATCAACGAGTTGAGCAATGAAAATTGATGCACTGCTAGCAATTCGCTGATATAAATACCTACAGTATGATACGATTATATTTCAATGATGAATTGACTATAAAGTGGTTGTGTTACGAATTTTTGAAGGGAAGCCGGTGGGTATCGAGTTGTATGGTACCTTCGGCACTGATAGACCGTCTTATTACTCGGATCATCGGGTTGCTTTAGGGCTTAGGAATGGCGCATACTATGCGACATGTGCCAGCTCGGCGACTAGACACAACGACAGGCTGCGTTCGACAATTTTCATACATTTGTTCAAAGCTCCACACACTCGAGTGCAGGCGTCGAGTTGCAGAGTTGCAACGACAAGCTAGGGGAGTCGCATGCTCTTGCTACTTGTCGCAGCGTCTAGCCGCAAGCGCCCATCCGATGACGGTCGCATGCGACAGATCAGCGACATATCGTCGAGCTGTCGCAATCGCATGTCGCATAGCGTGCGAGTTAGATTGAAAGGAAAACTTAGTTTGTCCCTTTATAGTAAACTTCATTAAGTAAAAATACCGTTACTTACTTTTTCTTTTCAAGGTATTGTTTGGACATCGTCGTTACTCATTACGAAACTTAAATAGCTAACTTCATACAACTTAGTCAAGTCCTATTGACTCTTGTATTTTCCGTTTCATTAAACTTCTAAGTTTGTGCTAGTTTTTCTTTGTAGAACTTATCTTTTTCTAAGGCTGGCCTCACATGCACGTTTTCTAGATTCCGTTTCCGGATATGGAATATTTACAGATTAAGAATTCTGAGATCCTAGCATAGACATTCTTTTTAGGGTTCCGTACCCAAAGGGTAAAAGCGGGACACTATTACTAAGAATTCGCTGTCTGTCCGTCCGTCTGTCCGTCCGTCCGTCCGTCTGTCTGTCTCCAGGCTGTATCTCAAGAACCGCGATAGCTAGACAGTTGAATTTTTTTTCATTTGGTATTTTGACACGCAGTACAAACGGAACGTCAGGATTGTTGCCTAACGAGAAATATAAGAAGGAATGTGTCACGTACAGCAATTTGTATGAAATGCGTGCATTAGAGCAGTGCATGGTGGTCCAGTGGTAACGACCCCGATTCACGAATGGTATGCCATGGGTTCGAATCCAGGCAGCGGTTACTTCGTGTAAATTATTTCATCACCACAGTTCTCAAAAAAAAAACACCGTGAGGAAACCGGCATGTCTTAGAATCAAAAATTCGAAGACATGTGACATCTACCAACCCGCACGGGGCCCGCGTGGTGGATTACGGCCCACTCCCTCTCACAGAGAGGAGGTCTGTGTCCCAGCAGTGGGAACATTATAGGCTGTTATGCATGCACCCGAAAAATGAAATAGAAACAGAAAACCGGGCATGTGGCACCAGCCTTACCTATACCCAGTTAGGTAAGTCTTACAAAAGTCTAATTAGGTTTATTGTTAAACCAAACTGTTAGAAGAAGAGTCTGTTTATCTTTTAAATATTTGTGTTACCGATTCACTACCTGAATTTCTAAGTTATGTTGTGTAGTCAAATGTACAAATGGTACTAAACTCAAACTCTTTGTTGGATTCATGTGTATTTTCGTTGTTACAATATAAGTAAGTTCCAACATGAAACTTAAGACTTACCGTCTTACAGACTTTACCGTCTTATAAAAGTCTAATTAGGTATATTGTTAAACCAAACGGATAGAACAAGAGTCTATTTATCTTTTAACTAATTTGTGTTACCGATTCACTACCTAAATTTCTGAGATATGTTGTATACTCAAATGGTACTAAACTCAAACTCTTTATTGGAGTCATGTGTCTATTTTGTTGTTACAATATAAGTAAGTTCCAACATGAAACCCGTTTAGGGCACGGCAACATAATAATAATTTTAACATAATCTATCTATCTATCTACATGTATATATATAAAAATGAATTGACGTTTGTTAGTCTCGCAAAAACTCGAGAACGGCTGAACCGATTTGACTAATTTTGGTTTTGAAATATTTATAGAAGTACAAGGAAGGTTTAAAAGGTGAGAAAATATAAAGAAATTGCAATGAAAGTAGTAAAGACAACTTTAATTGGCGGTACGAAGTTCACCTAATTGACGTCTTGGTTCAATCTTAAAGGTCAGCCTTATTTAGCTGTCCGTCAATTCAAATATTAATTTCTTCGTGATTGGTTCTATTGAAAACGGTAGCTAGATTATAAATGATACTAGCTTCATATTTTCTGACTGACCGACTTCTTGACAATTCAAAAGTGCCTGTTAAAGGTTTAATTGAAATAAATGCTTTGAGTTTGAGTTTGATAATGATAAATGATTTTATTTTTGTAAGTAGGTTTGTACAAACACTTTTACACGTCAATCATGTTTTTTTTAAAACTAGATGAGGTCGGCGTTTCCTATCTGACTACTCTGAGAAGAAAGGCCGAAACAAACTCAGAGGTCATAGTCTCTTTTAAAGTCCAGACATAATCTTGGCCAGGTGATTGGTTAATATTACTCCGATTGATAGTATGTTGTGGTCCAATTCTTGGGGATCATCTTGGGATTTTGTTAAACCTTCAATCACAATCTGAATCATTTGAATGATGTTGCTCATCCATTGCTTCATATGTTCGAAAAATGTGCCTTAAGATTTTCGAAAAATGTGTCTTCTTTATCTACAATGTAAAAAACGCAATGAATGTAGTTTAACTGTCAAAATTAAAACCATTCCTACTGTTAGTGTATTACGCAAACCCGCTGCAAAAATATCGCTGATTTTAATTAAAACCATTCCTACTGTTAGTGTATTACGTAACCCCGCTGCAAAGATATCGCTGATTTTAATTAAAACCATTCCTACTGTTAGTGTATTACGTAACCCCGCTGCAAAGATATCGCTGATTTTAATTAAAACCATTCCTACTGTTAGTGTATTACGCAACCCCGCTGCAAAGATATCGCTGATTTTAATTAAAACCATTCCTACTGTTAGTATATTACGCAACCCCGCTGCAAAGATATCGCTGATTTTAATTAAATTAGACTAGTAACCAAACGTCACGCCTACATACCGAAAGGGTTATATTGCTGACATTATGTGCAGTCAACAAAAGAGATAAGTACGCAGGATCTTCGGATATAGTTGAAGTTTAGAAAGAAACCGATGAACATCCATCGGTTTCTTTCTAAACTGTACATATAAAACATGCGAACGAACTACAGACTACCCAAGTAACACAATCGCGTCTAAAAACGGACTATTAAATATCTAATAGAATTTAATTTTATTGTTTACCTTAAGAGTAAAATGTCTCCCAGGTTATATTCAAGAACGCTTATAGACACAGTTTAGTAAAAGTGGGCACAACCTTATCCCTTCTCATAAGAATGAGTTAAGAAAACATAAATAGATAGAGAGGGCTGATTTTTCAATCAACAGATAATTTTTATTCGTGGAATAAAATTGACGTCTGACAGTTTTTTGTATTGCATATTGTCAAAAATTCAAAATTATTCCTCCAATAAAATTATCTGGCGTTGGAAAAATCAACCCTTAGGAATATTTAAATATAAAAGGTTCTTTAAGTCCGCTGTATATCGCACCTTGAAAACAAAAGTGGCACTATACCGAAACAAAAGTGGCACTATACCGAAGATGGCAATATTGAGCTACAACAATGACTTCATAATTTACTGCCTTGTTTTCAGTACATAACTTAAATAAGATAGTCAAACTGATAAATGAAATTAATTGCATTCTTTTATTCCAGGTATTTGCTAAGATATTGACCAAAATAAATGGTAATACTGAAAAATGTAAATGTTTGTATAACGCCACTTTTGTTTTCAAGGTGCGATATATGTGGCATGCCTATTGTAACCAAACGGAATCAAATCCTACGGGGCAGTAGCGGCCCTAGGGCGGTGCCGGCGGCACCGGGCGCCGTCATGGGAGAGGCGCCTCGACGATCGGCTATATAGTAAGTTACTACCATCAATAACTGGTGCCTGGTGGACTGAAGCCGATCGTGGACTGTCCAACAGGCACCGGTCATTGATGATAGTAACTTACTATAAAGCTGATCGTCCACAAGCAAGCAAAAGCAAGCAAGCAATTGCATATGCATATATCATAGGAACATGGTACATAGAGGGGCGCCATGTTAAGATTTTGCACCACCTAAAAACTATTCTAGGGCCGCCACTGCTACGAGGCTATTTCAAAGAAATTCTTATCGAAATACCAAACTTAATCGACTGCAGGGGATCAAAACGCAGGACCCCAGACTCGGCAGCCGCTCTTGCGACCACTTTGCCAACGGGGCAGTAATAAAAAACATTCTGCAATCATTCAATTCGCTAATTCGCATACATGAAATTCAATTCAGAGTAGGAGTCCAAATAATTGTTTGTAAACGACGTACCTTATTGTGTTAGTTGCGAAAATTCTCATTAGTTTTGATTACATTTCAGAAAGCAGGAGGGGTCCGTGGCTAAATAATAACAGCCGCACAGTTCGATCGATCAGGTTAAGCGACGCTTGACGAGATTGGTGTGTGGATGGGTGACCATCTTTACATACCGAGACCCTTCCGTGCCTCGGAAAGCACGTTAAGTCGTTGGTCCTGGCTGTCATTCGTCGATCTTTGAGAGTCGTTACCTACGGCTCGTCAGAAGCCCGAAAATCTGACTACCAGTCTTACAAAGGGGTATGGTATTACCCAGTAACTGGGTTGTGGAGGTCAGATAGGCAGTCGCTCCATGTAAAATACTGGTATTCAGCTGCATCCGGTTAGAATGGAAGCCGACCCCAACATAGTTGGGAAAAGGCTAGGCATTTCAGAAAGGAATTACCTACCTACCGTTTCGTTATCAAATTTCATACCTGCGATATGGTACATAGGCAGTTCACATAACATTACCCTACTATATTGCTATCGTTTGGAACCCTGCCAGGGGAAAAATGCGCGAATATGAAAGATATTCGCTACCGATTATTTGATAAAAGCGATTGGATAAAATACAGGGAAAACTGGCAGGTGTCTCAATGTCTGTATATTGCAGAAGTTAACACATCTGGAACGCTGCCTCCACTAGCAATTTCCTTAGTATCTTCGGTGTGTTTACAGACATAAGTCATACGTGCACAAAGATCCAAATCCGGAAAGTATCTATCTGTACTAAATACTGTAGACCACAAATATTAGGTATCTACAAATAGGTATTTGTTTTTTTTATGGTAAACTAGCTGCGCCACGCGGTTTCCGCATAAGTGTCGATTCCGTGGGAATATCGGGATAAAAAGTAGCCTATATGTTAATCCAGGGTGTCAGCTACCTCCACACAAAATCTTATCAAAATTGGTAGAGTCGTTTGAGCGTGAAGATGTAACAAACATATAAACAAACACACACACACTCCCAAACTTTCGCCTTTATAATATAAGTGTGATTCAGTTATCAATTTAGCGCACTAAGAAGCGGCTTATGCGCAGAGTTTCTTTGAATTAAAAATCTGAAATGAATAATCAACAGCTTATTCCCAAATTTAAAAATTACATTTGGTAGTTTCTGAATTTGGGAATAAGTTATAAGTTAGTATGTAGTAACTATAGTGTAAATAAATGTAAAACTATAGTGTTTGGCCAGACTGGGGCATGGCGAGCGCGCGTGCGGGAACAGTGTTTGTCAAAATATATTATGGATAAAGAAGACTTATTTTTACTAGAAATAAGCTCGAACTAGTTAGGGAACCCCGGTCCTTGTCACTGCGGCCACTTGTATGAACAAGCTATGGCGTAAGTTGCCCGCGCGCTCCCCGCACCGAGTAGCCCGCGCCGCTCACCGCGCCCGCGTGCTCACTATGGACACTCAAACTAAGTTCATGTTTGAGTTCGTCGCGCAGCGCCCGTCCCGCGCCCGCGCTGCCAGTCTGGCCAAGCACAAGACTTTCTTAAAGCCTTTCTGACCCAAACGGCAAATAGAAATTGTGTTCGAGAATTCCACAATGAGGGAAAAGTTAAATAAGTAAACTGTAGCGCGTCAGGTATGTTCGCCGAGTCGCGAGTAGACTGTTTTTATTCTACTATGCGAAAACGATGCACAGCCCTGGTGCGCAGGGTTCGGGCTAGCTCCAGCGGTATCCTGAGGGCATTCGCGCAGAGGTTCGATTGCCAGTAGGTACTTGAACTATTGCTGTATGGTTCACATACTGAGCAATCGAAGTATGTAGTATGTTTGGGTATGGTCTTTCTTTTTAATATTGTGTTTTTTATTTTGTTGTAGTTTTTTTTTTTTAATTTTGTAATTTTTGTGCCTAATATGATCCTGTGTTGGTCGAAATAAACGATTTATTATTATTATTATAAACTGTTTTTGTTCGTCTCTTTCTTACTTTCAATACACGTATATTTTAATTTATTTATTTTGTTGTAGTTTTTTTTTTAATTTTGTAATTTTTGTGCTTAATATGATCCTGTGTTGGTCGAAATAAACGATTTATTATTATTATTATAAACTGTTTTTGTTCGTCTCTTTCTTACTTTCAATACACGTACATTTTAATTTACATATGTACATAATTTCACACCCAGGACCGTCTTTAACCTATTGGATGCCCTGGGCACATAAGGATCACGGTCCCTTTGTGTAGATAAGAGATAATAAGAGAAACATACTATATTTAAATTTATAAATGCGTAAGTGTGTCTGTCTGTCTGTCTGTTACCTCTTCACGCTTAAACCGCTAAACCGATTTAGATCAAATTTGGTATAAAGATAGTTTGAATTCCGAGAAAGGACATAGGATAGTTTTTATCCCGATATTCCCACGGGATCGACAATTATGCGGGCGAAACCGCGGGGCGCTGCCAGTATTTCATAAATGGAGGGCTAGAAAGTTATTGTAAATCGCACGGCAAATAACTTATTTTATCATTGAATCGGGTACTAATAATACGTAGAATGGAACGGTGCCTGGAAAGAATGTTTTTTTATGAGAGTAGGTCGGGGCCCCCAAAGATCGCGGGGTCCTGGGCACTTGCCCAGAGAACCCAATGGAAAAGATGGGCCTGTTCACACCTGTATTTCCCAAATGGTTAGGCAGAGTTGTATATATAGAACACCCACATTTCACCAGTTATGTTTAAGTCCCATGTACTAGGAGGGAAGCCTGATGCCATCAACCGGGCACAAATCCAGACTCAAGCTGAAAATTCTAGATGGATAAACACTTTGCCCGACCCGGGAATCGAACTCAGGCCCTCACACTCAGCAGTAGCGGTTGCGAACACTAGACCAACGAAACAGGTATTTTAATATAGTCGTTGCCTAACTAATTTAGTATTCAATAATGCGTAAAATCAGACAGCCAATATGCAAAATAGACATATTCACTCGTAAAATCTGCATATTCCGATACTGTCACATTCAGATATATTTGTGTATTCCTCCATCCATTAAGTGCGGTGGAGTCCGGATGCTTGTCAAAAGAGCAAAAAATATCGGAAATACAGGGTGGCTTTTGATTTGAGCTGCTGGGTGCCGCACTCAGAGAAATTTAGCGATGAAGTCTTGATGTTAGATGCCGATTTATAATGGTGAAAGTGTGAAAGAAATGCTTTGGTTATTGTTGTTCATGTTGGGATGGGATTAATTAAAATATTTTCTTTTATCCCGTCGCGTGCGACCAATGTGTAATATAAAATAATAGAATACTCGTATTATTTGTGAGGTGCGTGCGAACCACCTGTCCATTTATTTACGAAACCCTAAAAATAAAAAAATAGACCCTAAACCGTCGATGTTATTCGACAAAAAATTTTTGCTAGAATTTCGTCTAAATAATTGTACCTACAAAATTGAAATCGCATGGATTAGGGTTGGCAACCGGAACGAATTTATGGGTTTATGTCGATTTTTGACTGGTTGTAATGGTCCAGGAGGAATGTGGGTACTTTTCTACCGCAATTTATATTTGTTTTTTTAGGGTTTCGTACCCAAAGGGTAAAAACGGGACCCTATTACTAAGACTCCACTGTCCGTCTGTCACCAGGCTGTATCTCATCAACCGTGATAGCTAGACAGTTGAAATTTTCACAGATGATGTATTTCTGTTGCCGCTATAACAACAAATACTAAAAACAGAATAAAATAAATATTTAAGGGGGGCTTCCATACAACAAACGTGTTTTTTTTCGGCGTTTTTGCATTGTGGTACGCCCTTCGTGTGCGAGTCCGACTCGCACTTTGCCAGTTTTTTTTATATTAGCTGTATCTTCATCGATTTATTACCTCACAAATTAATGATTTCATTGTAATTCCGAACCATCGTTTACTTGCACCTGTTACCTACTTAAAATTTTAGTTTTAGTTTATTTTTAAGCACAATAAATAATTGTATGGGAAATCTTACTACTGTTGGCTAATTGTACACTTTATGTAAACGTTTTATTCAATAAATTATTATTAAATTATTTGATATTATGTAATTATTTATTTACTTATCAAAATCTCGAAAATAATACAATTCGTGCCCTAAAATATAGATAGGTACGTAGGACACAGGCAATCGAATTAAAATGGCGAAGCTTTTCGTAATTCGACTTTTAGTTATAGGTACACTTCTTGCCGACTTCATTGACTGAAAATGTTTTCACCTTTAAGGCCCCCCCCCCCCCCCCACATTAGGCGTGCGCCGGGCGCGAGCGTTCCTCGAGCGTGTGTCCGACTTGCGTGCCGCGTCAATTTCACTGCGCGGCGCGCACGTCGGTCACACGCCCGAGGAAGTTAGCCTAAGAGTTTAAAGATAAATACAGAAAAAAACGAGATGTGTCGTGGGACGCTTATCTCGCACGCCACCACACGCCAGGACACTACCAGCCGCACTACCAGTATCTATACGCAGTCATTCGTGTGAGAGCTGATGAGCTCACTTGGTTTTAGTAGGTTTTTATAATTTATTTATCCTTTTGATAGAGTCTTATTTTGTAAATTTGAGGACTTTGTAGGCCTTGTAGACTTTATATTTGTAGACCATTTTTTATTTTATCAAGTACTACTTGTTGACAGGCCTACGCTGTTCTCCCATACCTACCGTAATTTTAAAACATTGTAAAAGCGAATTATATTTAAAAAGAGTAACCGTGGAGTTCTTGCCGGTTCTGCTCCATAGGAAACGACCAATTGGAACCTTGCACCTAGCTTCTGACGTTTCATAATTATGTGCCCATGTAGGTTTATGTAAAATATAAATATTTTGATTTTGAGCTTTCCTAAGAAATCAACCAACGTTACGATTTCTTTACGTTTATATTGAGGGAACGTTTTTACATTTTCCCGACTAAATTTTCATTGTTTAATTCTAAACAAAAAAACACTTATCTGTGTGGTATCGGACTTAAAGAATAGCACCACCCCATACTTCCCGTGAGTGTCGTAAAAGGCGACTAAGGGGCGTACCGGAGAAAGGCAGCAGCGTTCTCTATGCATTCCACCACCATGCCATACTGCGATCGCCAACCCGCCTGCCAAGCGTGGCGATTATGGCAACCCCCCCCCCCCCTTTTGGGGGAGGCCTATGTCCAGCAGTGGGCGTCATATGTTCCTTAAAAATTACACTTAACATACAGAGGTGCATGCGATAACACCGCTATATGTAAGTGTGTGTAGCGTTACCAAACGGGAGCGTTCCCAAACGGGAGTAACCCCGTCTTTCGACTGAGATGATGATGATGAAACAAAAAAACATAATACAAAATATTTGACACTTCGTATTAAACTTGCTTGACTGTTCGAATGCGACCAGAGCTAATTTATTGCCAGCGTGCACTGCTATAAGGTTGACTTTAGCGGACAACCTTAAAGCCCCGTATTCATTAGGCAACATTTCGAGCCTTTACCGCCGTTTTAGCGCAACCGACAAAAAACAAATTTTACAGGAGAAGGTTTTTTTTAAATATTTTTAAAAAGAAATGTGCTAGTAAATTGAAATTTTACATATATAATTATATGTAAATGTCTGAAAATCATTAATATATGTAAAATTTCAATTTACTAGTACATTTCTTTTTAAAAATATTTAAAAAAAACCTTCTCCTGTAAAATTTGTTTTTTGTCGGTTGCGCTAAAACGGCGGTAAAGGCTCGATTTGTTAATAAACACTGTTTATAAACAGTGCTTCACTATGTTTCATCATCTCTGAAAACAGTTAATCAACAAAAGTGATGAAATAGTGTTCCTTAAACATGTTGCCCTGTTTCTCACTTCGGGCGGAGAGCAAGACCAACAAACATCTAGTTTATAAGCTAAAATCAACAGGTGTGGACATGTGTTGCGCGAGTTTATAAACATGGAAGTAGTGTGGTCCAACAACCAGGTTTCGATGCTCATAGAGCTTTATCAACAGCATCGTGTGGACTGCCAAGTTTCAGAAACATTGTTTACTGTAAACTTGTTAATAAACACGTCATAAACAGTTTAGTCTGTCTGTGTGGTGACTTAAAGAATTGCACCACCCCTTACTTCCCATGGGTGTCGTAAAAGGCGACTAAGGGTCTTACTGGAGAATGGGCAGCAGCGTTCTCTATTTATTCCACCATCATACCATACTGCGATCGCCAACCCGCCTGCCAAGCGTGGCGATTATGGCAAACCCCCCCAAAATTGGGGGAGGCCTATGTCCAGCAGTGGACGTCTATCGGCTGAAACGACGAAACAGTTTATTAACAAATGTTGCCTAATGAATAAGGGGCTTTACCGTAAACACAGATACTTTAACACAAGTATCGTGATGGTCAAAATGTATTTCTAACTTTTGTCGGTCTAGGTCTAGCTCACATTTGCCAAGTGTGCAGAGTATGACATCAAATGACGTGCGATCAGAAATTTCGTTCCAAAATATTTTGCACCAACCCTAGCCTCCGTAAATGGGCACGAACGTATCTGATACATGTTTTGTTAAGCAATACGCAATGTATGGATTTAAATAATTTAATTTAAGCATATGGTAATAAAGTACGGTATTTCTATTACATTCTTTACGTGAGATGTAGTAACTATAGATGTGTATGTATACCTTTTAATCCGTGTAGTTAATCTCAATATATTCAGTATTTACTCAGATCTCAGGTGTTTCACTTGTCTCTCAAGTCCCATCCTTACATGGCGACCCTGCCATATTTGGGGCCGTGGCGATACCGTCACCGGATATCTATCTAGTGTTGCGGCTTAAAATACTCAACTTGTAAGGATTGAAGATACAATGAATAATATCAGTGCCAAAATAAACTATCCTACGATATCAGTAATTTCAAAAAACTAGTGATGCGAAAATGTGTCGTTCCAACGTGGAGAAAGAGACTGTGTTCCTGAACCAAAATGCGGCTGGTTCAAATCGGGGGCATGTTGAAGCAGTAAAGGAGCACATGTCGAATATTACCCTTATATTGATAATCATCTGTGTGTTGCTGAGCCTCGGCGTGGTGTACTTTTTGTGGAAGCAGTACAAGAAATGCCATTTGCAGTGGATCCGTGAGGCAAACCTCGCTAATGGACAGAGAGATGGTTCTTTCATTCGGCGACGGCGACCAAATCTTTATCCCGACTTAAAGATCGACGAGGCTACAGTTTGAAGCAGTGAAAAGTGTTTAAAAGTCTATCCAATTATATAATAGTGAAGTGATAACCGTGTAAGTTAATAGTGTAATACCCATGGACAAAAGGACACGCGTGGACAATGGTATTTATCATGTTTATTTAATAAATAAGGAGAAAACAATTTATATGTATTAATATTGCTCATAAATTAATGGCAGTATATTTAAGTAAGTTACATGAAGAGCTAGTACAAATACGGAGATATTTAATTAAAATTGGGCCATCGCGTAGAAAAGGAGATATTTTAGCGAAAAAGCTAGGTGAAGCTCATGTAATTATTAAACAATACAACAATTACATAGCAAATATAAATAAAATAAAGAGGACTACAGAGGAATCAAATAGTATCACAGAATGTTGTGGGAAAATTAGTGACTTATATACAGAAATAACTAAGTTATGTCAAGAAATAGATAATAGTGATATTTCTATAAAAATGGAGTTCGACTTAAGAGTTGCTTTGAACTTATTACCGGTTATGACAGACGAAATTTCAAACACAAAACAATTGATAGACGGCATAGATTATTACAGCTCGGTCGTAGACACGAAAGCGCACGAAAATCTTATTAACTTCGTACTTAAAAGTAGATTATCACAAGGAGCAAAATTAAAGTTAGCTACCAAATATGATAATGTACAAATGCTTTTGTGTGACATGAAGAGAGTACTATTACCGCAGAAATCAGCAAGTGCGTTGCAAAAACAACTTCTCAACTTCAGGCAAAATGAGATGTCAGTTGATGATTTTGGGAAAAAACTTTCCGAAATGTTTGTTGACCTCACGATTTCACAATCTGAGGGAAACTCGGAAAAGTATGATGTTTTAAAGACAATAAACGAAAAACAGGCAATCAGGCAGTTTAGTGATGGTTTGAGGAATCGCAGGATTAGTACAATTCTGGCAGCACAGAAATTTCAGTGCTTAAAAGATGCTGTTCAGGCAGCGTTAGACGAGGATAGCACATCGATCAGCCAGAATGCTGAAATTTTTTCACTGAGACGTAATATGAATTATAAAACCAATTCCAGGCAGGCAGTGTACTACAACAACCAGAGAGGCTTCAGTAGGGGTGCGTATAGGGGTGGATTTAGACAGCGTGGCTACACCCGTGGCTACCCGGCACGTGGCAGAGGCCAGCAGCAGGCAGCTTATGTGCAGCCAGGCGCCGCTACAACAGCAGGCAACCACCAGCCTCGAGGTAGAGGCTATTATCGAGGTAACTCATTTAAAAATAATAACAGGGGAAATAAAGCTGATCGTGGACATGTTCGCGTGATCACCGATGATGAGGCGCGGCCACAACCCAGCACTTCATCACATGATGCCAAGGAATGCAGAAGTGAGTTTTTTCGTTTCTAAAAGTTATAAAATCATGGCTAGTGAAAGCAGTTATCACGTAGAGTTATTAGTAAATCATTTGCAACCGTTTAGTTGGTTAATTGATACGGGCGCATCCATTTCAGCCTTAAAATATAAACACGTACAAAAGTTCAATATCCCCATCTGTAAGGAGGACATAACTATAAATGGGATCGGAGGCAGAGTCCAAGCAATCGGATACGTAAATTTACAATTACAGGCTCACGAGCAAAACATAGTCCATAAGTTCTATGTGTTTGATACCTTACCTTGTAAGGCGTATGGAATTTTAGGGCAAGACTTTTTAAGCAAGTACTCAACGGTCATTGACTTTCATAACAATGTATTATCGTTATGGTATAATGGACATCAGATAACTTTAAAACTATATAATTCTAAGGATTACTTAATGGCAATACCAGCTAGGTCAGAGTCAATACACTACGTAAGTACTAACTTGAAGGACGAATGCGTGATAGGCACGAAAGAAATATGTGAGGGAATTTTTGTCGCGAGTGCAATAGTGGTTCCAGACAATGGTAGAATACCAGTACGTATTTTGAATACAACAACCAATGACGTCACATTGTCAGAAATAAATCTCGATATACAGAGCACCAGGGACTACGATATTTGTGTTTATAACAAAAATGAGTTAAATGCAGAGCGGGTTAAGCAGTTACTTTCAAAGTTAACCTTGAGTAATTGGACGTACTTATGCAAAAGGGAACCAACCCACACATTAACAGTTTCGAGATAAATCGATTTTTAACAAAATGTTGTAAAGAAAGTAAACTGTTCATAATTATAATAGGTTTTTTTTGCAGTATTGTGTAAGATACTACATTTTATGAATCTATGTAAAAAAAAAGAGTTTGTTATGTAAAAAGTGTCTTTTTTTTAATAAATTCTCTCTGGTTCCTTGTAGCAAAAACCCTAAAATGTGGGTTGGTTCCTTGTTACAATATATAAACATATGAATATTATTGGTGAAAATAACAAAAACTCAGCTTTTTTAAGGAAATTTTATTGAAAAATTACTTGGATACCTTAATACTTACATAATCGGCTGAACTCGCTCCAGATGGAGCGAGTTGTGGAACCAGATTGGTCAAAATTTGTAGCTTGTTAAAGCTACTAATTTTATTATTTTCGCTCATCTGGTTCATCTACCTCAAAATCACGTTGCCCTGAAAAACCTTCCAGATCATCCTCAATTCTATCGTCTCCTACAAGATTAATATAAAAGCCAAGGGAATCTTTAGGAATGAGGTGCAGAAGGCTCTTCAGGCCTTTTACCTTAGCCTCAGGAACAGACTTCCCGTTTGGCCAAAGAGGTTCCATTACCTCCCTCGTAAGAACAAAAGTTGGCCTACCGCGTAATTTTTTTTAATGTTAACCTTTTTTATAATCCTCGGTCAAATTAGACCTCATAAAAATTGTGAACATTTCCTCCTTTTTGAGCATTATTTCCTTAGTGTTAAGTCAAGACACTTTAAGACCATCTACAGTTTTCTTCCTATTTGTTATGTTTTTTTCCAGCTTCAATGAAGACAAGAATAGGGAGCAGTGGCGGCCCAGTGGTAACAGCCGCGACTCACGAGTTGTAGGTCGTAGGTTCGAACCCAGACCACAGAATAAATAGTACAAGTCCCAAAAAGGCGCTTTACTTCGTGTAAATTATTCCATCACCACTGCTTTCAAGACGGTGAAGGAAAACATCGTGAGGATACCGGCATGTCCCAGAACCAAAAATTCGAAGACATGTGACATCCACAAGCCGCACTGGGCCCGCGTGGTGGATTACAGCCCACTCCCTCTCACTGAGAGGAGGCCTGTGTCCCAGCAGTGGGAACGTTATAGGCTGATTACGTTACCTTTGGGTATACAATTTAGGTATTCACACCGGGAGCAATGATGAAGCTCATTGCAATGTGTGGGTAGAAGGTGAAGCAGGACGCGGTGCTCAAGAGGTAGGCTCTTGTAAGCATGTTTTAGAGAGGCTGGTCATAAAGTGTCTTGGCATGACACAAGGGAAATAATGCTCAAAAAGAAGGAAATTTTCACAATTTTTATGAAGTCTAATTTGACCGACGATTATAAAACGGTTAACATTAAAAAAAATTACGCGGTAGGCCAACTTTTGTTCTTACGAGAGAGGTAATGGAACCTCTTTGACCAAACGGGAAGCCTGTTCCTAAGGCTATGTAAAGGACCCGAAGAGCCTTCTGCACCTCATTCCTAAAGACTCCCATGGCTTTTATATTAATCTTGTGGGAGACTTGATGATGATCTGGAAGGTTTTTCAGGGCAACCTGATTTCGAGGTAGATGAACGAGATGAGTGAAAATAATAATAAAATTAGTACTTAGCGTTCTCAAGCTAAAAATTTTGACCCATCTGGTTTCTCATGTATCCCCAAAAGGTGGGACATAGCTGATCAACATCACTGTAATTCTTAACACCTGTATCTATTTCTGTACCTATGATCCACAATAAACATGATTGATTGATTCTAAACTCGCTCCATTTGGAGCCAGTTGAGCCGATTAAAATCACTTAGATACCTAAATATAAGTATTTAGGTATCTAAGTGATTTTCAATAAAATTCCCTTAAAAAACCCGAGTTTTTGTTATTTTTACCCATAATCAGCCTATAATGTTCCCACTGCTGGGACACAGGCCTCCTCTCGGTGAGAGGGAGTGGGCCGTAATCCACCACGCGGGCCCAGTGCGGATTGGCAGATGTCACATGTCTTCGAATTTTTGGTTCTAGGACATGCCGGTTTCCTCACGATGTTTTCCTTCACCGTTTTGAGAGCAGTGGTGATGAAATAATTTACACAAAGTAAAGCGCCTGTCTGGGTTCGAACCTACGACTTACAACTCGTAAGTCGCGGCCGTTACCACTTGGCCACCACTGCTCTCCTATTTTTACCAATGGTATTCAAATGTTTATACATTTTAACAAAGAACCAACCCAAATATAAGATTTTTTGCAACAAGGAACAAGAGATAATTTATTTAAAAAAAGTATTTTTACATAAAAAACTTTTTTTTTCACATAGATTCATAAAATGCAGTGTCTTACACTATATTGCAAAGTAATCCTATTATGATATTATCAACAGTTTACTTTCTTCACAACATTCTGTTAAAAATCGTTTTCTCTCGAAACTGTCATTGTGTGGATTGGTTCCCTTCCCAAGGAGTCATGTGATATGAATCTCATAGACTAACGGCAATTTTATTATGCAAATTGGAACCAAACCGCATGATCTCTTTTGTAAATTAAAATAAATATGCTTTATGTGGAACCATGTGACATGGTTCTTTGTCAAAGCTTAGGCTAACGGCAATTTTATTATGCAAACTGGAACCAAACAGCATGATCTCTTTTGTTAAATCATATAAATATGTTTTATGCGGAACCATGTGACATGGTTCTTTGTCAAACAATATAACCACAAAGACTTGCAGTTTTTAACATTACCATACAGCATGGGTCTTTTTATTTTATTCGGAAACTGCTAATATATGAGTTGGTATCCTTGTCGACATAATGTTTTGATATGAAAGAGTAATCAGACAACTATGATATTTACAGGGCCGTTAGAAGGTGCAATTTAAAAGGTTTCTGTATACTTAACTCAATTTTGACCTACTTGTGGGTTGGTTCCCTTTTGCATAAATACGTCCAATTTAAATAAAGAAGAAATAAAAAACATAGAAAGTTTATGTGCAAAATATTCAGATATTTTTTATTTGGAAGGAGACAAATTATCAACTACGGACATTTATCAACACTCGATTATTTTAAAACAAGACACTCAACCAATTTATTCAAAACCATACAGACTACCCCATTCCTTAAAAAATGAAATTAAAAATCAAATTGACAAAATGTTAAATGAGGGAATTATAGAACCATGTCAAAGTGAATGGTCCAGTCCCATTTTACTTGTACCGAAAAAAGCTAATAGTGATGGGAACAAGAAATGGCGCTTAGCAGTCGACTACAGGAAACTGAACAACGTTATACATGATGATAAATTTCCTCTCCCAAATATTACGGAAATATTAGATTCCTTATCCGGCTGTATGTACTTTACACATTTAGATTTGCACCAAGGTTATTACAACGTAAAATTGGATCCCGACAGTCGTAAGTATACAGCATTTGATTCCGGAAGATATCAAATGACCAGACTTCCCCAAGGACTAAAAACGAGTCCTAGTTCCTTTTCAAGGATGATGACTATGGCAATGACAGGTCTGACGTACGAAAAATGCCTAGTATATCAAGACGATTTAGTCTGTTTCAGCAGAAATCTAACGACCCATATTAAAAATCTTCAAGACATATTCGAAAGGTTACGAAAGGTTAATTTAAAATTAAATCCCCAAAAATGTATTTTTTTACAAAAAGAATTATTATTCTTAGGTCATGTAGTTACTCCAGAGGGTGTCATACCAGACTCCAATAAGATAAAAGTTGTAGAAAACTACCCAATACCCACAAACACAGAGGAAGTAAAAAGATTCGTGGCATTCGTAAATTATTATAGGAAGTTCATCCCAAATTTCGCAGAGAAAGCAAATCCATTAAATTCCCTGTGTAGGAAAAATGTCATGTTTAATTGGGACGAAGAATGTCAGAAATCGTTTGAATTACTTAAACAATGTGTCATTAAACATCCTGTATTACAATATCCCGATTCCTCAGAGAGTAATCAATTTATTTTACAAACTGACGCGTCAGGTTACTCTATTGGATCGGTATTGTGTAACGGAAATAGTAGACCAGTAGCATTTGCGAGTAGAAGTTTAAATAAAGCCGAGAAAAGATACCCAACAATCGAGAAAGAGTTGCTAGCCATCGTTTGGTCGGTTAAGCATTTCAGACCTTATTTGTATGGCCGTAGGTTTACAGTCCAAACGGATCATAAACCACTCATAGCTTTATTTGGAATGAAAGACCCTTCAAGCAGATTGACGAAATTCAGATTGATTTTGGAAGAATATGATTTTGTAGTGGAATATTTGAAAGGGAAAAATAATTCAGCAGCGGATGCAATGTCACGCTTGCGTATAACATCAGAGGAGTTGAAAGAGATGAATGACAGTGTCATCAATGTAATGACACGAGGCCAAAAGGCCAGGTTACAAACACAGGGTACTGTTATTTCTGACGACAATCGGCCTGATCACCCGGCTGTTGTAGAAATGATTAGTAAACCGAAATATTTCAATGAATTACGTTTTATAACAGAAAAAGAATTAAGGCGATATCGAAACTCGAATGAGATAAAATATGAGAATAAATGTTTTTGTTATGTACCAACAATAAATACAATTTATATAAATCCAGCGTCTCGATCGCAATGCTCGCCAGGCGACTTTGTGAGAGAGTTGGAAATAATTTGTAACAAATATAACATAGAGGAAATATATTTCATAAAGGATAAGAATAATAATAATTTCATAGGAAAAATAATAAGTGAAATACAGAAAATAAATAAATGGTCCGGACCACGGCTATGTATATTAAAAGATATAGAGAGAATAAACAACAAAGATGATCAACGTGTGATCATAAATGACTTCCATCTTTTGCCCACCAGTAGCCACGCGGGCATTAGACGGATGATAAATAATATTAAAAAATATTATTTTTGGCCAAGACTGGAAGCAGATGTAACAGAGTTTGTGAAGAGATGTGACAAATGTCAAAGACAAAAACATTCGACACATCATACAAAAGAACCAATGGTAATCACTACTACGGCAACATCAGCCTTTGAAAAAATTTACATGGACTTGGTAGGACCACTGGATAGAGATTGCAATAATTATATATATATATTGACCATCCAATGCGAACTGACAAAATACGTTGAAGCATACCCAATGTTATCTAAAACCTCAAGTGACGTAGCTAGGACTTTTGTTAATAATTTTATTCTCAGATACGGAATTCCAGGAACTATAGCAACAGATATGGGCTCAGAGTTTTTGTCAACTACAATGAAAGAGGTATGTACACTTTTACGTATAAATAAATTACAGTCAACGGCGTATCATCACCAGAGTATTGGCGCATTGGAAAACTCACACAAACACTTGGGTAATTATTTAAGGATACAAACAGGAAATCATTCAGAAGCATGGAGCACATGGCTTCCTTTTTGGTGTTTTTCATATAATACATCAGTACACACTGAGACACGATTTACTCCTTTTGAGCTAGTATTCGGCAAAAAATGTATTTTACCAACGAACTTAAACTCAGGCCAAGTTGAACCTTTATACAATTTTGATAGCTACCCATTAGAATTAAAATACAGAATACAAACAACGCAAAGAGAGGCACGAGATAATTTAATAGCCAGTAAAGTAAATAGAAAAGTGAGATACGACCGAAACGTTAATCCAGTGTCATACAAACAGAATGATTTAATTTTAATAAAAAATGAAACAGGTAATAAGTTCGAAAGCATTTATCAAGGTCCATATCCCGTTATAAGAGAATGTTCGCCAAATGTTGAAATTATGAAAAATAATAAAATGTACTTAATACACAAGAACAGGACAAAACTGTACATGCCACCTGTATCTTAATAATAGTTATTAAACTATAAGTATTATAAGTGAGTAAATAAAAAGATAGGATATAATTAAGTACCAATTATAAATGTTTAATCAAAAAATATATAAATGCAATGTAACAGCATTATTTCCTTTATACAATTAAATACATATAACTTATATTTTTAAATAATAGTATAAATATTAATATTAATATAGCATTATTATTATTAATAATTCTTGTTTAACCATAAACATAATCATAAGTATTATAGCGTAAAATGAAATGAAACTGTAGTTCATTTCATTTTTTCATAGCGGTGAAGATGAGATGTAGTAACTATAGATGTGTATGTATACCTTTTAATCCGTGTAGTTAATCTCAATATATTCAGTATTTACTCAGATCTCAGGTGTTTCACTTGTCTCTCAAGTCCCATCCTTACAACGAGTATGTTCCCAATAAAGTAAGCAGAACTCTTAGACATGGCGCACATTATGCGATTTGCGACTGCGACAGCTAGGCAACTTGACGCATCGACAGGCTGTGGCCGACAATTTTCATATATATATATTTTTTTTTTTTTTACTTGGCGTCGAATGGCTGTATTACAACGACAGGCTAGGGGAATCTTACGCTCTCGCTACTTGTCAAAGTCAAAGTCAAAGCATTTAGCCAAAAAAAAAAGGTCTTATTGATTCTAGTCATTGCGACAGGAATCAATAAAATAGTCAGTTTGTTCTAGTTTCAACAAAAAATATGTGGTGTTACACGAATGGATAGAATAAGAAATGAGTACATCAGAGAAAGTTTGAAAGTGGCACCGGTAACTGAAAAGTTGTGTGGAAATCGGTTGTCATGGTGGCATGTGTTACGGAGAAATGAGGAAAATGTCGTCGTTTTAGTGGGTCAGTTTGTAATTTATCTAAGTTACAATAGCCTAATGTCAACTGTTCATCACCTTTTACAAAATATTGCTTTTCCCGATGCTGGGACGTTAATTGTTGAGGAGTTCTCCCGGTAAGAACCAGGAGAACTCCTCAACAATCACTCAGCATACGCATTGTGACGAGCATAAATTGCTTAGCAACCATATTAAAGTAATCGAAACGCAACCCGTGAAATATTTGTCATTGAGTAGTTCCGATGGCCATCTGTGGTCTTCATCATCAGCTCCACTTTACCAATTGATGATTTCCGAGAGCAAATGCTCAAGTTACTTTAAAAAATACCCAAATTGCTATAGGTTTGCCTATATGCCTATTTGAGGGTTTCCGTCGATTTCCGTGGGATCCTCTCATCAGATTCCAACTTGATGATAATGGGACCACCTCGAGGGTATACCCTTTCAAATAAAAAAAGAACTTTTGGAATCGGTCCAGCCGTCTTCGAGTAATCGGTGAACATACACAAGGCAGCTACTGTAAACTGTTGAGGAGTTCCCTTAACTGTCCTTCGTCTTCATCATCAGACCCCTAATGACAGTCACAACCCATCTAGGTGTAAAGTTCACATCAATACAAATTAATCAAGCCCAAATAACACAAAGTAACTGCTGTAAATCGTTGAGGAGTCCCCTCGACTGTCTTTCGGCTCCATCATCAGATCGACTCCAGGCCTTCATTAAATTGTAGTGCTTTAAAATACTTAATGAAAAAATTAACAAACGCACTAGTCGCTCCTACGATTTTCGAATGTTCCTGATCCTGGTTTTCTTATCATGGGACCACCCTTGGCATATCTCCTTTCCAACAAAAAAAGAATAATCAAAATCGGTTCATAAACGACATAGTTATCCGCGAAAAAACATTAAAAAAAAAAAAATATATATACGGTCGAATTGAGAAACCTCCTTTTTTGAAGTCGGTTAAAAAGACCAAAGAAACGATGGATGGAATGTGTGAATGATGATATGGTTAGAAAAAGGCTGACTACCGAGATGACGACTAATAGAGAAGTATGTAAGAAAAAGACATGTTGCGCCGACTCTAATTAAATTGGGATAAGGGCTGGAGAATGATGAGTCAGTTTGCTCTATCAATGAAATGAAATGAAATTGTTTATTCTGTAAATAGGACATCGGGATCAATTTTACACGTTATATTATAAAAAAACTGGCCAAGTGCGAGTCGGACTCGCACACGAAGGGTTTCGTACCACAAGGCAAAAACGTCGAAAAAAACACGTTTGTTGTATGGGAGCCCCCCTTAAATATTTATTTTATTTTTATTATTTATTGTCAAAGTAAAAATACATCTGAGTATTTTGTGAATATTTCAAGTGCCTATCTGTTGCAATTATTGATATGGAGCAAAAATGGGCAAAAAAAAATGCGTTTGTTGTATGGGATAAAATATTTATTTTATTTTGTTTTTAGTATTTGTTGTTATAGCGGCAACAGAAATACATAATTTGTGAAAATTTCAACTGTCTATCTACCGCAGTTCTTGAGATACAGCCTGGTGACAGACAGACGGACGGACGGACAGACGGACAGACAGCGGAGTATTAGTAATAGGGTCCCGTGGGTACGGAACCCTAAAAAAAACCCTGAAATAAATAAATAAATAAAAACTAGCTTCTCCCCGCGACTTTATTCCGCGTGAAAGAGCACCCTCCCCCCATTCACCCTCTTATTATAGGGCTGGAATTTCGATAAACCCTTTCCTAGTGGATACCTACTCTTCATAAAGACCACACCCTCAAAATTTCATGTCCCTTGGCCCAGCGGTTTAGGCTGTGCGTTGATATATCCGTCAGTCAGGACTTTGAATTTTATAGGGTTACTGGTAATTCGACGTATATCCGTCGGGGGCTGATAAGGGGGCCAAAATGCAACAAATTGAACCCCCCATATGTATGGCCGAAATTCAATAGTTTTCGAGATATTTGAATTTTAAGGGTTTTTCGATATTTACCCAAAATTTGACATTTAATTCCAAATAAAAAAAAACTACATTATTTGAATGGGTACCATTAAAAATTATGTTGTAGCTGGCACTTCAATTAAGCTATGGACATAATTAAAACTACTTAATTAAACAAAATAATTAAAATAATGAGCGATATGAGAATAATATCTTACCAATATTTTCATTTTACGCTTCAATAATGTTGTCTCGTCACAAAAATTTCTATGACATGACACAATTATAATCGTACAAATAACTAAAACAACTTGCCTATTCTGTAAGCTTTCCAAAAAGGTATAAAAATCAATTTTAAAATACATAATTCGTGGCATGGCATGTGTTTGAATCGGCGCGGAGGGTCATTTGTATTTGTATGAAATAAAATGCATTAAAAAATGTACGTCAAATTTTATTAAAAATTTTACACATCTTGTTCAAAATGAGCCCCTCGATTACGAATGCAGGTTCGAATTCTCTTCCTAACATCGGTTTTCGTCACTCTTGATGTGAACGTTGTTCTCATCTGTTGCGCCGCATTTATTATTCGCTGTCGAAGTTCTTCGACTGAATTTATTGGGGTCACATAAACTAATTCCTTCATATGACCCCAGACGTAAAAATCAAGTGGTGTGATATCAGGGCTTCGTGCTGGCCACGGAATTGGCCCTCCCCTCCCAATCCATCGGTTTGGATATCTCTCGTCTAGCCACTGTCGGACAGTAATCCGGTAATGTGTTGGGCAACCATCATGTTGAAACATGAGGTTGTTTTTTATTTCTTCGGGAACATCCGCCAACAAATCGTCTAGGTTGTTTCTCAAAAACTCCTCGTAAGGCCGTTCAAATTTTGGGGCAAGAAATGAGGGCCCACCAAATAATTATCAACGACACCCATCCATACGTTCAGGGAAAATCTCATTTGCGACGCAGTTTCTTTTAGTTTTTTTGGATTCCTGCCTGCTTTAGGTGCCCAAAAATGTAAGTTATGGTAATTCGTTATACCATCCCGGTCAAACTTTGACTCGTCAGTCCACAAAATATTTCTTTGGAAATGTTCCTGGTCAGCGTCAGCGTTTAACATAAACCGAGAAAATTCGAGTCGCCTGGCAGGATCTCCCTCGTGCAATGTTTGGACAGGTTGATAATGGTATGGGTGTCTACCTGATAGATGAACTACCGACCACACTTTCCACTGGGACATACCGAGCTGTCTTGCAACAATGTTCGTTGAGATATTTGGGTCATCAATAAAACACTGAAGAATGGTGTCCTCTTCGTCAGCCGTGTACCGTCGAGGTCTGCCAGCGTTGAATTGTGCTCTCTGAACACTGCCAGTTTCAGACAATCGTCGGTAGGTGCTCCCGAAAACAGTAACGTGGATAAGTCGACGATCGGGAAAGCGGCGTTGGTATTCTCGCCGAGCCGCAGCCGCGTTTCCATCGGCAAAACCATAACAAAACATTATGTCTGCGTATTCGTTATTAGAATACGAAGCCATGTTATCCAGAATAACAAGAGAAACAAGAATTAACAATAATGATCGATAACAATTTAACGCGATGAGAGATTGGTTAATAGCAAGATAACAACACACGTGCTTGCGCGGCGTAGAGTCGAAACTTACTAAGGATTAGGAAGGCGACGCGAGCGCAGCAGCCGCCGTGTGTTGTTGCGCCGCCCGCACACCCCGCCTCAAGAACAACAACAAGAATTTCGCCAGTAAAATCGATTGTTTTAGCGAGGATCATAAACTAAAAACACAGATGATTTCTCTCCCCGCGCCGGTTCAAACACATGCCATGCCACGAATTATGTATTTTAAAATTTACTTTTATACCTTTTTGGAAAGCTTACAGAATAGGCAAGTTGTTTTAGTTATTTGTACGATTAATGTCATAGAAATTTTTGTGACGAGAAAACATTTATGAAGCGTAAAATGAAAATATTGGTAAGATATTATTCTCATATCGCTCATTATTTTAATTATTTTGTTTAATTAAGTAGTTTTAATTATGTCCATAGCTTAATTGAAGTGCCAGCTACAACATAATTTTTAATGGTACCCATTCAAATATGTAGTTTTTTTTTTATTTGGAATTAAATGTCAAATTTTGGGTAAATATCGAAAAACCCTTAAAATTCAAATATCTCGAAAACTATTGAATTTCGGCCATACATATGGGGGGTTCAATTTGTTGCATTTTGGCCCCCTTATCAGCCCCCGACGGATATACGTCGAATTACCAGTAACCCAAGATTAAGCTAGATGGATTCGCCATTTCCTGTCTGACTACTGAGCAGATTCGACATTTCCTGATGACTGAGCTCTTAGTAATGTGTTTCAAAGACCCTTATTCCTAATGTCAAGGGGATTAAATCCATTGTTACAGAACAATATGTCATGCCTAGTTTGAAATTCGTCGGAAACTGACCAATTCATCAGGTAGGTAGAGATATTTTGCCTTTAATCATATCTACTAGCCTGTCATTGTTAACGCATGTCAAAGGAATTATTCCGATCTGTCACCTTGCTTTGTTCCCTTTTTTTATTTAGAATTAATATATTAAATTTTATGGACGACAAACAGAAATAAAAGGTTGAAGATAGGAGTGAATAAAGTTCGAACTGTCTGTTCGTTTCTAACAGGGGGACAAATCAAACTTTTTTTGTTCCCCTAAGGGGACAAAGCAGGGTGGCAGATCAGAATAACTCCCAAAAACTACTGTAGGTACCTATGTATGAAATTGAATTCACACAGAATACAGTTCAATTTCGTACTGAATTTCGTAGTCACGCGAAGTGATAAATGATTTATTTCTGTAAGTAGGTTTTTACAAACACTTTTATATGTCAATCATATTTTTTAAACTAGATGAGGTCGGCGTTTCCTATCTGACTACTCTGAGAAGAAAGGCCGAAACAAACTCAGAGGTCACAGTCTCTTTTAAAGTCCAGACAAAATCTTGGTCAGATCGTGTTAAGACCATAGATTGGTGTCTGAAATGGTTTTTTGAGGAAAGAACCACACAGATTGAGCGGACCTGTCCAATCAGTGCACGCATTTGTCAAAAATCGTGCAGCTCAACTCAGAAGTTGAGAAGCTCAACGATTCGGCGAACAATACCAAAGAAAGGACATTTGGGTAGGCCACGTAAATTACTCAAACTGCCAGATTATGATTACGAACATAATCTTTGAGGACCATGTAGATTAGTGTCTGAAATGATCTTTTGAGGAAAGAACCACACAGATTGAGTGGACCTGTCCAGTCAGTGCACGCAAGCTACTGCTTTTAACACTTCGCGTGACCCAAAGACTGGCTTTTATTACGTTGGTCAGAGGTTAAGCATTGCCATACAACGTGGCAATGCCTCAGTCTCTTGGGCATAATTACTAACAAACAGCGACGCGTAGAAATTTTTCGACGCCATATTTTAATTTTTTGTGAGGTATTTTATTGTTTATATATTTACCAAATGTGTATAAGTAGTTAGTTATTTAAGTCAATCAAACTCAGCCTATTGCAGTCCACTGCTGGACATAGGCCTTTGCCAGGCTGCGCCACAACACCCTGTCGTCAGCCTTCCGCATCCAGTCAGTTCCAGCCACCGTAAGGTCATCGATCCATCTAGCTGTGGGTCGTCCCACACTACGTTTGACTGTACGCGGTCTCCAATCCAGGACTCGTCTGGTTCACTGGCCATGGGTCCTTCGACAAATATAGCCAACCTATTGCAATTTCACTTGCTACTCTGCAAGATATGTCGTTAACTCCAATTTTTTATTGAGTATTATAGTTATTATTAGCATATCATCATCTAACCTTTTCCCAACTATTTTGGGGTCGACTTCCAGTCTAACCGGATGCAGCTAAGTACCAGTATTTTACATGGAGCGACTGCCTATCTGACCTCCACAACCCCGTTACTGGGTAACACGAAATCCCTTGGTAAGACTGGTTGTCAGACTTTCGGACTTCAGACGACCCGTAACGACTGTCAAAGATCCACGAATTAGAGCTGGGGCCAACGGCTTAACGTGCTTTCTGAGGTTCTGAGGCACGGAGTGGTCTTGGTATATGAAGATGGTGTTATTGGCACAAAAAGTGTACATTACTAAAATGCAATTTATATATAGAAAAGAAAGTCGTGTTAGTTACACTATTTATAACTCAAGAACGGCTGAACCTATTTGGCTGAAAATTGGTGGGGAGGTAGCTTAAAACCAGGAGACGGACATAGGATACTTTTATCCTTTATTTAATATTTTTATTTACTTATAGGAGTAGGGTAGAAATAGTGTAGGAGTGGGTTAGGAGTAGGGCAGGAGTAGGTTAGGAGTAGGGTAGAAGTAGGGTAGGAGTAGTGTAGAAGTAGGGTAGGGGTAGGGTAGGAGTAGTGTAGAAGTAGGTTAGGAGTAGGGTAGGGGTAGAGTAGGGTAAGGGGGTAGGACACCACGCGAACGAAGTAGCGCCGGACAGCTAGAAATAATTTATATGGCAAAACAACGTTTGCCGGGTCAGCTAGTTATATATAGTTATTTCCTATATTAAAATAAAACAAAGATCGTTAAAAACAACTGTTTATTAGACAAGAAGACAGAGGGTATAGATAAAAGGTTACAAAATGATATATCATTTATTAGACGGCTAAGTATATAAATCATGCGAATACAAATTGGCATTTCACATTTACATTGTAATGTAAGCTAAGTATTTCTTGGATTATATTAAGTAGTTATACGATATTTTTGTGTGGTTTTGATATAGCAAAATAATTTATTTATTTTATTTTAAAGAAGGCTTACAGACTAACAAACCAATGAAATAAAGAATGTAATATTTAAAAAAATTAGCTAATAACAAGCCTCCACATATAGTTAAAGAAATAGTCGATAAAAAGAAAGTACATACAAGTGCATATTTACTTTTTCTGGGGATCTTTTTATGGGCTTTTCCTAAACTATTTTCACTATTCTTTTGCACGTTTGCAAACGCAAGTTGCGGACTGGTCTGTGTGGTGCCGGACTGAAAGAATAGCACCACCCCTTACTTCCCGTGGGTGTCGTAAAAGGCGACTAAGGGTCGTACCGGAGAATGGGCAGCAGCGTTCTCTATGTATTCCAACATCATACCATACTGCGATCGCCAACCCGCCTGCCAAGCGTGGCGATTATGGCAAACCCCCCCCAAAATTGGGGGAGGCCTATGTCCAGCAGTGGACGTCTTTCGGCTGAAACGACGACGACGAAACGCAAGTTTATATATTGTCTACCTTTCACTCGCATGTACAATGTACATATACTTAAAGCTTCATAATACATTCCCAACTACTTATTAATTGAATAAGTACCGTGTATTCTTCGCCATATGCTCTGCATTTTCTTCTTTAATGTGCAACGCAGCACGTAACGCTATTAAGTGTCTTTCATAAGGTGTTTCATATTATTTATTACTTAGCACTTAGTATGGCTGGTGGGTTTCTTACAAGGTTTTCAAGCGAAATTACGGTTCGGTACGGTAGAAAGTAAATTAAGGCGCTGCGGATGCACTAAAATGCAAATTTTGGAGCTAAAAACTAGAGCTCATTTTTACTGGCGTAAGAAATACAGAAAGTATGACATTAACGGACTCATTTTCTTGAATAGGTAGTTGATCTGTGATTTTTACATTGATAATGTAGAAATAACTATTATTATAAACATAAGCGAATATTTAATTATTTACACGAAAATAAGTAACGACACAAAAATATCGCAAACTGTAGTTTCAATAAATAATATTATTTGCTCAACAATCAATAATTTGATATTTTAACAAGAGACCCATATAATTTGATATTTTTCTCTAACAATAAAGGAATCAGCGAATTTTTTGGTCCCATCACAACAATGATATAGGGTGAAAACCACAATTAGCAGCCAAAATTATAAGGCTTCTTATAATTTATTCGCAAATAAAAATATCTTCTAGCCCTGAGCAAAACCTAATATTACTAGATTATTTTAGGATTAGATATTGGTTTACAGTACAGTACAAATACTGAAATGTCACTATAATTTGGTGTAGCACTATATTAACAAAGAATAAATAAGAAAAATACAGCATATTTACATTGGAAAAATTGAAAACACTGAAACAAATAACAAATAATTTATGTTGAATTGATGTATGTACAGTGAAACAATTTTGTATCATTATTTGTACTGTAGTGTAAATTATAAAATAATTTATTAGTGACAGCTTGAAATAAAATCAATCGGAATTTTGCACATATTTTATACAATGTGGAAACGACAGTAAATGAAAACACTGACTGTAAAGGATTATTTTGAAACTGTCAAATAAATCCTAACATCGATATTTAAAAAAAAATTAAACAAACTAAATATTAGTGATGGCTTGACCATGGTCAGGCCATTACAAGGTGACTCATAAGTCTTGCCAATCTTTGACAAACTGTAGTGACTATTGTGGAGGATATATTTGGTTCACTTTTTGTACGCAGACTGGGAACGTCACTAAGTATATCAATTTTAATATATTGTCGTCTCCAACTTGTATAATTTATTAATTACGAAACAGGTATCACCAAAACAATCAATAACTAAAAAGACTGAGTAGGTATATATTTAATTAGTCCATTAAACATTGATAATATTAGCACATTCAAGCTCGACAACCACTTCAAATTTTCCATGAATATTTACGTAATACATTGTAATACGGCCGAATAAATCGTGACCGGTCTGAACTTAAGCTCTCCGAAGTTTTGCGCATGCGCACTCTCTCACACTCGCCTCATGTCACCATTTGGTTCCTAAAAAAAATTATTGCGCAGCCTTCTACACAAAGTTCGGACCGGCCATTAGCCGTATTTTACAGCCGCCAGCACATTAAGCTACTACAATCTGTCAAATTTCTTTAATAGATTTTCAACTTTATCGCTAAAGTATAAGGTTCAAAGTTGATTGTGAAAATTTGAAAGTTTCGGGTAGCTTGATGTGCTGGCGTCTGTACTTCAGACCATGGAGTGAGATCCATTGGCTTCAAATTGTTAAAGCGATAAAGCAATGCTACTTTACGTCATCAAGTTTAAATCATCGTCATTTTGAATTACGTTTAAAACTCATGGAGCGATTGCACTGCGGTACCCGCATGCGGACGACACACCGAATGCGGGTGTTAAATCTAGTGGTGGGTATGAATATTTTACTTAGTGACTATGAGAATGTTTAACACAGAAAGTACAGTGTAATAGAATGAGCGGAATTATCTGCTGGTCTTGTAAATGCGTTTCTACACACAAGTAGAAAAAGTCAGGGAAATTAATTGTTTAACAATTACCTATACTACCAACTTAAATTGTCCTTATATTGAAATCAGAACTCTCATTCTTTGACAACTGTTTGGATAGCTATAACACGTCAAATTGAGCGAGGTAGAGTGGCAATTAGAGAAACAATAATTTTTCCTACAGGAGTAATCTGCTCCACAAGTTTTTAACGTAAATCAAACCTTATCAATCGTTCATTATTCGTTAGTGGGGTTATTGAACCAATTCCAAGTAAAACTTAAGTTACAATTGTACCATTATCTCTGATTAATCCTAAAAGATTAACACTAATGGGTGTTTACGATTTTCTTTGTATTCCATTGCAAACTCTATTTATAAATGACGATAATTATGTCAATCAGCCGTCACTCAGGCATAATGTCGTTTTAGAATGCATAGACATTGAGTTTGATGACACGTGATTAAATATTAACATAAAGAAGGGTTTAATGGCGCTACTCCACAACAGCCCACGGCTTTGCTACGCACGTGCATTTAAGTTTTCATCGTATAAAAAAGTTTACCCGGATCGCTTTAGGCCCAACGCGCACCGGCGGAGGCGCGGCGAAGCGCGGTTCTTGATCGCACGCCACTTAACGATGAAGCGCACACCGCGGAGTCTTAGCGACTTTAAGCGCTGTCAAGAGCTGTGAAGAACCACGCGTCGCGGCGCGCGGCGGCTCTTCGCGCTGCCCGCCGAGCCCTATACTTCGGCAGTTTGGACTGGAAGAGCCCCCGCGCCCGCCGCCCGCGGCGCTCGGTCGCCAAGCGTCACGAAGAGGCGCGCGGAGCCGTTCGGCGCCGATTGGAGCAGTGGAGCGCGTCTGCTCTCGTGGCAGCTTGACGGCTCACCGCGCGCGTCTCGCTTTGCATGCCGTTTTCAACCGCATGTCATAGGAGTTAAGGTTTATTTTAAATTGAATTATTCTCAGTATCTTCGCCGCGCCTCCGCCGGTGTGCGTGGGCCTTAGCGTGGCAATAGCGGACATTGACCCACCAAAATTTTCTAGCATTCTTTATTTAAAAAACTGAAATAAAGTCCGTTAACGTACTGAATCAATATCTATCGTGACCTCGTTGTTGACATGTTCCAATAACGAAAAACCGTACATAATGTTTGGTTAGGTTCCTGCGGAGATATTAGGGAAAGGGGAATGGACGTTATTGCTATGCTAAAGCGATTTGGGTATGGGCGTGATCGTCCACTGCGGTCCATGGCCGCGCCACGTGGCTGACAAACAAATGAACCGCGCAGCTAACGTGGCGAACCACAACACGAACACATCCTATGTAGCAGCTAGCAGTGAACGGTCGCCTTTAGACTACATCAATGTAAATTGCTTTGGAGTTATTCGAAAGACCAATTTCGTTTCCAGCAGAATTCGAAGAAACTGATTTAACAGAGCAAAACGGAGAAACCAACAAACTTTGAATCAACGTCTATCGTGTACTTAGTTTTAAATATTTCTTGAACGAATCAAACTCGACGTTTATACTTCTAAAGTGTGCTTTTATAATTTCTGACGTGACGATAATAAGTATCGTGGTACCACGATAACACAGGGAAATTAAATGTATGGAAATATATGAAGACACTTTTAAACCATCCACTTTAACTTTATACAACGTTATTTTTAGTATATGCGAAACCTGAATATAGTTTGTTCAGATTATGTAACTGACTCGATTCCAATAATTTTTACCCCTTGTTATATTTTGTCCCAAAAATATTTGAAAAAGGTTAAAAGTTGGACACCGAGCGATACTAAGTAGGTTATCCAATTTCCGCGCCGAACGATTTGGTATCTAGGTACTATTTTATCAATGAGCGCAAGACGGCGCAGCGCGAGCGGCGCGGGTGAGCATGTTTTTGTACGGACAAACAGGTAACTTAACATTATAACTTTGTGATTTTTCATGATACACTCTTTACATAAAAATACTAGACACGAGTTTCGGGTTTCGCATATACCTACTAAAAATAATGTTGTATACATGGTCATATTAAATTAGGTAGCGAAACTCTGCAGTCATGATGAGTATCGTTATCTAAACAAAATAAAATGAAAAAAATAAAAAAAGATTAGATCAACGACCGCTGGTACTGTTGTTACTTGAAGTACAAGCTAAGAAAAGATGTTTTATCATGTTTAGGTTTCCATTCTAATCACGTCTGTGAAGTTTACACAATAAAACTGATTATTACACTGATATTTCAAGTGAATATACTAATCGCGGTCGATGACACCACTAAAAAAATCCCCAAATTGATTTTTTTTTTGTTTTATCGTGTTCAGATATTAACCACGTATGCGGAGTTTCGCTAGCTAATTTAATTTGACCCTGTATAACCTGCACGTGTTTCCATACAATTTGTGGACGTGGAAGTGGACGACCACGATTATATTGTCGCGTTAGAAACTATAAAAGCGCACAATCACAGTAGCATCTTAGAGTCTACAGGGGGCCTAAAAAGGCCACTTTGGCAAAATCATAAAAGGATAACATTATGAATCATAATGGGCAGTTAACTGTGAAGTTAATCGTATCAAATCCCATTGGTGAAGGATTTTTCAGTAATTTTTTTTTGTCTGTGATAAAATACCAATTAATCTTATCCAAATCCAATCCTGCTCTTTAATTATACCTACGTAGTGCAGCGAAAAAAAGAAAAACACGGACTGTCTTCGCCATATTATGATTCATAATGTTCTCCTTTCATGATTCTGTCAAGTGGCCTTTTTAGGCCCCCTGGTCATAGAACACTCGAGCTTCTCCTATAGCACCTGTTACCACCACGATCATACTTTTAAGTCCACTATCAATAAATATCACTGTATAATACACGAACGCTTTTCACTTTGTCCCGAGGACCTCACCAGCCTGTTCAAGGTGATCTTCGGACTGCCGCTCGTACTGTCCGTGTCTCCTTTGGCACAAGTCTTAGTTCTCATTATCATTAGGTCAGTACGGATGCTAGGCCTCCTTACATTGGGAGCGACGACACCACAAGCATCTGATAATCTTCTCTTGATGGAAAGGGTACATTTTTTACTTCTACTACTTTGGCTACTGGTTGGGGGTAGGGTGCAGGGGCTACCAAACGCCGTACTGACCCTTTTGTGGTGGTTTGGTGCCATTTCTAAGGGGAGGTTGGCCACGACGAAGAGCTCGTAGAACAGGTCGTCCACGTGGAAGTTTTTCTTCGCTGAGGTTTCCACGAACACGCATGAGGAGTCTTGGGTGTTGCAGTATGCTACTGCTTCTTCAGGCTGGACAGTCCTGGGACAAAAAAAACAGATAATTATGATTCTTCATCGAACAAAATTGGGGAAGAAGTGGATGGACTCGATCACGCCGGATGGAAAGCAATGGATCAGGTCTATGATGGAACGAGCGTGCCCAGAAGATGCCTAAAGCACTGGAACTCCCATGAATCGACGAAACACAGCAGGCTGCTTGACGCTGGACTCCGGTGGGAGGGTGATCGCAAACCAGGCGGGCGTTAGCCCTACCACCGCAAGGGAAGAATTGGCCAGTCAAATAAGGTGTTCGGTGCGACTGTCTAGGACGCGCCGAGCGCTCGGTTCAGTTGAGTAACTGGCGGAACAAACTGCGCTACACGAGGAGGCTTGTTCTAACAATTGACATCAAAAACATTTTTCTATTGTCTTTTAATCAAAACGGTTTTTAATTAGAGAGACGGAAAATAAATTGCTACAAACAAGATTTGTTTGTTGACTAGTTACTTAGCACTGCCAACTGTTTTATTTACTTCTTTTTAAGCAAATTAAGAATGAACTGCTTGAAAAAACACTTTTCTTGAACGAAATTTTATTTCCTTTTACCGTTTTTCCGTCAAATAAAAAAAATGTATTCAAGACAAAATAAATTAATTTCATGTTTTCATAGAGAATTTAGGAAAAGTGCGAAATTTATTTTAAGCATATTTTTTCCTACTTATAAATCCAAAATTCCTATCAATATCAATAGGGTTTGGGAAGTCTCGGGACACCCACGATCAAAATCCTGGGACTTAGAATAAAATTAGAATCGAGTTGATTTTGGGCCAGATGTATCAATAAAAAAAGTAATTTGTGTTTTTAGTAATAATGCTAATGTTTTCAACAGACATCTCGTCGGGTTCCTTGTGTATTGTAGAGCTACTGGTATTAGGTTCGTCGTCCATTATTTCTAAATCTGGCGTTTGTATACAGGGGATATTTTCAAAAAATCTTTTCGCTAAAGCAAGAAGTGCAGTTTTACTCAAATTTGAAGTAAAAAAATCCGTATTTTGGAATTGTAAGCTGTGGTGGCCGGTGTCTCAAGTCTTGGGACTCGAGAGATCTAAATATACAAAAAGTCCTCCCACCCTGTATTATTAAACTTAATTGATACGCGTCATGTTCGTGAACGGGCGACGTCGGTTGAAATTGGTCATCTCTTAACTGCCAAGGCTTATTTTAATCGTTATTTTGAATTGTTTCTTCATTTGTGCCTTTTTTTACATTGTTCTCTCATAGAAGCAACAAGTATAATGTAACCAGGATATTGTAATATCTTGATTTAAAAGAGTGTCCATAGAATTTCTTGCCCGTTCTTCTCCATGGAGATCTACGTTTTGAAATGGGCAACTAGCTTCAACTTTCTGACTAACTGACAGACTATTTAATCTTGACAATTTCAAAAGTGCCTGTACAAGGTTTAATTGAAATAAATGCTTTGAGTTTGAGTTTGAGATGATTATAAGAGTTTCAGTGGTTAGAGGTGGAATATGTAAGCATATGCGGCGCTCCCTGGACATCAAACCCTGGGTAACCTACCACGGTCTTCGTTATTCACCATACAACGATCTGTCTTTACAAAGGGAAGAAGTATTCTGTAACTTACTTGAGATCTCTGTCACACTTATTCCCAGCTATTGCCATGGGTACCCTGGGCACCTGACGCCGCCCTCTGCTGCCGCTACTGCTGGCGCTGGCTTTCGTCTCCAGGATCTGTTCTCGGAGCCGGATCACCTCTTCGAAGGACTCGCGGCTATCCATCGCGAATACTAGCACGAAGATGTCACCTGGCAACAAAATATAACTGAATTAATATAACCAGTGCTGTAGGGATCAATGGTGGCTCAAGGAGCAGTGGTGGCTCAGCAGCAGTGGTGGCTCAGTGGTAACGGTCGCGACTTAGGAGTCGTAGGTTCGAAACCAGGCAGGCTCTTTACTTTATTCTTATGTGCCTTAGGCATGTTCTGGGTACGCTAGTTCCAACATAGACCTCATCCATCGCTTTCCATCAGGCGTGATCGAGGTCAGGAGAGGGCCCATTCAGCAATTTAAAAAAAAATGTAAATTATTTCATCAGCACTGCTCTCAAAACGGTGAAGGATTTCGATTTTTTCCTGTTTTCGATTTTATTGTTCTAGGACAAAAAAAAATCGAATATATTATGTGACATCTACCAACCCGCACTAGGGCCGCGTAGTGTATTACGGCCCACTCCCTCTCACCGGCAGAGGCGGCCTCTGTACCAGCAGTGGGAACATTAAGCTGATTACGCATGGTATGCAATGTTCTAGGTATTCTTCTTTGTGTGAGAAGAGCCTTATTACTTAAAGGTCGGTTTAGAGCAAACGATCGAATGCACATTCTATCCCCATTCCACCAAATGATTTTTGTGTACCAAGGACAGAGCATTCTTTCGTTGGTATATTTATACTAAAATTTTAAGAATTTAAAGAAAAGAATGATCTTCCTCATATTCTGGTTCAAAGTTCGTTTGGTCAGCCCACTTTTAGGCGGACCACATACTACAACGCGCCAGGCGGCGAAGTGTGGGAAACAGAGCCGAATTCTCCACGCGGAAACGCGTTTCATTTGAATTTATAGGTAAGTGAAAAATCACGCGCGGGGGCGCATTATCTGCGCCCCGTCGCTTGGCGCGTTGTTGTGTTTGATGCGCCCACAGATATAGATATACCTAGATAACGCAAGAGTAACTACTTCGGATGCCAAAAATTGCACCAACTTATGATTACAAATCGTAAGCCACCCCTTTCGCGCTCAGTCCTTTGTACTGCTGGCTGGGTAAGTGTGAGCGAGAGCGCGAGCTTGTGACGTCATAGTAGGTAGTCAAAAAATGGCACGCTTGGTTTTCATACAGTTCGTGATACTTGCGTTATCTAGGTATATCTATATCTGTGGATGCGCCTAAGCCAGTAACACACAGTCTTATTGCCCTTACCATGAGACAATTACAGTTTCAATTTATTCACGATTATATCGAATCACCTACGGGTAAATTAGGCTCGATTGTGTAGTTCAAATAATTAGGATGAAAGAATCGGGACAACTAAATAAATCATTCAAGTTTCGGTATCTCCTGGAATCTCCTTTGTGTATGGAGTAAGGTGAAAGTCTCCCACTTATAAATTAGAACTAAATCTCTTATTGACACATTTTTTCCTTCTTCCTCATTTCTCCGAAGATCACCAAAAAGATAACACTGGACTCTTAGAGGGATTACACCTTAATATGTCATGAACTCACGACATAACAGTCCATTAGGTTTTCCCTTGAAAGGAGATTGAACTTGTTAATACAATATTTACGTCACTTACGACCTTTTGGGTCAAGTAATAGAGGGGATACTTACTTCCTGTGTCCTATCTCAGATGTAGTTTATATGGCTGGGTCAAAGTTTCTCTTTAGGGCACAGATTAATCCTTACTTAAGCGGGGACTGTCTTAAGTAAGGATAACCCAACATCTAAAGACCTGTCTGAAAGAGGACTTTTGGCCGAAAGGTGTCGTATATCGACGTTTCCGAGGACGGTTACGCGACACCACGCAGCGAAACACGACGCCGACAACGTTACGTGTATAGTCATAGTTTTAAGGTTTTTAATATGTATTAGTTTATTATTGTATAAGATTATTTTGTGTATTTTATCTATGTGCCTTAGATGCCTGATAATAAAATTATTATTATTAAGCGAGGACAGCCATTTATATGTCGAGTGTAAGTTTAACTATTTGTTCGTTTTTTGGATTAAACTTTAGATCTTTTGATTAACTTAGGAACGTATGTAGTCTGAAACCTGAAGAAAGGCCATGCCCAAGCACCAATTTGTATTTTTTATGAATTTACTAGTGTTTGCCCGCGACTTCAACCGCGAGAAATTTCTTGTTTTCCCGACACATCCCGTCACATCGCAAATCCTGCCCGCGCCGTAACTTCGTTTTCGTTTAGCAAACGCAAAACGAATTTCTGCCTTATTTTGTTTTTTCTCGGATCCTAAGGGTTCCTAGCATTATATTAAATAGCCTTTCTCAAAAATTGGGCTAACAATTGCAAAAACAAAAAATCCGGCCGGTAGTTCCAGAGATTAGCGCGTTCAAACAAACATACTCTTTAGCTTTAATAATATTAATTTACTAGCTGCGCCCTGTGGGAAAGTAAATGTCGATCCAGTGGGAATATCGAGATCAAAAGTAGCCTATATGTTAATCCAGCGTGTCAACTACCTCCAAACAAAATTTTATCAAAATTTGTTAAACCGTTTGAGTGTGAAGAAGTAACAAACATATAAACACACACGCACGCACACTCACAAACTTTCGCCTTAGTAGTTTGATTATTTTTAGCTAGCGTAGAAATTTTTTTTTATCACTCTGTATCTGTCTGTATTTGATATCACTCTGTTTTCTACATAATTATTAATCGTCGAATGTGTTTCTATTTTTAATAGCTTTCGGTACTTAATAAATTTTCTCAGAATATTAATCTGTTTGAAATGAATTTCCCACTACAGATAATACATACCTACTAGTAAATTAAACATGGACACGCAACGCTTCGATTTAACGTTTACTTGTAAATGCTAATAGAATTCACCGAACACCAAAATTGAGTATATTCTATGCTCTAGTCGTTATTAATCCCGGCTTTTGTCAGGGTTTACCTCCATATACGCTTTTCGACTATATTCTGTGAAATTTATACAGAAATTGTTTTGATATTAAGTTAGTGGTACCAAATATTCAGAACTCGTCATTCTATAAGCTATAACCAGTGATCGGAATAGTTAGAGCTATTTAGGTTCATTGACCGCAAACATTGATGATAATATGGATATTCCACGGGATTCCGACTGATACTACGGGATTCTTACGGTATTTTATTGTCGCTAGAGTGATGCACTTGTTTTTGTCTCTTTCTGCGCCACTAGAATTCAATTCTTTACCAACAGTAACTTCGAAACTAAACTTAACTTCGTAACTAAAAGGGAATATCCATATTATTCTAACCTATGGCAAGTACATAAAACAGCTCTACCTACTCCGATCTATGGCTATAACTCATCTATAATTCTATACTAATATTATAAAGAGGTAAATTTTGTAAGTTCGTATGTAGGGGGTAGTCTCTGGAACTACCAGTCGGATTTGAAAAAATCTTTTTGTATTTGATAGCCCAATTCTCGAGGAAGGCTATAGGCTATTTAACATCACGCTATGACCCTTAGGAGCCGAGCACAAAGGAAAAAAGTCGGAAAGAATGCTTAGCAAAAACGAAGTAATCGCGCGGGCAGGCGATGAGATGCAACGACGGGGTGGCTTACGGAACAAGAAATTTCACGCGGACGAAGTCGCGGGCAGAAGCTAGTTATTAATGTGGGGTCTCCTCACTTAAGTTTCTAAGGGCCAGTTTCTCGTACGAAAATTATCGCAAAATTATACCTACCTATAATTTATATTTTTTTATATATATTTTTTTATTTATTTATATTTACGGCTGTGAATTAGCTAGCTAGCTAGCTATAACTAGCGATCTACGATCTAACCCTTGCGGCGTTTAGGTCGTCTTGCCACCTCTTCCTGGGCCGACCTCGGCGGCGCCATCCATCTTCAAGGAGCCGCCGTGTGGAGACTGTAGACCTAAGTCTAGGTAATCCTGAGAATAAATTTTGAATTTTTGACAGTTTTTCCATACTAGAACTGTCAGACGTCAATATTATTCCACGTATAAAAGATATATGACTTTGGTAAAATCAGCCCTTAATGAATTGGTAGGTAATATGATACAACAACCGGTGAAATTGATGTTAACTGGTTTAGTCGGATATTGTTAATCCGTTATTAAATCTTATTTCAATGAATTATGAAGTATGGTAGTACATTCTGTGTGTAAGTACATACACAGAAAACTAGAGTAGGTATATACCTAATTGGCAAGCAGGCTTCTAGAACTATAAGGACATTATTTTATCTTGATAAAACCACTTACTATGACATATCGTTTCTCAGAATTTTTGAGACCAATTATCGAGGTCTGATCAAAGTAGTGAAAAAACGTCCTCAGAGTGTGCTAACACCGTTCCGAGAAAAATATACGGCATAACATATATTTAGCATCAAACTTGACTCTCTCTTTCTGCAGATGATAGTTTAGTTAACTTTCATCTCAATTGGTGATAAATTATTCTCGTACCTCTAATCCAATATAGTATATTCGTAATGTAGGACGTAATAATATTATGGCGCTATCTATCGTTCCCAAGATAGGAATTAGGTCCCCATAGAAATAAGTTATGTAATAGTGTATTGTATGTTACTCTATTATCTTCTAGGAAATTATTGTTAACACTAAAAAGTGTCTGTGTGGTGCCGGACTTAAAGAATAGCACCACCCCATACTTCCCGTGGGTGTCGTAAAAGGCGATTAAGAGAGACCGGAGAATGGGCAGCAGCGTTCTCTATGCATTACACCATCATACCATACTGCGATCGCCAACCCGCCTGCCAAGCGTGGCGATTATCGCGAGCCCCCAAAATTGGGGGAGGCCTATGTCCAGCAGTGGACGTCTTTCGGCTGAAATGATGATGCTGATGACTAACAAGCGATACAGATAATGCTTGAAAACAATAAAGTACTAGACGAGCTCCACAGGTCTCGTTGGCTCCACCGGCCGTCGGTCCTTCTACAAACATGTCCAGCTCATTACTACTTCAATTTGCTTACTCTGCAAGCTATGTCGATAACACCAGTTCGTTTCCATAATTATAATCAGCCTACTGGAGTCCACTGCTGGACATAGACCTCTCCTATTGCACGTCATTCAACTCGATTTTCGGCAACTCTCATCCAGCTGCTACCAGCGGTCCTGCGAAGAGCGTCACTCCGCCTAGCCTGAGGGCGTCCTACCTTAGCCTTACATGCGAGATCTATATTATGACAAAGACTTTGGGTTAATGCTGTGTATGTGTTTTAGTTAATAAACTAAGCCTTTATCTAAATAACTTTAACACAACAGGTGTTAGGTTACATCAAAGACGTTCTTCAGATCGTCTTAAGTGTAGATTTATGGACACTTTGGACACAAGTAACTGGAACATAGTCCAAACAAAACTCTAAGTAAGTATTGAAAAAAAACATATTTTTAAAAGTTTTCTTTCGAAGAACACAAAAATCTCATTATTTTAACAGCGTATGTTGTACCCGTTGTACCTATAATAAACATCGTAGGTTAAGGTACTTTGTAACTAAACAATGTTCGGCTGTCTTGTGTAATAACCATTAATATTTTGATAGAGGATAGAATTGGACATCCTTGTTCCTTCCACTTACAATTTAGTTTAGTAACTTTTGGAAAGTGATTTGTTTGTAAGCTTAATGTGAAGTTTGAGAATAGGTAATGTTGTTAGAGAACTTTTGAAGTTATCTTTTTGTTTTGTTAAAGATATTTTGGTTTTACCTACAAGATTATTCTATTTATTCAGTTGGAGTGGTTCAGTTTTAGTTAGTCTCAAACAAAAACATCTTAAAATCTATAGTTTTTTCAGTCGCGAGTGTTACTTAGGCGGATCAGTGTGTGATCCGCCTAATCATATGTTCATTTTCGACTGCAATACAAAAAGCTTATAGTTTCTCAAGAATCAGACAGTATCAGCTTTTACACAATACCATATTTCGATGTTCGAACGCACAAACAGCAGTTAACAAACGTTAAAATTTTTGTTAGTTTTTGTATTTCATTTTCTTCATCTTTCACTCGAATCGGAACGTCTGAACACAAAATTAAACAATAGTAAAATATGAATTGACCGATAATTGAAAACTTTAGGAAAGTTACTTGTTGAAGTTAGTTGTTGAAGTTTAATTTCATTGAAGAAGACAATAATTTTGTCTATTTTGAGTTTGAGAATAGGTAAAGAACTTTTGGAGTTGTTCTTTATTGTTTTGTGAAAGTAATTTTGATGTGAATACGTCTTTAAAATTGCTCCGATAGTGGGAGGCAAGTCAAAAAAAACAATGATAACCAAATCGGTGGATACAGTTTGGTGTGGCAGCTTCATATCTATCATCCCCATCCTAAATTCAATTACACCATTGGATAGCTAGAGGATCATTTAATTCATAACGCCAAGTGAGGACTGTGACCCACCACGCGCGGTGGAGGTGGAAGTGCCATTTTGAGGTCATTTTGCTGCGTATCGAGATTTCCACTTAGTGTATAACTTTTGACTCGGAAAAGGTACGACGTTCGTTTAAGTTTTAATCGTCAGCTCTTGCCAAAATCTATTGATTGTATACAAAATATTAATGTAAAATAGTGACAATGAATATTATTGTGTTAAAATAAAAAGAAAAATATTATAAAAAATATATAATGTCGGCCTATACACGCCAAAAAACCAAATCCAAATACAGTGATCGTGTACGGTTGGAAAAAGCTTCTCAACAGTAACAGAATGGTACCAATAAAACACCATATAGGACAGAGTCAAGCAGTGCCGGGAACGTAAAAGAATGAATGCGGCCGAGCGGATCAACCCCGTTACGTAAACATATTCACGAACAACACACGGCCGTATCCATGACACAGCCACACTCCATCTTTTGTTTCACTTACAAGATTATTTTATTCAGTTGGAGTGGTATTATTTTTGTAGTGTCAAAAAAACTATTAAAATCTAAAGAAACTTTTCAGTTGCTAGTGTTATTTATTCAATTAACTGCATGCTAGCTACTATGAGCTTCGACGTGTAAAAGCTGACTCTGTCTGATTATTGAGCTGGCTGCGCCCCGCGGTTTCACCCGCATGCGTCTAGATCCCGTGGGAATTTCCAGGTCATGGTTTACCCATGTGCCAGATTTAATTTAAATCTATCTAGCTTTTAAGCGTGAAAGCGTAACAAACATACAAAAAATCAAATATTTTCTCTCAATATTTGTTTAGATTATATTCTCAATAATCATGTGCGTGTGGGCTGAGGGCCACTTTGTTAAAACTCTTTGAAAATGTGCTTAGGATTTAGTGAACATTCCCAAAGAATTGTGAAAGTTGGTATCAGATTTTGTGAAAGTCTAATAACCGAGTTATAGACTGTAAAGTTGGGCCCTCAGTTCTCACATAGAGGATTGAGGGCCCACCTGAAACTGATAAACTATGGACACTACAGAAAAAGTCTTTATGCCAAAATCTAAGCAAATGCCAAACAAAATTTGTGAAAACAAGATATTATCGCAAAACACTGTCCTACTTTGTATATCTTCGTACAAAATGGGCCCTCAATTCTCATACACGTAAAAGTTTATTACGCAATTATAATGAAATCATTAACTTACAGCTACTGTTTGAAATCCTATAAGCTACTAAATAAATTGTGAAAATTTATAAAAGCAAGAACAGGTCACCACTTTTTGTTGTTTGAAAGTTATCCCTCAGTCCTCCATTTCTTTTGTTTTCGATTTATTACGCTTATCGTATGAAAGATAAGACAAATACAAAATTGTCTATTTTTGTGTCAAAATTGTGCAACAAATTCGATACCAGAAAGAAATTAAAAGACCCTTTATTATATAAGAAAATCGAGTTTTATTTTTATTATCTGAATTTGCAAATAGGGTGACCACAATTTCTTTTTCATCTCTCATACTCGGAAAGTAGTGCTTGTTTGATCCGAATAGCGGGTGGAAAACGCTTTTTCCCGCCCTTGGGCGGGAAAGACTCATAGTAATTGCTTCCCTCCCTAGGGCGGGAATGAAATTTAAAAATAGAACTAAATTTAGTTAGCTCAGTCAGACATACGACACCCTTAATTGATTATGTAAATATTTATTATGCTACCCATCAAATCTTATGAATGTGCGTTAAATAGGAGAGTTGGATAAAAAGCTCATATGTTAACGCCATTAAATCTTTCATATTTAGCGCACAAGTTAATAATTTACCTTGAATAAATTCAACATACATAGGTACGATAATCGCCATTTTGATGGCAGTTGTGGTCGAGGCTAAAAAACATAAAAATTGGGGATTTCGAACATCCTGACTTTACCATATGGGGCTGTGAATATATATCATTTAATTATTTGACGAATTTATCCATAGTTTAAGGTAAATAAGTAGTGGTAATGAAGTTTTTTTGATATCTAATGTCGAAGTTTCGCGCCAATCGTGTGTGTTTACATTTTTACTTTTCACAAATTTCACACACACAGATGTAGATAAGATTTAAAATGTGACAAATGTTATTGATAATATTATAAACAACACGAAAATACCCAGGTTTTAACGTAATATTCAAACACAGGTTCAATAATACGTATTAATCATTACCACTACTCAATTTGTGTTCAAAATCGCCGACCATTATTGTTTTTTTTTTATTGCAATGATGTGTGAAAGCGATTATTCCAAACAATTTTTTTTTTAAATTTCGATTGACTCGAGTAATTAATATGACGAATGTAATCGATATTTGAAAATAAAATAAAATTATTTTAAGCAATAAAGACAATAAGCATTGTTTACACTGACCTCTATAATACAAGTACGCTGTATTATAGAGGTCAGTGATTGTTTATAATAATGCTTTATGCTTTTCTAATATCATTTCAATCTCTTCTAATAATTATCATGTCAATAGACAGGCCATAGGTACCTCATTTACTGAATTTCGCGCCGAAATGCTTCTATAATTCAATTTATATTCGGAATGCGCTCGCTGTTTAAAATTATTTTAATTTATTGGACAATTATTTATTGTGGGTTTTATTTTTGATACTTTCTGAGAGTTTACTACAGAATTCCCAGTAAACATTTTTTAGGTAGGCTTACCAGAAGTTTTTTTTAAAAAGATGATAATTAATTAATTCTATAGATTGGATATTCTGCAAATACTTTACATTTCAATACATTTTGTTAGTTTAAAGAGTTTTTATTGAGTTTCCACAATTTTTTTTCATTTTTAGGGTTCCGTAGCCAAATGGCAAAAACGGAACCCTTATAGATTCGTCATGTCTGTCTGTCTGTCTGTCCGTCCGTATGTCACAGCCACTTTTCTCCGAAACTATAAGAACTGTACTATTGAAACTTGGTAAGTAGATGTATTCTGGGAACCGCATTAAGATTTTCACACAAAAATAGAAAAACAACAATAAATTTTAGGGTTCCCCATACTCCGAAACACAAAATTTTTTTTTTATCAAACCCATCCCTGTGGGGTATCTATGGGTAGGTCTTCTAAAATGATATTGAGCTTTCTAATATAATTTTTTTCTAAACTGAATAGTTTGAGCGAGAGACACTTCCAAAGTGGTAAAATGTGTGTCCCCCCCCCCTGTAACTTCTAAAATAAGAGAATGATAAAATTAAAAAAAATATATGATGTACATTACCATGTAAACTACCACCGAAAATTGGTTTGAACGAGATCTAGTAAGTAGTTTTTTTTTTTAATACGTCATAAATCGTAAACCACAATTTACCATTCATTCAATCAATTCAAAAATAAAAAAAACATTTAATTTCATAAACATAAACCTTATGCATAAACCCGGATGTTACGGAACCCTCGGTGCGCGAGTACGACTCGCTCTTGCCCGGTTTTTTTTTTATTGCGAGTATCGATTAGGCTGTATGCAAGTTTTGAATCGAAATAAGAAAGTTGGGTGGACGGTCAGCACTAAAAAGTGTCACGTCGCAACACAATTTTTCGTAATTTTTATCAAGATTATAGTATTTTCTAAGTAATTTATGAAAAATGGTAAAAGTAAGAATGCAGACAGAATGATAATAATACGGGCCCTAGTAAGCGGGACGGCCCGCGGTGGTGACACAGAATCTACTCATGTGGCGGTGACGTGGTGTGTTCCATACTTCAAATTTAAAAAAGACTAATAGGTACCTACCTATTATTCATGTAATTATTATCAATAAATATTTTAGAAAAACTACTATTTTTTACTTTCCTTAAATTCGAAATGAAAAGTAGAGTGTTTAACGCGGGTGAAAGTCATCAATTCCCACTCGGACTATAGCCGCCCTCGCTGCGCTCGGGCGTCTAAATGCCTCGTATGGCAATTGATTCCTTCCGACCCTTGTATAACAATCTACTATTATATTGCAGTAAAGATTAGTAAATGTAGAGTATAAGTTTTAATAAACTTTCTTCGATTTTTCGCTTGTTATCGTCATAGCATTTGTACTCAAGTTTCGTGATAAAAAAAAAACATATTTCGGAATTCGAATGATCACAAAAAAAAAACTGTTACCAAATCATTTTTGCTTGAAATATCGTTCGTTCTGATGACAATAATCAAATAATTTATTTATTATTTTTATAAAGGCTTTTGCCCAGCCATGGGACAATGTAGGCTAAATATAATCCTAACTAATATTATTATAAATAAAACTAATAACTAGCTAATATTTAGTGTCCGACCGAAGGTGCAATTCTGGCCGAAGCCGAAGCCGAAGCCGATTAATCGGTATTCACCAAAACCTTCGGCCGAAGCCGAAGCCGAAGCCGAAGGTGTCATTGACCTTGAGAAATACGATAGTTACTTTGATCTCAGAATATACTAGATACATATTGTGAGAGCTTTAGAGATTTAGCCCAATAACGAGCCGAGTTACCAACATATACAAGTAGGTAATAAAATATTGTCTAAAATAAAAGTTTCAAATATACAATGTTAATTAAATATTTATTTATAATCAAATAATCAGTCACATTTTTTTAATTATCAGACGAATACAAAATATTTCTATAAAATAATTGAGCAAAGTTTAACGCTTTTTCAATATCTATTTTTTACATATAATTTTTTTAAACAAATAATTAAGTTAAACATTTTTGGTAACAATTGGAGAAAATAAAAACTTAACAAGTTTTGGTAACAATTTGAGGCACCTTAAATTTCAAATTTTGACAACTAGCAAACCTTCGGCTTCGGACAAACCTTCGGCAAATTTTTGGCCGAAGCCGAAGATTTGGCCGAAGGTGCTTTTTTGTCCGAAGGTGGCCGAAGCCGAAGCCGAAGCCGAAGCTTCGGTCGGACATTACTAATATTATATTAAAAATATTATTACATGTATTATATAATTATTGTTTACATATATGCACAATAGTTGTAATATTTAGTGTAGTTACTAAACAATAGTTTATAATAGTGCAGCGGAAGTTGTAGGTAATAAAGCATTAAGGCGAGTTTTATGAAACAGTTGTAGTGAAGAATAAAAATAATAATAATTTTTTAATACGCAAACACATCTTCGGTCAAGACACTCAATCATCTTCGGTCAAGATATCAAACATTCAAGGTAAGTTTGTTTTGATACCTAGGTACTCATAATTTTATAAGTTCGTAATATTTTACTAAATAGTACTAATTCAATTTCACCTATTTATAAATTGTAAAATTTTTAAAATAAAATATAATTATTTCATACTCCAGAAAACATCTTTGTTATTGTGCAAGTACCTACCTAGGAATAAAAAAAACATCCAGGAACGCACTGCTTTATTAGGTACTAGCTTCTACCCGCGACTTCATCCGCGTGAAATTCGAAAGTCATATGGCTCCATCTATTATCATAATAACGTTATTATTGTTTTCCTCGGGAACAGCACTTTTTTCGGGATGAAAGGTACAGTGGTTTAGGCGTGAAAAGCTAACAAACAAACTTACTTTCGCATTTATAATATTAGTTAGGATTATATTTAGCCTACATTGTCCCATTGCTGGGCAAAAGCCTTTATAAAAATAATAAATAAATTATTTGATTATTGTCATTAGTTTTTTCGGAACGAACGATTTTTCGAGCAAAAATGATTTGGGGAACAGTATTTTTCTATGTGGTCGTTCAATTTCCGAAATTATTTTTTGTTTTTATCACGAAACTAGAGTACAAATGCTAGGACGATAATAAGCGAAAAATCGAAGAAAGTTTATTAAAACCTGTGACTCTATATTTACTAATCTTTACTGCAATCTAAAAGAAATTGTGGTCACCCTATTTCCTAATACAGAGAATAAAAATAAAACTCGATTTACTTATACAATAAAGGGTCTTTTAATTTCTTTCTGGTATCGCATTTGCTGCACAATTTTTTTCACAAAAAGAGACAATTTTGTATTTGTCTTATCTTTCATACGATAAGCGTAATAAATCGAAAACAAAATAAAATGGAGGACTGAGGGCCCGAATTTTATCAAGGTCATAACTTTTAAACAACAAAAGGTGGTGACCTGTTCTTGCTTTCATAAATTTTCACAATTTATTTAGTAGCATATAGGATTTCAAACAGTAGCTGTAAGTTAATGATTTCATTATAATTGCGTAATAAACTTTTACGTGTATGAGAATTGAGGGCCCATTTTGTACGAAGATATACAAAGTAGGACAGTGTTTTGCGATAATATCTTGTTTTCACAAATTTTGTTTGGCATTTGCTTAGATTTTGGCATAAAGACTTTTTCTGTAGTGTCCATAGTTTATCCGTTTTAGGTGGGCCCTCAATCCTCTATGTGAGAACTGAGGGCCCAACTTTATAGTCTATAACTCGGTTATTAGACTTTCACAAAATCTGATACCAACTTTCACAATTCTTTGGGAATGTTCACTAAATCCTAAGCACATTTTCAAAGAGTTTTAACAAAGTGGCCCTCACACCACACGCACATCAATAATCAACTTGTGTAATTCGATTTTAGAACACTCACTTACCACCAAAAGAACAATTAAATTGTTTAAATTGAAAAACACAATTGAGAAACACATTGACAACGTATCAATAAAATTGAGCGTGCCAATAATTACAAAATGAACCAGTATGAAACTTTAATGAAAAGCACCAAGTTTTAATTTTATTTTATCATTAAATCCTTCGTCGTCGCTCGACGGTGCATGGTCAGTGCACGGTGATTGGCTCATTTCGCCCACATTATACAATTTTAAAAGCTAACAGTATTATAATAATCATAATATGTAATATAAAAAGGAGGGGAAATAATCAAAGGGCATCAAAAAATTCGTCCGCATCGCTGTCAACAGGAAACGTGCCCGAAAGACTGGCAGCATTGCCACGTTGTATGGCAATGCTGATTCTTTGGCCAAAAAATAGGCCAGCCCTCTGGTCACGTGAAGTTGACCAACCGCTTGGCGATGTCTCGAATTTAATTTTAATTTTAATTTTTTTAAATTACTTTTACATTAATTCACATGTAATTGGACACTCTTTAATTTAGATAATTCTAGCGTGATCAGCCTAATGTTCCCACTGCTGGGACACTGGCCCCCCCTCGGTGAGAGGGAGTAGGCCGTGGGCCACTCGGGCCAAGTGCGGGTTGGTAGATGTATGTGACATCAACCAACTCTCACTGGGCCTGGGTCTTCGATTTTTTTGGTTCTAGGACATGCCGGTTTTCTCACGATGTGTCCGTTTTGAGTCCTAGAGCTCTTCTAGTACTTTATTGTTTTTTGCTGACATATCTGTATTGCTTGCTAGTTCTAATACTTTCCCAGAACAGAATAGAGTAATATACAATATTCTAGTACATAACTTACTTCTATGTGGACCTGATTTCTATCTTGGGGGCGATAGACAGCGCCATATCACACTAATACTAAAAAGACGAAAGTTTGTGAGTGTGTGTGTGTTTATATGTTTCTTACTTCTTCACGCTCAAACGGCTGGACCAATTTTGATCAAATTTTGTATGGAGGTAGCTGACACCCTGGATTAACATATAGGCTACTTTCAATCCCGATATTCCCACGGGATCAACACTTACGCGGGTTGTTACAATAAATTGGATTAGTGGAACGATAAAAGATGAAAGTTAACTAAACTATCATCCGTAAAGAGTTGGGATTTTCAGTCTAACTGGATGCGGCATGCGACATAGAGCGACCGCCTATCTGACCTCCCCAACCTAGCTGTTTCCCTAAGTAATACGATACCCGTTGACAATACTGATTTTCAGAAATTAGGGCTTCTAACTACCCGAAGCGATTGCCAAACAAAATCAAAATCGTTTATTTGTATATAATCTGGTAGGTAAAAAGATGTTCACCAAGTGACCCCAGGGAAGACGGTGGCACAGTGGTCACGTACCGCCGTGCATAGCGAGGCTCAGGGGAGGCCCCATTACGGTTTCCCCAGGGATGTGCCTTACAGGCGTTGCACGGGGGGTTCCGTAATAGGTCTTTTATGAGGAACCGAGAACCCTATGTGCTGATGGTGATCACCGGGGCGGTTTTAGTGAGGGAAAAATCCCACACTCCCCGACCTCCCTCCCCGAAGGTCCTTTTGAAGGTTCCCGCCGACAACAAAAAAAGGTAAAAATATGTTATTTAAAATTTCAGTGCAAAGATACTTTCCGCCATATAATGATGGCATGCAAATATTTAGTATATGAAGTAGGTATGTTGAAACATACAGTAATAAACAAATAACAATTTTTAGGTTTAATGGTTAGGAAGTCTATGAATATCAGAGATCTACAACGTAAATGTAAAGAATGAAAAGGTCCAAAAAGATGGAAAGCACGTTAAGCAGTTGCTTGGTACGGAAGTAGAACATTACGTGAATATACAGTGAACCACGTCACATGAACTCCAATACAGCTTCAATAACTGTTACCACCATGAATTTCTCACGAACGAAGCCCAGGGATCGTCAACTAAACGTTACAGTAGCTTGTTACGTACCGTGTTACGTAACATGTGCGAACTGGGCCACGTTAATTGCCTCCACTGAGACACAAAGTAGATAGACACAGAAGGCTTGCTCCACACAACGGCGAAAACGCACGCACACATAGACACGCTTCACGTACAGCGAGTGCAAGCGCACTCGCGACTGGTATTTGTTGCCATAGTCTGAAATCGTAATTTGTACACGTTTATGATCTGCCAAAGTTATCTGACAAAATTGTAACACATGGATCAGAAAACGCACCTGTGGATTCCAATTTGAAGTGCCACTTTCAAACTGAAGGCTGTTATTTGATTATTTGAATAATTACACCCGGATTTCTAATTAAATATCATCACCTTAAAGATGTTTTTGTTTTGGCAATTAAGGCTAATTTTATAACATTAATTTTAATAATGTTATTCAAACAATAATTGAATAAATAATTAGATTTTGAGAGCAGTGGTGGCCCAGTTAGGGCTGCCATCACCTAAATTACGGACCCAGGATAAAATTTCAAAAACCCTGGACATTTGGGTGAAATAAAGATTTACCCAGGACTCCCTCGAAAAAAAAAAACCTAGTTACAATAAAAATAAAAACATCGTTATGTAATATGTATCATATTATTTTTTTCTTTTTTATCAAATGAAACGCTTAGTTTACTAATCAATTATACATTCTTCTTTATGTGAGAGGTATTCTGGTAACAAAAATAATTAGGAACGCTCTTCTTTTTGGCATCAATAAAAAAAAAATGTGAATCAAAAGCAAATTATGAATTGTCACGAGCGCACGATATTTGCACTTGCATTTGAATTTTGAACTATGATTTATGCTTTAATTTATTGCAATTCATTCAAAGTCGGATTTGCCTTAAAATAAAAAATGTTCGGGTTTTACCCGGACACAATTTAATAACCCCGCCCGGACGCTCCCAGGACGCCCTCCAAACTAGGACAAATCCGGGGAAACCCGGATGGACGGCAGCGCTAGGCCCAGTGGTAACTGCCGCGAATTGTAGGTCGTAGGTTTGAACCCAGACAGGCTCTTTACTTTGTGTAAATTATTTCATCTCCACTACACTCAAAACGGTGAAGGAAAACATCATGAGGTAACCGGCATAGAACCAACGAAGACATGTGACATCTACGAACCCGCACTGGGGCCGCGTAGTGGATTATAGCCCACTCCCTCTCATCGAGAGGAGGCCTATGTCCCAGCAGTGGCTAGCAGTGGTTTATAGGCTGCTAACAATAACTGTTTAAAAAGTTGGTGAGATATAAAGTTGAAACCTTTAAAATACAGATGAATGTGTTACTAATTGCCTTTAGTGAGCGATTGCTTAAGAATTTAAGCTAACTTTGTTTGTTTGGGTTTGTTTACTTTTTCATCAGATACTTTTAGAACAGAATTTAATATGTCTGTTTGAGTCTGTATTCTGTAGGTACTCTCTCGTTGTATGGAGCTGGCCTTCTGTAACTATCTATTCTTTGACTGAGAAATGCATCGCACGCCCAATTTGAGCTCGTGATTCCGTGTCACCCGTGATGCAACGTGGGATAAGTGCTTCGGGTAATACCTCTTCAGCCCGGGGGTATATTTAGCAACTCAATCTTACCTATCTATATATGTAAGGTTTTATATCCACGTGTAATAATGTAAATCAAATCAGGTCAAGCTGAAAACCAGCGTCAGTTGGCCAGGCACTAGTTGTCTGGCATTCTTGCTGAACTGGGCCTTTTTGGCGCAGTCGTAAGACACGCTTTCCTGCTAATTTCTTACACCTGACTTTTCACTTTTTATTTGGGTTTTATTTGTTTTTATAATTATTTATTTATTTAAGAAAACACTTCTATCATTACAAGGTATCCCAAAGCGATGGAGTGGTACTCGTACTTAGCTTATGCTTTTTACAAATTGTAACACAAATGGTATGTAGTTATTCTTGCGAATTGATTCAATGAACAGGAAAAAATGTCAATCCTTTCGGCGACTTCATTGAGTGTATGTATGGCGCTAGTAACTGGCGCTTTTAGAAACAACTTAGTCCTGCCGCAGGGCACAGCCAGCAGCTGCGGCCGTCTCCGTCTCAGCACGTAGTTGTCGGTTGTTGTTGTTGTTATTGTTGTTTTTTGTTGCACACACAGATTCACCTCCTTTAACACGCCCTAATTTTTTATATTACCATTAATTCATTTAAAAATATTAATGGCGAGAGCCATATCCCTATTATGTATAGACGCCAGCACATCAAGCTACTACAATCTGTCAAATTTCTTCAATAGATTTTCAACTTTATCGCTAAAGCATAAGGTTCAATGTTGATTGGGAAAATTTGCCAGTTTCGGGTAGCTTGATGTGCTGGCGTCTGTACTATATCGTGTGCCATAAAGTCTGTACTAAATAAATGTATTTTCTTTCTTTAAATATTCGTATGCCGCTTTTAACATAACTATACTAACGAACTTTGCATACCTACCAATCCGATAAATTAATGTCTTTGTCTTTGTCAGTCAGTCTAGACTGTAGGGCAGGAGTAGACGGACGATAGACAAAGGCTACAGCTACAAACGCGGCTAGATATAAATTATTTACGTAGGTACAGACGCCAGCACCTCAAGCTACCCGAAACTGTCAAATTTTTCCAATCAACTTTGAACCTTATACTTTAGCGATAAAGTTGAAAATCTATTAAAGAAATTTGTCAGATTGTAGTAGCTTGATGTGCTTGCGTCTGTATATAGAGTTAGGTACTACTCACTACCAGTGGCGAAGGTACTGTTGAAGTCCTGAGGGGCCCTCTATATAGTACCTCCGAGAGGTAAACAAGCAAAAACACGTAAGACTTGGAATTATTATATTGTTCAGAGAACTTTACAGCTTCAAGGTACTTATATCTATGACTCTCTAGAAAAAAAAAACACAATATTAAAATTTTTTACACACGCTTGAATCTTCGAATGGAATATAATATCCAGCCAGACCTTTCTGCTAAAGGCCGGAACACATAAGACATTACAGTACCATACGACTCGATTCCCACCGGCTTCCCTTCGGAAATTCAGAACTGAACAACTCTATACTCTCACTACCTCAACTTTACGGCTCACTTGATGGGCACTACAGAATAGATAATCTGATGTAGAACATATTGTCAGACTTCGGGTTTAATTTTGACTTTGTTGTCTGAACAGAAGTTTGGATGAGGCACGTAGGTAGCCCGAAAAATTGCCAAACTTAAGTGGCAGTGGGCAGGGCACATTGCTCGCAGAACAGACGGCCGATGGTGCCGAAATGTTCTGGAGTGGTGACCGCGTACCGGAAGACGTAGCGTTGCAAGGCCTCCCACAATGTGGTCCGACGACCTTGTGAAAGCCGCAAGAACCCGTTGGATGCGAGAAGCAAAGAACCGGTCGAAGTGGAGGTGCTTGGGGGGGTCCAGCAGTGGACGTCTTTCGGCTGAAATGATGATGATGACTTAGGTAGTCGAGAGCAGTGGTGACGACCCCGACTTACGTGTGGCTGTGGGTTCCAACCTAGGCTTTACTTAACTTTACTTTTTGTAGTTTACTTGATCACCGCTACTCGCAAAACGGTCTGAGAATATCATAAGGAAGCCTGTATGTTCTAGAAGTAAAAAAATCGAACACAGATGACATCCTCTAAACCGCGCTGGGACCGCGTGGTGGATTATGGCCCTGTGATTATGATCCCTCTCACAGAGAGGTAACTTGTGTCCCAGCAGTGGGATCGTTTAGGTACCGAAGTTATGGTTCTTAGGTGGTTATAAAAAATGCGAAAATACACGCGGTACACATAGGTAATAATGTCATTTTTGCTGTTTCAAAACTGTTATCACTAAGCTTTTAAACATTTCAGGGGAGTAGATAGCAGTGTCATCATTTCAGTAGCAACATACCTACTGTGAACACCAATCAATACTGTAAACTGTGTTGATTAATTATACAGGGTTATTGGTAAAACATTAACAACCTCTTAAGAAATGACCTCATTGTACTCATCATTATTTTACTATGGGACCAAATCTCAAATCGCGAAAAAAAATCAGCTGTTTTCTACATTTATGTTCGTCAAAATGTAGGGAACAGCTGATTTTTTTTTCGCAATAACCCTGTATAAATAAATAAAAATAAATGTTTATACTTATTTTTTCAAAGAAATGTTCAACTGTGTTGCCGACTAGAAGCGCATCACAATAATATTATAAAGGCGAAAGTTTGCGAGTGTGTGTGTGTATTTATATGTTTGTTACTTCTTCACGCTCAAACGGCTGCACCAATTTTGATAAAATTTTGTATGGAGGTAGCTGACACCCTGGATTAACATATACTTTTTATCCCGATATTCCCACGGGATCGACATTTACGCGGTTGAAATCGGGGGCGCAGCTAGTGAATTTATTAAATTTAAAATTTAAAAAACCCCCGACACAAAAAAAATAATAACATTAAATGTAAATAAGACTAAAACAGATAAATTCATATGGAAGTCGGGGGACCGTTCTGTGGAACACCTTCTATGCTAAGAGGTCCCCCGACTGCCATATGAATCTATCTGTTTTAGTCTCGTTACCTAGATTCTTTAAGTTGGGGGTTTTTAAATTATTTGATCCTTTTCGAATTATTTACATTTAATGTTATTATTTTTTTTGTGTCGGGGGTTTTTTAAATTTTAAATTTAATTTTTTATTTCATGCTTTTTGTAGGGACTCCTTAATTTTTGTATTTTATTTCTTTTATTTTCTTGCGTTTTAAGATTCAGGTAATTTGGTGTTTAATCAGGTTTTTTATCCGTCAAAAAATAATTATTAATTTATAGTTGAAGAATAATTTTTAAGACTAAACAGATTTTTTTATTTTATTATATCCTTTTTCTAATTCTTCCTTTAGTTATTTAACTTTCGTACAAGTATTTCATAACTATTAGATATCTTAGGTATTTCAGATCTAGTTTATAAAATGGCACTGCGACACTATGTGATGTAGAAATACCTACGCTTTTGAGGTAGAATAATTCCATTCGTAATAAAAATAGTCAAGCTCAGTGATCGAAGGTACCAGTCATCACTCCACTTTCCTCATCATTCTAGAGCATTGATCAGACAAAAAAATATTTTCAAGTTTTTAGTTTTCATTTCGTTATATTCCTCATTCCCTTTCAATATAGTGTGCATTATTCTACTTGTCAAGCCCTTGCATTTGATACCTATATTGAAGGAGTTGTGAAAAAAATATATTATTCGCCATTTTGTGTTGGCGGCCATCTTGGATTTGAAATTTGTAATAGCGTATAGTATTCTACAAGTCAAGCCCTTTCATTTGATACCCATATTGAGGGAGTTTTTGAAAAAAAATGTAATTCGCCACTTTGTGGTGGCGGCCATCTTGGATTTGAAATTCATCATAGTGTATAGTATTCTACTATTCAAGCCCTTTCATTTGATACCCATATTAAGAGAGTTGTGAAAAAATATGTAATCCGCCATTTTGTGGCGGCGGCCATCTTGGACCGATTTTCATCAAACATAGCTAAGAACACTCCCGACTAATTCACCTTTCAAACAAAAAAAACAAAATCAAAATCGGTTCATCCGTTCGGGAGCTACGATGCCACAGACACACACACACACACACACACACACACACACACAGACACGTCAAACTTATAACACCCCGTCGTTTTTGCGTCGGGGGTTAATAAAACAAATAGGTAACATTTCTACCTACGAATATATGTACATATATCTAAGAGAGAATAGCGTCTTTGTGGTAAGTATATTTGACCTCAAGCTAGCTTGAAGCTTAACCTGTTGCTTGACGCTCGACTCAAGTAATGCATCGTGTTTTCGGCTCTAAATACGTTTTCGAATAATAGGTGAATGGTCGACACTTTGAAGTCCCTAATTGCTATTAATTACTACATTAATAGCTACAAAGTAGGTCCTTTATTCGTAAGGGAATTAATAAAAAGGTAATTTTTTTTTTAAGTGAAACCTTCTTCAGGCGCGTTGGGCATTTTTTGAGATGGGAAAAAGCCATTGAACTCGCGCCACTGTTACCGTAAGCGACACCGCACGTGTTTTGTTTATAAGACGATTAAAAAAATACCCGCTTCGGATGTGTTCGGCTGTCCTCGGGATGTACTCGGTTTTAATGTATATCCGATATGTCAGTGAGTGATGGGAAAGTATTCTGTTTGTGTTTTGTTTTCACTTCTGTCGGCACTCCCACTCCGGGAGTGCCGACAGAAGTGAAGTGAAGTGAAGCCATTGTTTTTTTTATCTTTCTAAAGGACCATTAAAATTTATATTCTAGCCTTTTTTCCAACTATTTTTGGGGTCCTCTTCCAGTCTAACCGGGTGCAGCTGAGTACCAGTATTTTACGTGGAGTGACTGCCTATCTGACCTCCACAACCCAGTTACTGGGTGACACGATACCCCTTGGTAAGACTGGTTGTCAGACTTTCGGGCTAGGCAGACCCGTAACAACTGTTAAAGATCCACGAATAACAACCGGGATCAACAGCTTAACGTGCTTTTTGAAGTACGGAGGGGTCTCAGTTTGTAAAGATGGTTACCCATCCACGGACCGACCGTGGCAAGCGTTGCTTTACCTGATCGATGAAAATAGGATATCTATGTTAAATTAGACGTTTATTTATGCTAAAAAATTCTTTCAAACTAGGACGTGTCCAGAAAATGCGGCGTGCGACCCTACAAATTGCTTCAAGACACTACGAGTACGCCAACAATTTCGTCACCATTTTTGAAAATTTTCAGAATTATCAGCAAACCCATAGCAAATACAACCCGTACACTCCATAGAGGTTCCCTTAACCGCAAAAACATCAACATTACACTTCAGTTCGCTTAAAATGACAAGCTTAGTTGTTACTAACACATCGGAGGCTGTCGCAATGTAGTTAAGCGGTAAACTGGTTAGTGCAAGGAATTGCACGCTAGTGTAATGTTAATTTTGTCTCCAGTGTATCGGGAGATTGTCTTCGCTAATAGTTTTAGTTCAGCAATTTAGCGTGTGTTGGATTATACTGTATTATCAGGCCAGAACTAAAATACAATTAAAAAATAGATGGTATCGTAAATTAATTTCATTTGCTTAAATTTTCTAAATCTATATTTGTATAGGTTTAGGCCTACGTAAATAAAGGCCTAGGCCAAGTGGTAAAATTGGATAGATTCATTTTTAGACTTTGATACTATCCGGCTCGAAGGACCAAAACATTTGGCACCTATCTAAGGAACTAAAATGAAAGCATGGACTGTATAAACTAGCTATATTAAAACATAAATAAATATAGTTTTAATATTACATTTGAATTAAGAATTTGAGATATTTTTTAAGTTAACAACAAACTGAATGTCATATAAAGTTTAAATTCCATTGCAACCAAAAACTTATTAGGACCTTTTTGATACAAATGGTCACTCAAAAATCAACTTAGAATACATTTCACTAAAGTAGATAAATGGTTAAATGGCAATGACATATGTAAAGTATTTGAGATTATGAACACTGCTATAGTAAATAAACCATCAAGCCCATGCGGTGTAGCTCGTACTCACTATTCCTAGATCGTCTTTTGTTATCACCCTCTACGTTTATATTACAGATGCAGTTTCTTCTATCTTTTAATTAATTAACTAGTGCTTATAAACAACGTGACCTAAAACTGCGTCAGTAAAGTAGGTGATTATAACACAATGTCTCACTAAGACCAAGAGATTGTTGTGCGGGATATAAAATGCGGTCAAGAGGAAGCGCGCGGTCTCACAACTGAACGTTTTAAATAATACTTTAGATTTAAAGTAATAGAAATATATCAGTTGTATTAAGTTTTGTAGAAGTTCTTTGTGAAAGGGCTTGCTCGGGAATGTATTAAAATACGACGAAACGCTTTTTTTTAGTGCTGAATGGGCCTGCTAGGGTAGGAAACACCGATGCTGGCAGAGAGTTTCACACTTTGGCTGTGCGCATATTAAATGTGGAGACGCTTCGAGAAAAGGTTGGTAGTGCCCCCCCAGCTTTTATTTATGGGTCGTCTTGGCGGGGGCAGTACCGTAGCCTTTTCCCAACCATGTTGGGGTTGGCTTCCAGTCTAACCGGGTGCAGCTGAATACCAGTATTTTACATGGAGCGACTGCCTATCTGACCTCCACACAATACGAAAGCCCTTGGTAAGACTGATTGTCAGACTTTCGGGCTTCTGGCGATTCGTAACGACTGTCAAAGATCCACGATAGACAGCCGGGACCAACGGGTTAACGTGCTTTCCGAGGTACGGAGTGATCTTGGTATCTAAAGATGGTCACCCATCCAAGGACCAACTGCGGCAAGCGTAGCTTAACCTGATCGATCGACCTGTGCGGCTGTTATTACTTAGCCACAAGTCCCATTTCCCACAACTCTCTTTTCTTACATATCATTCATTTATCATATCGTTTCCATATGAAAACAGGTATTTTAAATCCTTAATTAAACCACGAACTTGCTGTTTATTTATTCGCGCTTTAAAAACAAAGTTTAGTTACAAAAATATAAAATACAACGTGAAATTTTAATGGTTGTTTTCCCGCGGCAGAACGATTTGCACTCAGTAGTCCTACCAATTTTTGTAACAATTCATGGAGGAAAAAAAAATAATTTTTTTTTTGTTTTCATATAATTATAAAAATATGATCTCAACTCGAAAGCGTGAGAATCATTAGTAACTCACGTGCGCCCGCCCGCTACCTACCGTCTTCGCAGGTAGCAGAACGACCATGCGCAGTCGTCCGTTTGCGCTGTAGATATACTATTGGTTCGAGATCGCGTTCGAGTTTTGTTTTTCACAATTGTAAATCTGCCATTTTTTAATAAATTATTTTTATTTTTTTATAAATCGATTGTACTATCAAGACAAAATCATTTTGCTTCGGGAAAACAACCATTAAAATTTCACGCTGTATAAATAATACAAAAATAGTATTATAAACATCCACGTGAAAGTTCCCAGGTGCCCACCATGCTAACCACACTGTTACACCTTATTAGGGAAAACACTAATTAGGCAATACCTTGCGAAACAAGGGTTATAGGTTGCAATTAATGTTAGCGTTTGTAACGCTTACTTTAAGGCCTGTGCACACCACGTTTTTTAAACGCGCCGTTGACGCGCGTTTTAGAAACGTGTGTCGACGGCGCGCTTTTGTCTTACAGAGCACTGCCTGCCAGTATCTGACTCGCGTGCGTATCGCATCTGTATCGCTACAAACGCGCGTCAACGGCGCGTTTAAAAAACGTGGTGTTTACAGGCCCTTAATTGGTTACCCCCTTAGATACGTAGACGTTTAAGCCTGCGTGCCTTTCCCAAGCAACCTCTGCGGTTATTTTATGAGTTGTTGACATGTATAATGAAAGATAGCAAGAAAGAATAACATTTTATTTGGGACACGCACAATACTAACAATAAAAAAAAACCGGGTAAGATCGAGTCGGACTCGCGCACCGAGGGTTCCGTAACATCCGGATTTATGCATAAGGTTTATGTTTATGAAAATAAATGTTTTTTTTATTTTTGAGTTGATTGAACGATTACGATTTATGACGTATTAAAAAAAAACTACTTACTAGATCTCGTTCAAACCAATTTTCGGTGGTAGTTTACATGGTAATGTACATCATATACCTTTTTTAGTTTTATCATTCTCTTATTTTAGAAGTTACAGGGGGGGGGGGACACATTTTACCACTTTGGAAGTGTCTCTCGCGCAAACTATTCAGTTTAGAAAAAAATGATATTAGAAACCTCAATATCATTTTTGAAGACCTACGCATAGATACCCACACGTATGGATTTGATGAAAAAAAAATTTGAGTTTCGGTTCTAAGTATAGAAAAATAGAAAAAAAAATAGAAAAAAACAATAAATTTTAGGGTTCCCCACCCTAAAATTTATTGTTTTTTTCTATTTTTGTGTGAAAATCTTAACGCGGTTCACAGAATACATCTACTTACCAAGTTTCAACAGTTTAGTTCTTATAGTTTCGGAGAAAAGTGGCTGTGACATACGGACGGACAGACAGACAGACGGACAGACAGACAGACAGACATGACGAATCTATATGATAGATTAGATATAGATTCTTTAAGTTGGCGGTTTTTAAATTATTTGATCCTTTTCCAATTTTTTACATTTAATTTTATATTTTTTTTGTGTCGGGGGTTTTTGAAATTTTAAATTTAATTTTTTATTTCATGCTTTTTGTAGGGACTCCTTAATTTTTGTATTTTTTTTCTTTTCTTTTCTTGCGTTTTAAGATTCAGGTAATTTGGTGTTTATTCAGGTTTTTTATCCGTCAAAAAATAATTATTAATTTATAGTTGAAGAATTAATTTTTAAGACTAAACAGATTTTTTTGTTTTATTATATCCTTTTTCTAGCTATGAAATACTTGTACGAAAGTTGAATAACTAAAGGAAAAATAGTTATTCAACTTTCGTACAAGTATTTCATACTAGCTATGAAATACTTGTACGAAAGTTGAATAACTAAAGGAAAAATAGTTATTCAACTTTCGTACAAGTATTTCATAGCTATTAGATATCTTAGGTACTTCAGATCTAGTTTATAAAATGGGACTGCGACACTATCTGATGTAGAAATACCTTCGCTTTTTAAGTAGGATAATTATCCTTATTATCCTATTATTATCCACTGAGTTTGACTATTTTTATTACGAATGCAATTGCATTCGTAATAAAAATAGTCAAACTCAGTGGTCGTAGGTACTAGTCATCAGTCCACTTTACTCATCATTCTAGAGCATTGATCAAACAAAAAAATATTTTCAAGTTTTTGTTTTCATTTCGTTAGTTAATATTCCTCATTCCCTTTCAATATAGTGTACTTACATTATTCTACATGTCAAGCCCTTGCATTTGATACCTATATTTAGGGAGTTGTGAAAAAATAATATAATTCGCCACTTTGTGGTGGCGGCCATCTTGGATTTGAATTTTATCATAGTGTATAGTATTCTACTATCCAAGCCTTTTCATTTGATACCCATATTAAGGGAGTTGTGAAAAAATATGTAATCCGCCATTTTGTGGCGGCGGCCATCTTGGACCGATTTTCATCAAACATAGCTAAGAACACTCCCGACTAATTCACCTTTCAAACAAAAAAAACAAAATCAAAATCGGTTCATTCGTTCGGGAGCTACGATGCCACAGACAGACAGACACACACACACACACACAGACACACAGACACGTCAAACTTATAACACGCCGTCGTTTTTGCGTCGGGGGTTAAAAAGAGATTGGGGTTATTTATTTCCTTATATTTATAAGACAACACTGAAGGGATCGGGTAACTAAGTAAAGAAACCAAGAATTACTGATCTTCAGGCGTAGTCAACTCGCAGTGAACAAGTGCGGTGATTAATTTTCATTCTGTGATGAGAAAAGGTTTTTGACCTGTTTTTGACCTTCTAGCCTTACTTACTTACTAGCTATAAGTTAACCCGGCGAACTTTGTACCGCCTCAGAATTTTTTAAAGTGAAAACTTCTAAGCGCGTTGGGCATTTTTTGAGATGGGAAAAAACCATTGAACTCGCGCCACTGCAACTGTTACCGTAAGTAATGCATCGTGTTTTCGGCTCTAAAAACGTTTTCTAATAATACCTAGGTGAATGGAAACTTTGAAGACCCTCATCATCATCATCTGCCTAGCCTTTTCCCAACTATGTTGGGGTCGGCTTCCAGTCTAACCGGATGCAGCTGAATACCAGTATTTTACATGGAGCGACTGCCTATTAGACCTCCACAACCCAGTTACTGGGTAATACGATACCCCTTGGTAAGACTGGTTGTCAGACTTTCGGGCTTCTGACTACCCGTAACGACTGTCAAAGATCCACGAATGACAGCCGGTACCAACGGCTTAACTTGCTTTCCGAGGCTTTAATTACTACATTAATAGCTACAAAGTACGTCCTTTATTCGTAAAGGAATTAATGGAACTGTTATTTTTTTTAAGTGAAACCTTCTTCAGGCGCGTTGGGCATTTTTTGAGATGGGAAAAGCCATTGAACTCGCGCCACTGTTACCGTAAGCGACACTGCACGTGTTTTGTGTATAAGACAATAAAAAAAATACCCGCTTCGGATGTGTTCGGCCGTCCACGGGATGTATTCGGTTTTAATGTATATCCGATATGTCAGTGAGTGATGACAAAGTATTCTGTTTGTGTTTTGTTTTCACTTCTGTCGGCACTGCCGGAGTGCCACTGTTTTTTTTTCATAAATTTTCCCATTTTTATATAGTTATTCTGCTATTCGGGGCGGAGACGAATCCAACAAATCAAAGATCATTAAAATCGGTCCATCCGTTCATCAGTTATAAATGGTGTAACTAACCCGACCTGGTTTTTAGGGTTCCGTACCCAAAGGGTAAAAACGGGACCCTATTACTAAGACTTCGCTGTCTGTCCGTCTGTCCGTCTGTCCGTCTGTCCGTCTGTCCGTCTGTCCGTCTGTCCGTCTGTCTGTCACCAGGCTGTATCTCAAGAACGGCGATAGCTAGACAGTTGAAATTTTCACACATGATGTATTTCTATTGCCGCTATAACAACAAATACTAAAAACAAAATAAAATAAATATTTAAGGGGGGCTCCCATACAACAAACGCGATTTTTTTGCCCTTTTTTGCTCGATATCAAAAATGGCAACAGGTAGGCACTTGAAATGTTCACAAAATACTCAGTTGTATTTTAACTTTAATAATAAATAATAAAATTAAAATAAAATAAATATTTAAGGGGGGCTCCCATACAACAAACATGTTTTTTTCGGCGTTTTTGCCTTGTGGTACGGAACCCTTCGTGTGCGAGTCCGACTCGCACTTGGCCAGTTTTTATTTATACTATTATTATTATTTATAAAATCAGCCCTTATATAAGGGCTGATTTTATCAACGCCGGATAATTTTATTCGAGGAATAATTTTGAATTTTTGACAGTTCTTCCATACAAAATCTGTCAAACGTCAACTTTATTCTACGAATAAAAATTATCTGTCGATTGAATAAAAACATTTTTACAAAAAAAAAAACAACCGACTACCAAAAAAAACACTACAAATTGAAAAATAACTTTAATTTCGGAAGTCGGTGTCTTCGGTTCCGCGTTTTCGTTTATTGACACCGACTTCCGAAATTAAAGTTATTTTTCTTCAATTTGTAGTGTTTTTTTTGGAAGTCGGTTGTTTTTTTTTGTAAAAATGTTTTTATTTTTCACTTTTTAGTAGGTCAGTTTGTAATTTATCTAAGTTACAATAGCCTAATGCCAACTGTTCATCACCTTTTACAAAATTTTGCTTTTCCCGATGCTGGGACGTTAATTGTTGAGGAGTTCTCCCGGTAAGAACCAGGAGATCCTCAACAATCACTCGCAATACGCATTGTGACGAGCATAAATTTCTTAGCAACCATATTAAAGTAATCGAATCGCAACCCGTGAAATATTTGTCAGTGAGTAGTTCCGATGGCCATCTGTGATCTTCATCATCAGCTCCACTTTACCAAGTGATGATTTCCGAGAGCAAATGCTCAAGTTACTTAGTTAAAAAATATCCAAATCGCTGTAGCTTTGCCTATAAAATTTGAGGGTTTCCCTCGATTTCCATGGAATCCTCTCATCAGATTCCAACTTGATAATAATGGGACCACCTCGAGAGTATACCCTTTCAAATAAAAAAAGAACTTTTGGAATCGGTCCAGCCGTCTTCGAGTAATCGGTGAACATACACAAGGTAGCTACTGTAAACTGTTGAGGAATTCCCTTAACTGTCCTTCGTCTTCATCATCAGACCCCTAATGACAGTCGCAACCCATCTAGGTGTAAAGTTCACATCAATACAAATTAATCAAGCCCAAACACAAGGTAACTGCTGTAAATCGTTGAGGAGTCCCCTCGACTGACTTTCGGCTCCATCATCAGATCGATTCCAGGCCTTCATCAAATTGTAGTGCTTTAAAATACTTAATGAAAAAATTAACAAACGCACTAGTCGCTCCTACGATTTTCGAAAGTTCCCCTCGATTTCACTGGGATCATGGGATGCCATCATCAGATCCTGGTTTCCTTATCATGGGACCACCCTTGGCATATATCCTTTCCAACAAAAAAAGAATAATCAAAATCGGTTCATAAACGACGAAGTTATCCGCGAACAAACATTAAAAAAAATATATATATTTACGGTCGAATTGAGAAACCTCCTCCTTTTTTTGAAGTCGGTTAAAAACCTACCGGAATAAATTCTCTAAATGATTTTGAAAACCGCATCAAACATAGACACGAAAAAAAAAAACATACAAACATCCGAACATAGTACCTCCTCCCTTTTGTGAAGTCGGTAAAAAGCGCTGAAGACACTTTTTTATATATTTACTAGCTTCCGCCCGCGGCTTCGCCCGTGAGGTATTTCGATAAAAACTGTCCTATGTCCTTCCCCGGGATGCAATCTATCTCTCTGCCAAATTTTATCGAAATCCGATCAATGGTTTAGGCGTGAAAAGGTAATATACAGACAGCCAGACAGACAGACAGACTGACAGACAGACAGAGTTACTTTCGAATCTATAATACTAGTATGGATATCACTGGGAATCATCACTAGATCAATATAGACAAGTCAAAAATCTTGCTAAATATCTTAATGTAACCGAGATGTTATCTCTTTGAATTATTCCGTTCTGATCCCCAGAACCCCCCCTCCACCCCCGCCTCGATCCCCTCCTAGATCGTCTTCTGTTTTAATCTCTGTCTTCTCATACCGGTTCGAGCAGTTAGCGTAATGTCCTCTTCAAGTACTTTTTAATCTAGAAAAAAAAAAATCCATTTTTCCAATACTTTGTACTTTTAAAGATCCCGAGATCCGCGTAGAAGACATTACTTTGTAAGCCGCGATCCACAAAATTTAGTAACGAAAGCCACTTTAACTCCATCACTACAGCACTAAAATAAAAGAAGAGAGAGATTTAGTGTGAGAGACGGAGAGAGTTATACGTTTCTTCTCTCTCATGTAACGAAATGTGATTAAACGTGAATCCTTGAAATTTCACAAATAACAAAAAAAAAAACTAAAAGCTCAAATACAGTAGGCCATTACCAGGAAACAATCCTAATTAAGTTTCCTAAAGTCTTATCGGCTAGAAAGAGTTTCAGCTTATTCTGAGAAATATCTAGTTCTCAGAATAACCTAAAATTCTTTCAGAATATGGCTGTGCATCTATTTTAGATAAATCCTATACGACTTGAGAGTATTAATCGTTTTATTCCGTTCTTAATGGCTTTAAACCGTGCTCGCCAGTTTTTACTGGATGAAGTTGGAAAAAGCCTGGAATATTAAGTGTCTAGCCGATAAGACTTTAGGAAACTTAATTAGTATTTAGTTTCCTGTTAAGGGGCTTACAGGACCTAAAACAAAAAACGCAAATTTTAGAAACAATAAAAGTATATGATCGACTACAGTAAACAAAATCAGAAAAATATATAATATTCTTCAGGACATATACTAGGTAGATGGTGTGTTGAAAACATAATACAACTAATTTGATACGATAGAAAAAGATCATGAACATACCTCTAAAAACTTTCTTTTTACAATAAAAACCATACTAATATACATACAATCATTCTGATTTTTTGTCAGATTGTTCTATAAGCAACATACTAAAATACTACTGTTTTAATTTTTTATTCCGAACAATAGATTTTTTGTAATTAAATAGTTGCTCTATATTTTGCAATAAATTACCAGCGTTATGTCATCGCGCTTCTCTTTCTTTTCTATGCAGTCCGACAGTGACCGCGCTCTAGGTTAGTCTTTTGTTAATACAGATGTAGGGTGTGGTCCAAGTGTAAGCGATAAATGCGCTTTATGTGATGAGAAACAACACGAACATTTATACTCTTGTTCGTCATTTAATAAGTTAACCCCGCGTTGCCTCCAACGAGAGCAGTGGTCCATGTTAATTAATTGCCAATTTACGGTTGCGAACTGTTGCGAAGCATTTACGAACTATTATCTGGAACACTACGAAAAGTGCGTGTTTATGCTGTGAAAGGCGTCTGTGCGACCTCTCGTGCGTTGCCCCCTGATCCAGCAAGTCGAACCTTCTGCCGGCCGACGTGGTGAATCTACAGGTCAGTGGTGTTGCATTTTCCTGCCAAATTCCTTTGTCTATGTACAATTTTCGTCGTCCTAATTCGTGTCGTATTTTGCAAAGTCAGACCTACCACACAGTCCACTATTTAATTGAACCAGCTCCCTGCGTCTGGGATAAACGCAAACAATTTTATATTTCCGCCCAAGTATTTGGTGTTAGGTGCCACCAATTATTTTTGGTCATGTAAGCCCCTTAATCGCCTACTGTCTTTGAGCTTTTAGTTTTTTTTTTTTGTGGAACGTTTTCGACGGCGATTGGATAATTTGACGAGAATTGAGTGAAATTTCAAGGACGCGTCACGTTTAGGCTATAATCATATTTCGTTACATGAGAGAGGAGAAAGATATAGCTCTCTCCGTCTCTCATACTAAATCTCTCTTATTCTTTATATTTTTAAGAATTTCTGCACTTCTGTCACGTGTAAGCCACGGGAGATCCTCTTTTCTTGTGTCTACGGTCACAATATAACTTTAAGTGTTAAGTCTACGCCTTTGTCGACGTCTATTTCACTGTGAATGATTTATTGGTATATTATTTAAGTAGTAAAAAGCCTGTCCATTTTTCATCTTATTATTCTCAAACTCTTTGTTAGTTGGAGTATAACAAAGTTTATTAATGCTTTCAGAAGAAGCGCGTCTTTAGAAGACTGAGTTTGCTACGGAGAAAAGAATATTGTTGTCTTAATGCGTAGCAGACTAAGCTCCGTAGCAGCGTGGCCGTGACGTCATCGCTTAGCAACGTAGCACGTTATCGTGTAGCAATGTAATGTAACAAACCGACCGTAAAGGGCGATTTTTTTAAAAATAATTTTACTGTAAACCTTATGTCTTTGTCGATAAAGTTGAAAATCTATTAAAGAAATTTGACAGATTGTAGTAGCATGATGTGCTGGCGTGTGTACATAAGTATCTTTCGAAAAAAAGCGCGTCGATACACTAACCGAAAAACGCCAAATACGTAAAGAGAAACCGAAGGCCCTCCTATACCTGCCGGGTCAGCGGGATTGTCCGAAAGGGTTACCGCTGGCCCGGAACATAAAGGGCTAAGGCAGGAACACGGGTGGGTTTTAGTCAGTAAGAGTCTGACATTCCCTCCGCTCCGCCCAGAGCAGGAGGGGGGGGTCATTTGATGATTTCCCACCCAAAAAAAAACTATACCTTTAACTCTGACTGCCAACTCTATTGCATTAGTTATGACCAGAGGGGGAATTCCCATCATCGAAAACGTTCAAAATCCAGTCGCAATCTCATCTCAGCGACAATCAATGTCAAAAACTTGTCAAAACGAAGGGAAATTAGACGTATTTTTGACAGATTGAGACTGACATCCCATACTTCCCGTGGGTGTCGTAAAAGGCGACGAAGGGAGACCGGAGAATGGGCAGCAGCGTTCTCTATGCATTACACCATCATACCATACTGCGATCGCCAATCCGCCTGCCAAGCGTGGCGATTATGGCAAACCAAAATTGGGGGAGGCCTATGTCCAGCAGTGGACGTCTTTCGGCTGAAATGATGATGATGAGACTGACATCGGACTTTGAACGTTCATAAAATTACGAGAATTGCCCCGAGGGTATTTAAAACAAAATTCGGTATAATAAGACAAGCACTTTTGAATTTTCAAAGGAATCGGCCATTCCAAATTCTCAATACTTTTATTGCATTCCACAAGTAGGTTTTCTTAGGTGGTAAACTTATAATTAGATCATCTTGTCGGGCACAGCCTAATAAGTGAGTTAGGAGATAGGAAGCATTTGTTAATTATATAAAATAACTTAGCAAACTACTATAATATAGTAGTTTGCTAAGTTATTTTATATAATTAACAAATGCTTCATAATGATGTCGGTAGGTATTTTCTGAGATAAACTAATAGCTTTAATATAAAGTATAAACAGGTATCTATTGGGAGATGTAATAATAATTAATTAATCAAATAAAATTTAAAGGCTCGAGTACTTAAGTTATGAATTTTCACTTAGATACTTATTCGTTTCGCAAAGAAATCGTCGTCGGTTCATTTTTTCTCAGACCAACAAAAAAAATATACAGCGCGCCGCGAACATTAAAACTGAAGCCACTTTTTATCTATATGTCATTTGTTAAATTTTTTCCCTATAATTTGGGGATATTTGTGTGGATAGGAACTAGTATAATATTGTACGAGTAAGATATTGTTGAGTATTGGTATTAATTGGAAACCTAAAATATTAAATACATAAAAGAAAGAATATAACTCGAAGTAAGAAATCATATTTATATGTAACCTAAAACGCATAGTTTAATAATAAAAACTGGCCAAGTGCGAGTCATACTCGCACACGAAGGGTTCCGTACCACAAGGCAAAAACGCCGAAAAAAACATGTTTGTTGTATGGGAGCCCCCCTTAAATATTTATTTTATTTTAATTTTATTATTTATTATTAAAGTTAAAATACAACTGAATATTTTGTGAATGTTTCACGTGCCTACCTGTTGCTATTTTTGATATCGAGCAAAAAAGGGCAAAAAAATCGCGTTTGTTGTATGGGAGCCCCCCTTAAATATTTAATTTATTTTGTTTTTAGTATTTGTTGTTATAGCGGCAACAGAAATACATAACTTGTGAAAATTTCAACTGTCTAGCTATCGCGGTTCTTGAGATACAGCCTGGTGACAGACAGACAGACAGACGGACAGACGGACAGACGGACAGACGGACAGACGGACAGACGGACAGACGGACAGACGGACAGACGGACAGACGGACAGACGGACAGACGGACAGACGGACAGACGGACAGACGGACAGACGGACAGCCGGACAGACGGACAGACGGACAGACGGACAGACGGACAAACGGACAGACGGACAGACGGACAGACGGACAGACAGCGAAGTCTTAGTAATAGAGTTCCGTTTTTATACGGAACCCTAAAAAACGATGTTATTTCAAGTACTGAAAAGTGAAAAGTGATTCCGAGAGACTTTTTATGTGATTTGCTGTTGTTTTTGCTACTTTTCACTACACAGGAAGGCATAATTATATTTTTTTAATCTATGTTAACTTGACGACGACTCGTGACGTAGTAAGAGCGTTGAGCATGGTTTTAGTATAGGCGTGTGCGTGTATGTTTACTTGCAGGAGCACGGTTTTATGGCTTCACTTTTGATGTTCGCGGCGCGCCGTCTTTCTTTTTTTGTTGGTCTGAGGTTGCTACTTACTTTTAACCGACACTAGCTAGTAGTAAAAAAAGCTACACTTATACTTCACCCATTCTAAGACACATGCTCCAAGTACGTGACTTGGTACCTACTGCCTACGTACGTAAACTGAGACAAGGGCTATCAAACAGTGTGTTTAGTGGCGGACATTCTGTGTCCACTTAGTGTCCTTCAGTATTTCATGTAAAGACACCCAGAATAAGGGCTAAGCAGCCAGCTATTTTAGTGAAATCTTAACGTTCTAAGTTTGGTATTTAAGTTATCTTTTTCCAACTATGTTGGGGTCGTGTTTGAGTCTAACCTGATGCAGCTGAATACAATTTTGTTTTAAATGGAGCGACTGCCTATCTGACCTCCACAACCCAGTTACTGGGTGACATGATATCGAGTGTTAAGACTGGTTGTCAGACTTTCGGGCTTCTAACCCCTTAAGTTATATTTTCAGAAATTTAAGAGATAGGAAGATATGCTTTTATTATAATTATGTTTATATACCATGACGATTTTCACGTCTTAAGGCGGAGGAGCAATTCCCGTATTTTAAAGAACATTGACATTCTAATGTCAGTGTCAATCTGTAAAAATACCTTTAAATTACGTAATTTTTTGACATTGATAATCGCTAAGATGAGATAGTGACTAGATATTGCTTTCAATTGTTTGCTACGAAGCGTAGCAGGCGTAGACGTGACGTCATCGCTCGTAGCGGCGTAGCAAATGTCAGTGAAAGGAAATCTTCTTCTTCAAATCTTCTTCTATCTCTACTAACCTAAAAAGGCTTCACTTACACTTCACATAAGGCACATGTAACTACTTACTATCTACGTACGTAACCTGAGACAAGGGCTATCAAACAGTTTAGTGGCGAACATTCCGTGCCCACTTAGTGGAAGTGTGCTTCAATATTTCATGTAATGACACCCCGGTTATAAGGCCGCGGCCAAACTTGTAAGGCGATTGCGACGCGACTTCATCTTTTCTTCTTTTCGTTTGTACTCACACCAATAAAAAATCCCTATCAATATTCCAAAAAAAGCTAAAACTATATCTAATCCAAAAATGTTTTTACTCAGTAAAAGAATATTTAGAGTGTAGCTTAAAATAGCGATTTTCTTTCATGTACAAAATTGGCGATCTGTTCTATACAAACAATAACATTTAGTGTACCTATCCTATTTAACTTCATATGAAATTATAATTATAATTTGCACTACCTGAAAAGAATGACATTAATATTGCTGAACACAATTAGTATCTATTAAATTCATTATTACTGACATTTAACTTTGACATAACTATACTTTCTCAATTTAATTGGACTAATATAAAAGAAAATAATTAAATAATAATAATTTTCAATGCATGCTAATTTATGCTGTAAAAGGCTGCTAAGTCAGAAGTACTAACATAACATAACACCAACATTGTACACTTAGTTCGAATAAACGTTTTGACTTTGACTCTCCATCATTGTTTTCTTTGAAGTGAAGACTTCTTTAGCGGCGTTGTACACTTTTTTTTGTAATGGGTAAAAAATGTTAAACACGCGTCAGGACACACGTGTCCTGACGCGTGTTTAACATTTTACGAATCTTACGATCAGGGTCACGACCCTGATCGTAAGATTCGTAAGATGACACGTGCTATAGATTGGCAATTCACCGGGTTTAAACCCGGTGCTTTTGATAAACACCCGATAAACACCCGTAAACACCCATAAACACCCACAAAATTAGGTGTTTATCAAAGCTCCGGGTTTAAACCCGGGTGGATTGCCCATCTATAGACGCGACCCTGATCGTAAGATGACACGTGACCCTGATCGAAAATTCGTAAGATTCCAAAATATCAAAAATTGAAAACAAGTATACAGGATCAAATTACAGACAGATAGACAGACAGACAGATAGACAGTTACAGTTACAGTAAACAACGTTAATATTCAAGTTTTCACTTCTGCCGGCACTCCCGGAGTGCAACCCGTCGTTTTTTGTTAAACAGTTTGGCCCAGTACGTGGCCACGTGGTTGATTGCGGCATCGCGGTGGCATTCTTCCTAAAGAATGCCACCGCGCAAGCATAGCTTAACCTGAACCATCGACCTGTGCGGCTGTTATTATTTAGCCACGGGCCCCTCGGTCGAAATGTATGGAAAAGCATTTATTTTTTTAATAACAGATGAAACATTTCAACGCTGAGGGGTTCAGAATTATGTACTAAATCCATGGTAACAGGTTGCGCCACCCTGTTCTTCAAATTCTTCAAAAGATCTCTAGTGCAGCATTTGTTCTGCGCGTCGCTGTACAGTGCAGCCGCGGCCTTATAAGGGCTAAGCGGTCAGCTCTCTTCGTAAAATCTTAATCACATCTTAACGTTCCAAGTTTGGGACTTAAGTTATCTTGTAAAATCAAGGTTAACGGCCTGTGTAAATTAGGTACTGATAAAAAGGAAAAAAAATAGTTTATCTAGATCACGAGGGGCACGTGGCTAAATAATAACAGCCGCACAGGTCAATCGATCAGGTTAAGCTACGCTTGCCGCAGTTGGTCTGTGGATGGGTGACCGTCTTTACATACCGCGAACCCTCCGTACCTCGGAAAGCACGTTAAGCCGTTGGTCCCGGCTGTCATTCGTGGATCTTTGACAGTCGTTACGGGTAGTCAGAAGCCCGAAAGTCTGACAACCAGTCTTACCAAGGGGTATCGTATTACCCAGTAACTGGGTTGTGGAGGTCAGATAGGCAGTCGCTCCATGTAAAATACTGGTATTCAGCTGCATCCGGTTAGCCTGGAAGCCGACCCTAACATAGTTGGGAAAAGGCTAGGCAGATGATATAGATAAAACTGCAGTAAGTAGGTAGTTGCTTTCTGAATTAACTATATATACTAAACAACCAAGCTCGATTTAAAACTCTCTTGGGTAGAGGTTTGTTTAATCTCATTAAAGTAGGCCCAAAAACCCAAACATCGAGGGTATCGGATCACTAATCCTACACACGTTTTAGTCACTAATCTCTTTAGAGCTTTGACCGAAACCCATTCATATTAATTATTTCACGCCGTAGTATATAAACTTTGATGCAACGAACGCAGCTATCACTTTACATGACGAATACTCATGAATATGGCCTGGTTTTAAAAATGCGGCTCTTGAAGGTACTAAACTACAATAGCAATAGCCTCCCCGACCGTTTTCGGTCACGGTGGCCAATCCCAATGGAGATTAGCCAGGCACGCGGGAGATATTATAGTACACAAGTGGGTGCGCAAACACAGGTGTACTCTCTGTTCCTTTACTCTCATAGTCCGAAAGGACGGCAATCCGACACGACCGGGGAGAGTTCAGGCTCAGGACCAACGGCTTTACGTGCTTTCCGAGGCACGGGGATATTAAACCGCCAACTTCCAAACTTCGGACAGTTACTAAGAACTTCCTAATGGAAAACCCAATAACTCTTTGTCCGACCCGACTAAACTATACTCAGTAGTAAGCAGTGGTGGTCCAGTGGAAACGGGCCCGTCTGGGGTGGAAGGTTCGAACCGAGGTAAGCACTTTACTTTGTATAAATTATTTCATCACCAATGCTCTCAAGACGGTGAAGGAAACCGGGCGTGTCAAAAAGAAGATATGTGACATCCACCATCCCGCACTGGGCCCACTTTTCTGTCTAAGAGAGGAGGGAAGTCCTGTGTCGCAGTAAACATCCATAGGCCAGGCTATTCGGCTATTCTCTTGCCAAAATAAACTAAGTTGCTGTAACCGTCAGCTTCATTTATGCATCAAGATAGACGGCCCAGAGTCGTAGAAAAGGCTAGGCTAAGACTTTCGACGATCTGTTAATTTGTTCTTCACAAATTGGTCAGAAAAGAAACAAAAAGAACCAACTTTGAGAAAGAGAAAGCAAAGTGCTATTGGTCACCACTTCTACCATGCAAGGTTGAGCTAAATGATCATAGTAGAAGTCATTTAATTAGTTAGTGCTCTCAAAACTGTGAAGAAATCAGCATGTCTTAAATCGAAAATTCGAAGACATGTGACAAGTCCGCTCCGCTCACACGCTGCGACCCGCACAGGGTTAGGGTGGTGGATTATGGTGCAGCACAAAGGAGGCCTGTATTCCAGCAGAGGGAACATTATAGGCTAATTTATGTGTTCTTGACAAATTGGCCAGAAAAACTAACAAAAAGAAGGGCTAGCTTTGAGAAAGAGAGCGAATTTGCACCATGCTTGGCATACTGATTTATTTAAGAATTACCAACGAGATACATTAAAATTATCCTAAATAAGGTGAGGCAATACTTCACATCAGGACAGCTCTTCGTCGTTTCAGCCGATAGACGTCCACTGCTGGACATAGCCCTCCCCCAATTTTGGGAGGGTTTGCCATAATCGCCACGCTTGGCAGGCGGGTTGGCGATCGCAGTATGGTATGATGGTGGAATACATAGAGAACGCTGCTGCCCATTCTCCGGTACGAGCCTTAGTCGCCTTTTACGACACCCACGGGAAGTAAGGGGTGGTGGTATTCTTTAAGTCCGGCACCACACAGACTACACTTAACAGCTCTTAAGTCTGTGCAAAGCACAGGTCCGTTCCTGTATGGAGTATTGCAGGCACTTGTGGGATGGCTCAGCAAACCACCAGCTTGCTGTGCTTAACTCGGTGGAACGCAGGCTACAAGGCTTACAGGCGACGAGACGTTGGTAGCTGCGCTGGTCTTCTACAGACTGTACTTCGGAGAGTGTGCGCAGGAGCTCCACGATCTGATCCCACCATCGCCCTTTTACCACCAGACAACCAGACGTACTGCAGCGTACCATCCGCACTTGGTTGATATCTCCACGAGTCGTACTCAGCGCTTCTCGTCCACTTTTATTATGCGCACAGCCAAAGTGTGGAGCTCTCTGCCGGCATCTGAGTTCCCTCCCACATTTAACCCGTCTGCCTTCAAAGCAAGAGTGAACAGGCATCTTCTAGGCACGCTCGTTTCATCGTAGACCTCATCTATCGCTTTCCATCAGACGTGATCGGGTCAAGAGATTTAGAAATAAAATTTAAAAAAAAAATAAACAATAAAACTTTTACAATTATTCAGTATTCTGCAGTTGCTATAGCAAACTGCAGTCATTGAACCACTCACATTTATTGACATTATTCATTTGAAAAACGGAAATAATGCCCCCTAACGCAGCCCGTGAATCGACATCTAACGTCATCCTCAACATTTTTCTAATGACAAACGCAAATAAGTTTATACATATTTTGAGTTCCTATAAAGAGATACTAGGGAAAAGCAAATACCGCTTTTGCCTTGCTAAACCGCAACCACTACTTAAGTAATTTGTCTAAGTTATAAAGAAGAATCTTTCCAGCCACTCTCGACCATTCTTTAGCCACCATTTTCGAGTCGACTTTTGTTTTTTCTCGGCAAACGGCCATTTTTAAACGGTGACCTTTTTCATTGCTAAGATCACGACAAATATTTGAAGTTTAACTTAAAGCTGATTTGAAAAAGGCAACCCTTGGCCGGGTGGCTTGTTAAATATTCTTTTGCAAGCTTCTAAAAATTACAGAAAATGAAAAAATAGAAAAATCTGAATACTGTACAGTAATTTCAACAAAATCCGATACTTTAACGAGCTTCACACGTAGTCACGCGACTTTTTGTTTTATTTATTTGATGCAATTACAGAAAATTTTGTTGTGTTAAAAGTTGTCTTAACTTTTTAATAGAGTTTTACAGGCTAAGCTTGATGAGTTGAGTGAAGATTTTTCTTTTTACAGAGGGTTTTTTTAATTTCGTGATTTATTATTTACATATGTGTATTGGTTTCGATTTGAAGGGTCCTGCCGGTCGATTCTGTAAAAATCTCACCGTCAAAACTTAGGTGAAGTGAGTTTGTTTTTGATAGGAATTGACTCTATTGACAGTTCACTCCATGCTCACTTCACCTAAGTTTTCACGGTGAGATTTACAGGATAGCACCGCTGCTAATTTGATGCGCATGAGACATTTCATCTTGCACCGCATGCTCTATCACCTGCACACGTGAGGACCCGTGAGCACACGCGAACGGTATCCGCGTTGCTGAATATTGGGCCATGTTTTCCTGTTATTTTTTCTATCGACACCATAGATCCGTGATCGACACGCTAAGAAGAAGAGTATGGCAACGCATAATTCTGTAAATCTTTTTGAATTAATGAGACTGATGCATTCCACCAGTTTCTATGACAAAGCTTTTATTGTTCAAGCAGTACGGTTATGGAATGACTTGCCCGTATCGGTAAGGCATGCTCAATCTTTGTCCACTTTTAAAATTATGGTTAAAAAGCACTTGCTCTCTCCTTAAACATCATCATTATATTTTCTTTGCTCCTGTTTCATGTTTATTATTATATGTGTTGACGCCTTGCATGTGTGCGTGACACACACGCATACGGCACGGCGCGGGAGGCGACGCGCAGCGGCAGCTGCGGAGCGCGGGGTGCACCGAGCGCCCACGCCGCCCACCGTTCGTTCAGTTCGTCGACGACACCGTTCGATATAGTTGTGTGTCGAAATCACAAATATTTTATACCTTACCTAACATTATTCTTTAGTTAGTCATTATTGTGAAAGTCATTCTCATTATTAAACCTCATTATTATACTCGGAGTCTCATTTGGAAAGCCCGTGAACATCATCGAGTCCACCCCTTCGCTGCCAGCATTCTACAAGTTCTACATTTTGGTCCTAACGAGCCGGATTACGGGCGACGCGACGCGACGCGACAAGAACAAAGAATCTGCGCACGAGGCGGCCATTACGTGGACTACGCAAGCACGACACGTGGAGTCGTGCTTTTCAATTTGGAAGAGGAAAATAGATGGAATTCATGGATCATAGTGCCAACCTTTAGTTAAAACAGTGCAAAGTATCCTTATCCTCATAAAAATTCCCTCTATTTAACGTTGGGATAACCTACGCCACGCCCTTAAAATACTAATTATTATTAGTACGACGACTCGCTCGACGAGTGTTCAATTCATTTCTTAGAAATCCCATCAGGCCTTTAGTATCTTGTAACGCCCCTATAAGTGTATATAGTGTGTTCATAAACTCATATTTTAATATTTCGTGTTCACAGCTCAGTACCTACCTATACTGTGAGAACGTGGTCGCTGTTGGCTTCCGCGGTTGGGCTACTGGGCAGCTGGGCTAGCCACGTGGCATGTTTGCGTGCCGTGGGGCTCTTACGGGCGCATTGCACTCGCTTGCTTGGTGTTTGTTTGCCTGTTTCATGCGCACCCTCGCCTTGCACATACCATTAAGTATAAGCTTGCACTTTTTGTTTACTTTAAAGATTTTCGTAGCTTGCCTTGAAGTATAATTTCATTAAGTGGAACGCTAACATGGATTTCAAATTATTAATAAAAAAACGTGGAACGTATAAAGCTAAATTAACTCAATTTAAATCATATTTAGAAACAGTAACAAGTTGTGATACTTTGAGTTCCTTACAAATTAGTGAATTAAAAATAAGGTTAACAAAAATAGAGGAACTTTATCCTGAATATGATAGTATACAAAGTGACATAGAGAATGTATCTGATATTCCAGAGGACCAGTATAAGGAACGGGAAACCTTCGAGATCCGGTATTATGCTGCGATTGCTGTTGCCCAGGAGCTGTTGAGTAAGCAGGCCTCTGCGGGCAATGGATCGGTTACAGGTGCTAGTACTGTTTCTGGAAATAAAGGTGGGATAAAACTTAAACTTCCTACAATACATTTACCTACCTTTTCGGGTCAATATCACAACTGGCTTGAGTTCCATGACACATATATCTCATTAATACACTTAAATGACACTATTCCGAGAATTAGTAAATTCCATTATTTGCGGGCTGCTTTAAAGGATAGTGCTGCTTTAATAATAAGTTCTCTTGACTTCTCCGATGAGAATTATGATGTTGCATGGCAGCTACTATGTGACCGTTATAATAACAGACGGCTTCTAGTTTACAATCATGTTCAAGCTATCATTAATATTGAACAAGGAACGCAAGAATCCTTTCATGTTCTGCGCAACATCATTGATACAGTCAATCGTAACATAAGAGCTTTGAAAACACTTAAGTTACCAACAGATGGTTGGGATGTGCTCATTATACACTTAGTCTCAAGTAAATTGGATACAGTGACAAGTAGGGAATGGGAAACTTACCGTAATGCATTAGATGACTTAGCAACACTTGCTGATTTTAACAAATTTCTTAAGAATCGAGCGGATTTATTAGAAACTATTGCGGAAGTTCATAACAATGGTTCAAAGGGAACATATAGTGGCAGTAAACACAAACAAGGTGACAGTACACATAAACAAAAGACATTTACTGTCAACGCAGAGTCATCAGTCAATACCAGACCGTATAGTTGTCCATTATGTAAGGGTAACCATGCCATTTATAAGTGCTCAAGCTTTAAGTCGCTTTCCATTGAAGCTCGTATTGAGAAGGCAAGATCCCTTAACCTGTGCCTTAACTGCTTACGTAATGGTCATAAATCATTTAAGTGCAGGATGGGTGGCTGCGGTCACTGTCATAAACGACATAATACCATGTTGCATTTGAATGGGCCATCCAGTACACAGGATACAGACAATGGTAGTACTGATTCTCCATCTACATCTACACAACCTACTCCTGATACTAGTAGTGTAGTACTCTGCACAGCACAGTCAAACACACAGTTGTCAACAAGTTCACAAGACAATGTGGTACTGTCAGCCACTCATAATCCTCAATGCGTTATATTGCTGTCAACGGCTACCATTAATGTTACTGATCACAGTGGTCACAAACATAGAGTCCGTGCATGATTAGACAATGGTAGCACATCAAGCTTCATTACAAAAAGCTTATGTGACAAACTCAAATTACCAACTCATTCAACCTCGACATTAGTTGAAGGGTTAAATCGTCAATCTAGTTGCATATTTAAAAGATGTGATGTCGTTATATCATCACTCATTAATTCATATTCTGAGAGTATACATTGTTTAGTGGTTCCAAACATTACTCAAGCATTACCTTGCAAACAAGTCAACCATAAAGGGCTAGACATACCCCAAAATATTACATTAGCGGATCCTTTATTCCACACACCGTCACAAGTAGATATGCTGCTTGGAGCGGACTTATTTTGGAGTGTATTGTTAAATAATAATATTTCATTAGGTAAAAATAAACCCACATTAAGTGAAACAAAGTTTGGATGGTTGATATCTGGGCCCACACACTCAATACAACAGAGCATTAATACAGTCCACTGCAATCATGCAAGTACACATTATGATGATCAACTTCAGGATCAATTAACAAAATTCTTTGAACTTGAAACGGTCACAGTGCACAAACCTGTATCAAATGAGGAACAGGAATGTGAAAGTAATTTCATACAAACTACTACTCGTGGAAAGGATGGTCGGTTCATTGTAACAATTCCATTAAAAGAATCGCCTCAACAGCTGGGTAGTTCATATGAACAAGCCCTGTCTAGGTTCATATCGTTAGAACGTAGATTCAAGCGTGACCCTTTATTCAAAAAGCAATATGCTGAATTCATTAAGGAATACATATCTTTAGGTCACATGACTGAAAACACAACTCCAGATAAGGATGAATACACATACATTATGCCACATCATGGAGTGTTACGTGAAACAAGTTTAACAACTAAATTAAGAGTTGTTTTTGATGCATCTGCAGTAACCTCATCCGGGTTATCGTTTAACAACATTCAAATGGTCGGCCCTACAGTGCAAAGTGACCTTATTAGCATATTAATTAGATTCCGACAGTTTAAACATGTTGTTACTGCAGATGTCGAAAAAATGTATAGAATGGTAAAAGTAATTGAAAGCCAACATATGTTACAACAGATACTATGGCGTTTCGAACCTAATGAAGAACTTAAACAGTACAAACTCAACACTGTCACTTATGGTACCGCATCTGCACCATATCTTGCAACACGATGTCTAGTTCAGCTGGGAAAAGAATGCACTGATAAGTCCATTTCAGATGCTATCATTAAAGGATTCTATGTTGACGATTTTATTTATGGGGACAATGATATGTCTAAGCTGGTAGACATCTGCAGAGGCGTCATTAACCAACTTGAAAGTGGACAACTTTATTTAAGAAAATGGAATTCAAACAATTCATGCATTATACAGCAACTCATAGGTGAAACTAGCAAAGATGAATTGCTTAATTTAAGTGACCATAAGTATTCAAAAACATTAGGATTACTTTGGGGTTGTAAAGAAGATGTGTTGTTATTTTCAGCAAACATTAAGCAACATGAACACATCACAAAACGCACAATCTTGTCTAACATGGCTCAAATATTTGATCCACTTGGACTTATTAACCCTTGCATATTGCAAGCTAAAATTATCCTACAAAAATTATGGTCATTAAAAATAACATGGGACGAAAATGTCCCAAGTGAGATTCAAGTAGCTTGGTGTAACTTTATTAAATCATTAGTTGATATTAGGAAAATAAGAATACCAAGACATGTCACCTGTGACTATCCTGTCATTTGTGAACTGCATGCCTTTAGCGACGCATCAACACAAGCTTACAGTGCTTGTATTTATCTACGGTCTGTGTCCCAAAATAATGTAGTGACAGTGAAGTTGGTGACTGCAAAGAGCCGTGTAGCTCCACTGAAACCAATGACAGTGCCACGGTTGGAATTGAGTGGAGCTCTAACAGCAGCTCGTTTGGCTGATAAAGTGAAGTCTTCGTTAATGGGACTTCACAGTTGTACTTACTGGTGTGACTCTACCATTGTGTTAGCTTGGATTAACACTTCAAAGAGCAATCTATTAAAACCATTTGTTTATAACAGAATTCATGAACTGAAGTCTCTTACAGAACCAGGTACTTGGCGTTATGTACCTACAAAGTTGAACCCTGCTGACATAGGTTCGCGCGGCGCAGATGCTCGGCATCTGGAATCCAATAGCTTGTGGTGGTCAGGACCAGCATTTTTAAAAGAACCAGAGTCTAACTGGCCTGGCCCACCAACCAACATTAAGGAAGATGACTTGCCGGAATTTAAGGTTCAAAGTCATTTAAATGTCTCAGAGCAACAATCAGTCGAATTCGTGAGACGATATTCCGATTTTAGTAAGCTACAGCGCATTACAGCTTATCTATTGAGATTCATAAATAATTGTCGTTATCCAAAAAACAAATGTATGGGGTTGTTAACTTTACATGAACTTAATCGGTCTTTAATTACATTATGTAGAATTTCACAACATGAATCATTCCATCAGGAGTATAAGTCATTACAAAACAAACAACAACTGCCATTAAAAAATAAATTAACTAATTTGAATCCATTTTTACATTCTGATGGTCTGATTAGGGTTGGAGGTAGGCTCTCTAATTCTCACTATAGGTATGATACCAAACATCCCATATTGCTACATGCATCTAACCACATCACAGTACTTATTTTTAAATATTATCACAAATTACTTATGCATGCTGGTCCACAATTACTGCTGGCAAACATTCGTCATTAATTTTGGGTATTAAATGGTAGAAATCTTTCTAGAAAAACAGTACATAGCTGTGTTACATGTTGTCGTTTTTCAGGTAGAATCACACAGCCAATAATGGGCAACCTTCCTGAGCAGCGCCTACATGCTGATTATCCATTTATAAACACAGCAGTAGATTATGCAGGACCAGTGATGATATTGAACCGAAAGGGTAGAGGTAGTAATCTAATTAAGGCATATATTTGCATTTTTGTGTGCTTGGCTGTTCGAGCAGTACACATAGAGCTTGTGACAGATCTCAGCTCCGAAACCTTTATTTCTGCTCTAAACAGATTTATTGCCCGTAGAGGAAAACCTGTCAACATCTTCTCGGACAATGGTACATGTTTCGTAGGAGCATGTAATGAATTGGCTAGGTTTTTAAAATTAAATGCAAACTATTTAAGTGCACACGCTTCAAATTTATCAATAAACTTTAAATTCTCACCTGCCTATAGCCCACACTTTAATGGCTTAGCTGAGGGTGCCGTGAAATCGGTCAAACATCACTTAAAACGTATACTTGCTCTTGCTAACCTTACTTACGAGGAAATGAACACAGTACTTACTCAGATAGAGGCTATCTTGAACTCGAGGCCTTTAACTCCTTTATCTTCCGATCCTTCAGACCTAGTAGCCCTCACACCGTCACATTTCCTTCTAGGACGAACATTAACTGTTTTACCCTCTCCTCAAGCACAAGATACTACAAGGTTGAGCACTTTCTCACGATATATGAGAACTCAACAATTGAAGACCCATTTCTGGGATAGATTTTACAAAGAGTACATTACAGAGCTGCAAAAACGGCAAAAATGGTGCAAGGGGGGAAGAAACCTTCGACTTGGAGAGATGGTGCTGGTCAAGGATGATCGACTGCCGCCAAACAGATGGCTGCTCGGGCGAATAACCAGCGTGTATCCAGGCTCCGACGGTGTGACCAGGGTAGCAGATGTGAAGACAACATCGGGTACTCTTCGGCGCGCCTTCAATCGGCTGTGCCCGCTACCAGTTGAAGATCGGCCTGATGTGTCCTCAAGCCACAGTCCCTTGCTGAGGGGGGCAACTTGTTGACGCCTTGCATGTGTGCGTGACACACACGCATACGGCACGGCGCGGGAGGCGACGCGCAGCGGCAGCTGCGGAGCGCGGGGTGCGCCGAGCGCCCACGCCGCCCACCGTTCGTTCAGTTCGTCGACGACACCGTTCGATATAGTTGTGTGTCGAAATCACAAATATTTTATACCTTACCTAACATTATTCTTTAGTTAGTCATTATTGTGAAAGTCATTCTCATTATTAAACCTCATTATTATACTCGGAGTCTCATTTGGAAAGCCCGTGAACATCATCGAGTCCAGCAGAGTCGCTGCCAGCATTCTACAAGTTCTACAATATGTATATATTTATTTAGATTAGTATAATATACTTTATGTATGTAAATGGTACACCACAGACTACCTACAGTATTTGTCTGTCCTTCCCCTTTTTAATCCATCCAAAGGTTGTCTTTAAAAGATCGCTTTTAGCGATAAGACCGCATATTGTGTCACCCTTTGTACAGTTTCTATATTTATATGGCTGTAATTTATATGGTGTACAAAATAAAGAGTATTCTATTCTAATGTTGCAGGGGTATCCAGGCGGCCATAACCACTATAAGCTGACCCTACAACCAGTAATTTGAAAAATCAATATTTATAAAAAAGTATAGATATTTCCTGAGAGCAATATACTTAAACCCTATGAACCTATACTAATATTTAAGTAAGTACTTAGGCTCTTGCACGGACGCGTGACGCAAAGTAACGTAAATTCAAACGATTTTTTAATACAAAATACAACTATGAGTTAGCAGGAAACCTCTACTTAATATTTTGGAAATACTTAAACTGCCAAAAAGGCCTCTAGGTCCAACGTTTTGGGATAGACGTTGATAAATTTAATAAAATTGACGTCTGACAGATTTCGGAAGAACTATCCAAAATTTTAAATTTTTCTTCGAATAAAATTATCTAGCGTTGAAAATCAGCCATTAAAATAATTTATGAAAAACGATTAAGACTCGGCTACCACTGCTGCTTGAGAGCAGTGGTGGCAAAGTGGTAAAGGGCGCGACTTAGGAGTTGTGTAGATCGTAATTTCAAACCCAGACAGGCGCTTTACTTTGTATAAATTATTTCATCACCACTGCTCTCAACAGTAGTAGAATAAAATTGGGTATTCAGAATGTTAAATGCTTCTTTAAATGAATCGGAAGAGCCATTTTTTTTTCAGAATGTTCAATTTCTGTATGTGCTCTTTCTGTAGATTTTTCAACACCTCTCTTTTAAGTACAATAAATCATCACCACTGCTCTCAAAATGGCGAAGGAAAACATCGTGAGGAAACCGGCATGTCCTAGAACAAAAACATCGAAGGCATGTGACATCTACCACCCGCCCTGGGCCCGTGTGGTGGATTACAGCCCACTCCCTCTCACCGAGAGGAGGCCTGTGTCCCAACAGTGGGAACTGGGAACATTATAGGCTGATTATGAATAAGACTTAGGGCCTGTAAACAGGCCCTGTTTAAAAGTTCTCTTAGGCCCTTTCATTCTGTAATCTTGTGAATTAAGTTATCGGAATTTATACGACAGTGATGAAACACTATTTTTAAATTCTATTTCCTATGGAAATAGTAAAAAAATGTTTTTAAAAACATTAAAAGAAAAGTATGTAAAAACATTTTTTTACTATTTCCATCTCCTTATACACGTCAGAAACAAAAATTGGCCACTACAAAGAGGTACCTACTAACTAATGAGACCTCTAAGTCCCGAGTGACGTCAAATCACGACCCTAATCAAATACTGATCAAAGAAACTTTCCCCAAATTAGTTACTACTTAATCACAGAAATCGGGACGAACTTATTTCAACCGTATGCTTAAGGCTTAAAGGTTGAATTTTAATTTTTCTTCCCGAAAACGACGACATAATTCAAGTTAAACCGATAAAAATACTCATTAATTGGGTTTTTTCTACTTGAAGATATCAAGAGGAAAATTGCTAATTTTGGTATTAAAAAGATTATCGCTGCCTTTACTTTTTCTACGTAACGAAATATTTTCCTCAAGTACCTTGTTAGGGGAAACTCATTGTAGGAACTGCTTTACTCAAATAAAGATTTATTTTATGTTTATTATCTTTCTAAGGTACAGCCGCCAGCACATCAAGCTACAACAACCTGTCAATTTTTTTTTACAGATTTTCTACTTTATCGACAAAGCATAAGGTTCAAAGTTGATTGAGAAAATTTGACGCTTTCGGGTTGCTTGAAGAGCTGGCGTCTGTACATACATTCTATCCTTTTTTAGCATAGTCTTCTGTTTTTTCTCCATAATATGTACCTAACATATTATGGAGAAAAAACAGAAGACATATTTTTTATTTTCGCTACATTCACTACGCCTGCGCGTCGCTAGAATATTCACACAATAGTCACTTGGGAAAAGATGTCTAATAAACATAGAAACAGAAATATTTGAATATTTAAAAAAAATAAGAACCTACCTTAGATATCAATTTTAGAAAAGTACATAAGACAACAATAAAGCGACTAAGGGCGAATTTCACCGAACTGTTATACTTATAATAAGGGTTATCCTAAGAATAAATTATACCTATTTGACAGTTATTCCATAATAGAACTGTCAGACGTCAATTTTATTCGACGAATATAAGACATCTGACTTTGGCAAAATCAGCCCTAAGGTTGACCCATTATTCATTCATCAACCAATGAATGTAGCAATGGAACATTGATGATTGCATGACTTGTGTGAAAAAGCTGAATGCTATGGTGTAAGTGAGACAGATCACATAATGCCAAAGACGTATGCTTGGAATGACGTAGAAGCACTGACCTCTATATTGTATTATAGAGGTCAGTGCGTAGAAGGTATTTAAAAAGGTAGAATGAAAGTTAGCTTTTGAATGACGGAGTGAAGACGTTAGATTTTTAAGGGGCTTGCATGACCTAAAGCTCGGTCACTGTCGGACTGCATATAAAAGACAGAGAAGCGCGATGACACAACCCTGGTAATTTATTGGTCGTCGTCGTTTCAGCCGATAGACGTCCACTGCTGGACATAGGCCTCCCCCAATTTTGGGGGGGTTTGCCATAATCGCCACGCTTGGCAGGCGGGTTGGCGATCGCAGTATGGTATGATGGTAGAATAAATAGAGAACGCTGCTGCCCATTCTCCGGTAAGACCCTTAGTCGCCTTTTACGACACCCACGGGAAGTAAGGGGTGGTGCAATTCTTTAAGTCCGGCACCACACAGACAAATTTTATAATTTATTGGTAATTTAAAGCAATTATTTAATTACAAAAAAAACTATTGTTTGAACTAAAAAATTAAAACACTAGTATTTTAGTATGTTGCTTGTAGAATAATCTGACAAAAATCAGAATGATTGTATGTAGGTATATTAGTATGGTTTTTATTGTAAAAAGAAAGTTTTTAGAGGTATCTTCATGATTTTTTTCTATCGTATCAAATTAGTTGTATTATGTTTTCAACACACTATCAACGAATACTTTTCTGATTTTGTTTACTGTAGTCGACGATATACTTTTATTATTTCTAAAACTTGCGTTTTTTGTGTTTATTTAAGATGTATTTTTATGTTTTACTAGTTAATATAAGAATACACCAGTTTCAGATAGACATTTTACTTTTCCTCTGACCTCAGCCCTTTTATTCTCACATGTAGAATATTGACACAACACCAACTGAGGGGAAATTATAATTCTCTTTGAGAGACGGTCAAATTGTGCCGTCTGTCAGCTGATTATGACCCTGACCAGACCTGTCAGCTGCCAGCCGCAGTAAAAAGGGTTTCGTGTGTAGGAGTACCTACAAAATATCCTTATCAAAGTATGTAGCTATATATATGTAGGTAGATACTTTTGTGACAGTTTGTATGTTGTCATTATTGAGTTTCTCTAGGATAGAAGTGTACCAACTTAGTTAGCTAGGTTATGATAATAGAAACTTGTTATAGCAGAAAACGATTTTTTGTGTCAAGTTTCTATAATTTTTTAACAATTTTCCAATTTCGCGAAAAAAACGAACTCACTTTCATAATATTCTATTACTACTTTTTCTTTCATATCATCATCATCATCATTTCAGCCGAAAGACGCCCACTGCTGGACATAGGCCTCCCCCAAAAAGGGGGGGTTTGCCATAATCGCCACGCTTGGCAGGCGGGTTGGCGATCGCAGTATAGTATGGTGGTGGAATGCATAGAGAACGCTGCTGCCCATTCTCCGGTACGACCCTTAGTCGCCTTTTACGACACCCACGACGGGAAGTATGGGGTGGTGCTATTCTTTAAGTCCGGCACCACACAGATTTCTTTCATATATTATTATTTTATTTATTTTTCTGTATTTATAATTGTATGGATTGACTTTATCAGAAATAAATTGATTAATAAATAATAATAATAATAATGGATAATAGTACAGAATGATAATACGGGGTGACGGACATCGACGCATGACCTGCTACCTTGGATTCAGAACACGATTCTGAACCCCTCTGCGTTGAAATGTTTCGTCGGTTATTAAACAAAAAAACTGGCCAAGTGCGAGTCGGACTCGCACACGAAGGATTCCGTACCACAAGGCAAAAACGCCGAAAAAAACATGTTTGTTGTATGGGAGCCCCCTTAAATATTTATTTTATTTCAATTTTATTATTTATTATTAAAGTTAAAGTACAACTGAGTGTTTTGTGAATATTTCAAGTGCCTACCTGTTGCCATTTTTGATATCGACCAAAAAAGTGCAAAAAAATCGCGTTTGTTGTATGGGAGCCCCTCTTAAATATTTATTTTATTTTGTTTTTAGTATTTGTTGTTGTAGCGGCAACAGAAACACAAACTTTGTGAAAATTTCAACAGTCCAGTTATCGCGGTTCTTGAGATACAGCCTGGTGACAGACAGACGGACAGACTGCGAAGTCTTAGTAATAGGGTTCCGTTTTTACCCTTTGGGTACGGAACCCTAAAAAAATGCTGTTTCATACATTATGACCACTTTGGTTCACACTTTTGTATGAAACAGCCGATATTTTTTTGATAACTTACGAAAAATTTCTACGCCGACAATTTTTTTTTTTTGTCTAGAATCATCATCTGCCTAGCCTTTTTCCCAACTATGTTGGGGTCGGTTTCCAGTCTAATCGGATGCAGATGAATACCAGTATTTTACATGGAGCGACTGCCTATCTGACCTCCACAACCCTGTTACTGGGTAATACGATACCCCTTGGTAAGACTGGTTGTCAGATTTCGGGCTTCTGACTACCCGTAACGACTATCAAAGATCCACGAATGACAGCCGGGACCAACGGCTTAACGTGCTTTCCGAGGCACGGGGGGGTCTCGGTATGTAAAGATGGTCACCCATCCACAGACTAACAGCAGTAAGCGTAGCTTAACCTGAACGATCGATCTGTGAGGCTGTTATTATTTAGCCACGGGCCCCTCTTTCTGTCTAGAATCATAATTATAAGCTGAATTCATGGTTAAGAATTACGGCGTCGATGTCCGTGTCACACTGTATATCAGACTAGTTTAAATATTGACACAACAACAATTGAGAGGAAATTCAACTCTCACTGAGCGACGGTCAATATTGCCCTGGCCTGGAAAAATTAAAATTATAATTTTACTAGCCTTTTTTTTTTGGATGGGAAATCATCAAATGACTCCGGTCTGGGTGGAGCGGAAGGGAGTGTCAGACACTTACTGACTAAAACCCACCCGTGTTCCTTCCTTAGCCCTTTATGTTCCGGGCCAGCCCTTTCGGACAATCCCGCTGACCCGGCAGGCTTCGGCCCTAAGGGGCCCCTCCTCGATGCTGACATCTCTTTGAGGCGCGCGTGGAACACGTACGCGCCGTCCGGCACGGGCCTGGTCCTGATCGGACGGTGAGCTACCCATTACTCTCCGCCCGCAATTTTACTAGCCTCTGCACGCGACTTCGTCCGCGTGAAATTACTTGTTCCCTCGACCTACCCCGTCGCGTCGCCTAGCCGCGCTATTGCTTCGATTTCGCGTTTGTTTTTGCTCGATTCGTAAGAGTCCTAGCGTGTTGTTAAATAGCTTATAGCCTTCCTCAAGAATTGGGCTATCAAATGCAAAAAGAATTATTCAAATCCGACTGGTAGTTCCAGACTGGTAGGTCTGTAGCTACCCAAAAATCAATTATTGGTGCGGATTCTGTTCTTCACAAACTAAACTAAATTTAAGTTCAGTGCATCATTTTCTTTCTATTTCATTAAGAAAAGGACAGAAGATAAATTTTAGTTTAGTTCTGTCAAATTAATCTGACGTAAATTGACGTAATTTTAGTAGGCAGGTTATTAATCACGTCTAAAACTTGTTTATAGAAGTGTCAGGCGCTGATTAATTTGACAGGACTAAACTGAAATTTATTATCTTCTGTCCTTTTCTTAACGAAAGAAAAAGATGCACTGATCTTAAATTTAGTTTAGTTTGTGAACAAGGGAATCGGAACCAAAAAAAAAAAAATTATAATCAGCTTGACAAGTTTCATCTGCGGACATTTTTAGTATTGGTTTCGAATACAGCATTATCAATATCTGGAAAATACTTTTTTCAGTTCGCTAGAGAGCTGAGACAGATGAAAAACAATTTAAGCCATTCAGCTGCCATGTAAACCTTGTCGAGAACCCCCATTGTCGTCCAAACCATCAAATGGGGAACCCCTAAGGGTTCGCTTACCCCACTTTGAGAAACCCTGGTATAGAACACTGTTGCTTCCCTTATAATCTAATGCTTATTTGCAAGAGCGGGATCACATCAAACTTCACGCTTGTCAGTTCAATGGATCAAAGGTATGCTAGAGTCAGCTCGAATAGAAACGCGGATGTATGATTTAAAAAGTAGGTAGTCGATATTTTTTTCATACAAATTTCGGGAGAGTATTACTCCACTGTTTTACATTGTGTATCTAAAGTTAAACATGATATCGTTTTGACTTATTACTAATTTTGTCTGTACGGAAACAGAATAGTAAAATAAAAAGCCATTAAAAAGTTACGAGCCAACAAAGATTTGTTTTTCTTGCTATTTTTAACGTAACTTTGGGTGTAAATAAATAATAAATTAACTGTAAAATCTTCAAAACCAAGTCCGTGCCGGCAAGGAGTTCAATAGACTTTATTTGTAATTGATTTATGCAGTGGTTTTTTCATAAAACTCGATTTTACAAAGCACTGTTCAAATTTTTTTACGCGCCTATCCGTTCGGAACGATATTTCTGTGCGTGAGAACTAGACATTATGCGTGAAGACTAGTGTCTAACTGCTCATCGCTGATACTAGCTCTGTCAGACACGAAGCCAGGTCAGATAGCATGCTTTTTGGCCATGACCACCAGTGAGTTCGAGCTCGCGACCATTTTACTCATAAGATATTGCAGCTTTGTCTCTGAAATGGCAACATTGGCAACGTCAGATGTTTATATTTAGTGATGACCACTAGCTTATCATCACAAAAATACAGCATAAACCTGTAACCTGCACCCAAATTGCGGCACTTTCTTTCAATCACAATCAGAAAGAAATTGCTAATCCATTGCTTCATATGTTTGAAAAATTCGTCTGCTCGACAATATAAATAACGCAATGAATGTTGTTGAACTCTCAAAATGAAAAGCATTCCCATTGTAAGTACCTAAGCGTACGCAATTACCCCGTTGTAGCCGTATTAAACAAGAAAGACTTAAGAAAGAAAAACCGTTTATTCTGCAGAAGTAGGACCCACTGGCAATGACAATTACCTACCTACTTTCAATTGCTAGCGTGCTTAAGACACCTGTCCCACCGTCAGCGATTAAGGCGATTACAGGACCTAAACGCAAAAAAAAAACGCAAGTTTTAGAAGCAATAAAAGTATATGATCGACTACAGTAAACAAAATCAGAAAAATATATGACATTCTTCAGGATATATGCTAGGTATATAGTGTGTTGTAAACATAATACAACTAATTTGATACGATAGAAAAAAATCATGAAGATATTCTAAAAACTTTCTTTTTGCAATAAAAACCATAATAATATATATAGAATCATTCTGATTTTTTGTCAGAATATTCTACAAGCAACATACTAAAGCACTAGTGTTTTAATTTTTCTAGTCCAAACAATAGATTTTTTTGTAAATAGATAATTGCTTCATATTTTGCAATAAATTACCAGTGTTGTGTCATCGCGCTTCTCTTTCTTTTCTATGCAGTCCGACAGTGACCGCGCTTTAGGTCATGTAAGCCCCTTAACGAGACGTGGGTAGAGCTAGCAACTACAAACGAGCACGCATAGCATGCATGACCGCCGTAGAAACGGGGTTTGTCTACGGAAGAATAGACAAAATGACAGATTGTAGAAATATTTGTACGCATTCTACGCGTCTAAGCATGGCAATGGCGCCGATTCTGTTGTTCACACACTAAACTAAATTTTGTTCATGCATCTTTTTCTTTCTATTTCATTAAGAAAAGGACAGAAGATAAATAGTAGTTTAGTCCTGTCAAATTAAGATACTCCATAGACAATTAAGACGAGATTAAAAAATTGGCTATTAAAAATACCTACGTCAATTTACGTCAGGCGCTGACTAATTTGACGGGACTAAACTAATATTTATCTTCTGTCCTTGTCTTAATGAAATAGAAAGAAAAAGATGCCTGAACTTAATTTTAGTTTAGTTTGTGAACAAACAGAATCGGCGCCAATGTGTCATTGACAAAATGACATATTCAAACTTAAATTCAAACTCAAAGCATTTATTTCAATTAAACCTTGTACGGGCACTTTTGAATTGTCAAAATTAAAGTCTGTCAGTTAGTCCGAAGGTCTAACTTCTTTCGTCGACAAAACGTCGTCATGCTACGCGTGTTGGTATTGGTAAGCAACAAGCTGTGGGCGACGAGCGATCCTTGCCGGTATGCGTATGTGTATGGTGATGGTGAGTTGTGGTGGCCCTGTGGTAACGACCGCGACTTACGAGTTGTTAGGTCGTAAGTTCGAACCCCGACAGGCACTTTACTTTGTGTAAATTATTTCATCACCACTGCTCTCAAAACGGTGAAGGAAAACATTGTGAGGAAACCGGCATGTCCTAGATCCAAACATTCCTAGACATGTGACATTTACCAACCCGCACTGGGCCCGCGTAGTAGATTACAGCCCATTCCCTCTGGAAGGGAGGCCTGTGTCCCAGCTGTGGGAACATTATAGGCTGATGATGTATGCCAGCATATCAAGCTACTACAATCTGTCAAACTTCTTTAATAGATTTTCAACTTTATCGCTAAATTATAAGGTTCAAAGTTGATGGTTAAAATTTGACAGTTTCGGGTTGCTTGACGTGCTGGCGTCTGTACCAAGCGTGAATTTTCGTTTTTTTTTTGCACGTCAAGCGAGAGTCGCTGAGCTACTACTCTATTTGATACCACTTGTCGCTGCGAGAAACGATCAAGTGTTCAACTGTTCATTCTTTTACTAACACAGGATAGGCCTACAATTTATTATTATTCGTTTCTTGAGCGAGAAAATCATTAATAGCTAGTCGCTTCGAAGACCTATTCAACGATACCCCACACGATGGGGTAGACGACGATGAAAATATTCATCCCCACTTCACATGTAGGGGAGCCATCCTAAAAAAAATATATTTCCCAAAATTTTATTTTACCACTTTGTCGGCGTAATTGATATACACATTCCTACAAAATTACAGCTTTCTAGTACTAACAGTCTCTTAGCATCACATGACGAAACTAAAACGGCCTTATTACAAAACAAGATTTATCTTTAGACCCAGGTTTAAACCATCCAGCTATTTTTAAATTTCGAACTACACACATCAAAAGTGTCTAGGGATCAAGCATTTTTATGCGGATTTCTTGAGATTGAGATGTGGCTTTGTAATAAATTTATGATTTTATAAATTTATATGGATCCTTTTTGGTGCATTTCATAATTTGAATCAGGAACTGTGAATCAAATTCGAGTAAAAGATGAAAATCAGCTGTCAATATTTTCCCTATAAAAACATACAACGCATTGAAAACATTATTAGTGCTACTGTTTCCCTACTACTGATTAAAACCAACGTTATTATGGAGCGGCGACGTCATTTAAGCAGGGAAGAAATGCTCAGAGCCGTGGGAATTATGGACCCTGTGAATCTATACTAATATTTAAGGAAGTACTTAGGTCCATGCACGAATGCAAAGTAACGTAAATTCAAACGATTTTTTAATAAAAAATACAACTATCAGTTAGCAGGAAATCTATAGATACTTAGAAATACTTAAACTGCTAAAACGCCTCTAGTTCCAACGTTTTGGGATAGACGTTGATCAAAGACTACAATATAATGCGGTGTAAGATAAATTTAATAAAATTGACGTCTGACAGATTTTGAGAACTGTCCAAAATTTTAATTATTTCCTCGAATAAAATTATCTGGCGTTTGAAATCAGCCATTAAAATAATTTATGAAAAACGATTAAGACTCGGCCACCACTGCTACTTGAGAGCAGTGGTGGCAAAGTGGTAAAGGGCGCGACATACGAGTTGTGTAGATCGTAATTTCAAACCCAGACAGGCGCTTTACTTTGTATAAATTATTTCATCACCACTGCTCTCAAAAGTGCCCAGCAGTAGGATGATGTAGGCTAACAGTAGTAGAATAAAATTGGCTAGTCAGAATGTTAAATGCTTCTTTAAATGAATCGGAAGAGCCATTTTTTTCAGAATGTTCAATTTCTGTATGTGCTCTTTCTGTAGATTTTTCAACACCTCTCTTTTAGGTACAATAAATTGTTATTATATTTAAATAATTTCATCACCACTGCTCTCAAAACGGTGAAGGAAAACATCGTGAGGAAACCGGCATGTCCTAGAACAAAAATATCAAAGACATGTGACGCCACCCGCAAAGGGCCCGCGTGGTGGATTACGGCCCACTCCCTCTCACCGAGAGGAGGCCTGTGTCCCAACAGTGGGAACTGGGAACATTATAGGCTGATTATGAATAAGACTTAGGGCCTGTAAACAGGCCCTGTTTAAAAGTTCTCTTAGGCCGTTTCATTCTGTAATCTTGTGAATTAAGTTATCGGAATTTATACGACAGTGATGAAACACTATTTTTAAATTCTATTTCCTATGGAAATAGTAAAAAAATGTTTTTAATACATACAATATTACATTACATACATACATTTTTTTTTTGTATTAAAAACATTTTTTTACTGTTTCCATCTCTATAAACACGTCAGAAACAAAAATTGGCCACTACAAAGTAGTACCTACTAACTAATGAGACCTCTAAGTCCCGAGTGACGTCAATTCACGACCCTAATCAAATACTGATCAAAGAAACTTTCCCCAAATTAGTTACTACTTAATCACAGAAATCGGGACGAACTTGTTTCAACCGTATGCTTAAGGCTTAAAGGTTGAATTTTAATTTTTCTTCCCGAAAACGACGACATAATTCAAGTTAAACCGATAAAAATACTCATTAATTGGGTTTTTTCTACTTGAAGATATCAAGAGGAAAATTGCTAATTTTGGTATTAAAAAGATTATCGCTGCCTTTACTTTTTCTACCTAACGAAATATTTTCCTCAAGTACTTTGTTAGGGGAAACTCATTGTAGGAACTGCTTTACTCAAATAAAGATTTATTTTATGTTTATTATCTTTCTAACTTAAGGTACAGACGCCAGCACATCAAGCTACTACAAGCTGTCAAATTTCTTTAATAGATTTTCAACTTTATCGACAAAGCTTAAGGTTCAAAGTTGATTGAGAAAATTTGACGTTTTCGGGTTGCTTGAAGAGCTGGCGTCTGTACATACTTTCTATCCTTTTTTAGCATAGTAGGTACATATGGAGAAAAAACAGAAGAGATATTTTTTGTATTTTCGCTACATTCACTACGCCTGCGCGTCGCTAGAATATACACACAATAGTCACTTGGGAAAAGATGTCTAATAAACAGAGAAACAGAAATATTTGAATATTTAAAAAAAATAGGACCTACTTTAGGTACCAATTTTTGGACAGTACCAATGAAAACAATAAAGCGACTAGGTAAGGGCGAATTTCACCAAACAGTTATACCTAGAATAAGGGTTATCCTAAGAATAAATTATACCTATTTGACAGTTATTCCATAATAGAACTGACAGACGTCAATTTTATTCGACGGATATAAGACATCTGACTTTGGTAAAATTAGCCCTAAGATTGACCATTCATCAACCAATGAATGTAGGAATGGAACATTGATAAATGCATGACTTGTGTGAAAGAACTGAATGCTATGGTGTAAGTGAGACAGATGACATAATGCCAAAGACGTATGCTTGGAATGACGTAGAAGGTATTTAAAAAGGTAGAATGACAGTTAGCTTTTGAATGACGGAGTGAAGACGTTAGATTGAATTATTTGCATACCCATATGACGGTTAAGCATGGAGAACTTTACTACTTCTATATAAAAAAAAAAAAACATCGATGTATATTTTACCCATGTTTGCAAATTAATAAATGATTTATGATTTATGAGATTTTTAAGTGGCTTGCATGACCTAAAGCGCGGTCACTGTCGGACTGCATATAAAAGACGGAGAAGCGCGATGACACAACACTGGTAATTTATTGCAAAATATGAAGCAATTATTTAATTACAAAAAAACTATGGTTTGAACTAAAAAATTAAAACACTAGTATTTTAGTATGTTGCTTGTAGAATAATCTGACAAACAATCAGAATGATTGTATGTAGGTATATTAGTATGGTTTTTATTGTAAAAAGAAAGTTTTAAGAGGCATCTTCATGTATGTTTTCTATCGTATCAAATTAGTTGTATTATGTTTTCAACACACTATCAACGAATACTTTTCTGATTTTGTTTACTGTAGTCGACGATATACTTTTATTATTTCTAAAACTTGCGTTTTTTGTGTTTAGGTCCTGTAAGCCTGTAACTAAGATGTATTTTTATGTTTTACTAATTAATATAAGAATACACCAGTTTCAGATAGACATTTTACTTTTCCTTTTGACCTTAGCCCTTTTATTCTCACATGTAGAATATTGACACAACACCAACTGAGGGGAAATTATAATATTCTCTTTGAGGGACGGTCAAATTGTGCCGTCTGTCAGCTGATTATGACCCTGACCAGACCTGTCAGCTGCCAGCCGCAGTAAAAAGGGTTTCGTGTGTAGGAGTACCTACAAAATATCCTTATCAAAGTATATAGCTATAGGTAGATACTTTTGTGACAGTTTGTATGTTCAGTCATTATTGAGTTTCTCTAGGATGGAAGTGTACCAACTTAGCTAGGTTATGATAATAGAAACTTGTTATAGCAGAAAACGATTTTTTGTGTCAAGTTTCTATAATTTTTTAACAATTTTCCAATTTCGCGAAAAAAACGAACTCACTTTCATAATATTCTATTACTACTTTTTCTTTCATCTTTCCTCTTTCTGCCTAGCCTTTTCCCAACTACGTTGGGGTCGGCTTCCAGTCTAACCGGATTCAGCTGAATACCAGTACCTATTTTACATGGAGCGACTGCCTATCTGACCTCCACAACCCAGTTACTGGGTAATACGATACCCCTTGGTAAGACTGGTTGTCAGACTTTCGGGCTTCTGACTACCCGTAACGACTACTACTTTTTCTTTCATATATTATTATTTTATTTATTTTTCTGTATTTATAAAGTATGGATTGACTTTATCAGAAATAAATTGATTAATAAATAATAAGAATAATGGATAATAGTAGAGAATGATAATACGGGGTGACGGACATCGACGCATGACCTGCTACCTTGTATTCAGAACACGATTCTGAACCCCTCTGCGTTGAAATGTTTCGTCGGTTATTAAACAAAAAAACTGGCCAAGTGCGAGTCGGACTCGCACACGAAGGGTTCCGTACCACAAGGCAAAAACGCCGAAAAAAACATGTTTGTTGTATGGGAGCCCCCCTTAAATATTTATTTTATTTTAATTTTATTATTTATTATTAAAGTTAAAGTACAACTGAGTATTTTGTGAATATTTCAAGTGCCTACCTGTTGCCATTTTTGATATCGAGCAAAAAAGGGCAAAAAAATCGCGTTTGTTGTATGGGAGCCCCTCTTAAATATTTATTTTATTTTGTTTTTAGTATTTGTTGTTGTAGCGGCAACAGAAAGAAACACATACTTTGTGAAAATTTCAACAGGCCAGCTATCGCGGTTCTTGAGATACAGCCTGGTGACAGACAGACGGACAGACGGACAGACTGCGAAGTCTTAGTAATAGGGTTCCGTTTTTACCCTTTGGGTACGGAACCCTAAAAAAATGCTGTTTCATACATTATGACCACTTTGGTTCACACTTTTGTATGAAACAGCCGATATTTTTTTGATAACTTACGAAAAATTTCTACGCCGATAATTTTTTTTTCTGTCTAGAATCATCATCTGCCTAGCCTTTTTCCCAACTATGTTGGGGTCGGTTTCCAGTCTAATCGGATGCAGATGAATACCAGTATTTTACATGGAGCGACTGCCTATCTGACCTCCACAACCCAGTTACTTGGTAATACGATACCCCTTGTCAGATTTCGGACTTCTGACTACCCGTAACGACTATCAAAGATCCACGAATGACAGCCGGGACCAACGGCTTAACGTGTTTTCCGAGGCACGAAGGGGTCTCGGTATGTAAAGATGGTCACCCATCCACAGACTAACAGCAGTAAGCGTAGTTTTACCTGAATGATCGACCTGTGCGGCTGTTATTATTTAACCACGGGCCCCTTTTTCTGTCTAGAATCATATTATTATGCTAAATTCATGGTTAAGAATTACGGCGTCGAAGTCCGTGCCACACTGTATATCAGACTAGTTTAAATATTGACACAACAACAACAGAGAGGAAATTCAACTCTCACTGAGCGACGGTCAATATTGCCCTGGCCTGGAAAAATTAAAATTATAATTTTACTAGCCTTCTTTTTTGGATGGGAAATCATCAAATGACTCCGCTCTGGGTGGAGCGGAAGGGAGTGTCAGACACTTACTGACTAAAACCCACCCGTGTTCCTTCCTTAGCCCTTTATGTTCCGGGCCAGCGGTAACCCTTTCGGACAATCCCGCTGGCCCGGCAGGCTTCGGCCCTAAGGGGCCCCTCCTCGATGCTGACATCTCTTTGAGGCGCGCGTGGAACACGTACGCGCCGTCCGGCACGGGCCTGGTCCTGATCGGACGGTGAGCTACCCATTACTCTCCGCCCGCAATTTTACTAGCCCCTGCACGCGACTTCGTCCGCGTGAAATTACTTGTTCCCTCGACCTACCCCGTCGCGTCGCCTAGCCGCGCTATTGCTTCGATTTCGCGTTTGTTTTTGCTCGATTCGTAAGAGTCCTACCGTGTTGTTAAATATTCTATAGCCTTCCTCAAGAATTGGGCTATCAAATGCAAAAAGAATTATTCCAATCCGACTGGTAGTTCCAGACTGGTCGGTCTATAGCTACCCAAAAATCAATTTTTGGTGCGGATTCTGTTCTTCACAAACTAAACTAAATTTAAGTTCAGTGCATCTTTTTCTTTCTTTTTCATTAAGAAAAGGACAGAAGATAAATTTTAGTTTAGTCCTGTCAAATTAATCTGATGTAATTTTAGTAGGCAGGTTATTAATCACGTCTAAAACTTCTTTATAGAAGTGTCAGGCGCTGATTAATTTGACAGGACTAAACTGAAATTTATTATCTTCTGTCCTTTTCTTAACGAAAGAAAAAGATGCACTGATCTTAAATTTAGTTTAGTTTGTGAACAAGGGAATCGGCACAAAAAAAAATTAAAATCAGCTTGACAAGATTCATCTGCGGACATTTTTAGTATTGGTTTCGAATACAGCATTATCAATATCTGGAAAATACTTTTTTCAGTTCGCTAGAGAGCTGAGACAGATGAAAAACAATTTAAGCCATTCAGCTGCCACGTAAACCTTGTCGAGACCCCCATTGTCGTCCAAACCATCAAATGGGGAACCCCTAAGGGTTCGCTTACCCCACTTTGAGAAACCCTAGTATAGAACACTGTTGCTTCCCATATAATCTAATAATTAGTTGCAAGAGTGGGATCACATCAAACTTCACGCTTGTCAGTTCAATGGATCAAAGGGTGATGTATGCTAGTGTCAGCCGGAATAGAAGCGTGGATGTATGATACTACGTACATTTTAAAAGTAATATATGGCATGCAGCGTTTATGTGTTCCGATTTGAAGGGTATTAGTGTCGAAGTAATAACAGGCACTTAAGATGCCACTAGTCGATATTTTTTCCATACAAATTTCGGGAGAGTATTATACACGTATTATTGTATTCTCCACGGTTTTACATTGTGCATCCAAAGTTAAACATGATATCGTTTTGACTTATTATTAATTTTGTCTGTACGGAAACAGAACAGTAAAATAAAAAGCCATTAAAAAGTTATGAGCCAACAAAGATTAGTTTTTCTTGCTATTTTTAACGTAACTTTGGGTTTAAATAAATAATAAAATAACTGTAAAATCTTCAAAACCAAGTCCGTGCCGGCAAGGGTTAGTTATCGCGGAGTTCAATAGACTTTATTTGTAATTGATTTATGCAGTGGTTTTTTCATAAAACTCAATTTTCAAAAGCACTTTTCGAATTTTTTTACGTGCCTATCAGTTCGGAACGATAATTCTGTGCGTGAGAACTAGACATTATGCGTGTAGACTAGTGTCTAACTGCTCATCACTGATACTAGCTCTGTCAGACACGAAGCCAGGTGAGATAGCATGCTTTTTAGCCATGACCATCAGTGAGTTCGAGCTCACGACTAGTTTACTCATAAGATATTACAGCTTTGTCTCTGAAATGGCAACATTGGCAACGTCAGATGTTTATTTTTAGTGATAACCACTAACTTATCATCACAAAAATACAGCATAAACCTGTAACCTGCACCCAAATTGCGGCACTTTCTTTCAATCACAATCAGAAAGAAATTGCTAATACATTGCTTCATATGTTTAATAAATTCGTCTGCTCGACAATACAAATATCGCAACGAATGTTGTTGAACTCTCAAAATGAAAACCATTGCCATTGTAAGTACCTAAGTGTACGCAATTACCCCGTTGTAGCCGTATTAAATAAGAAAGACTCAAGAAAGAAAAAGATGATATTTCTAAAAAGAAATAGAAAGAAAAAGATGCCTGAACTTAAATTTAGTTTAGTTTGTGAACAAACAGAATCGGCGGCAATGTGTCATTCACAAAATGACATATTCAAACTCAAAGCATTTATTTCAATTAAACCTTGTACGGGCACTTTTGAATTGTCAAAATTAAAGTCTGTCAGTTAGTCCGAAGGTCTAACTTCTTTCGTCGACAAAACGTCGTCATGCTACGCGTGTTGGTATTGGTAAGCAACAAGCAGTGGGCGACGAGCGATCCTTGCCGGTATGCGTATGTGTATGGTGATGGTGAGTTGTGGTGGCCCTGTGGTAACGACCGCGACTTACGAGTTGTTAGGTCGTAAGTTCGAACCCCGACAGGCAATTGACTTTGTGTAAATTATTTCATCACCACTGCTCTCAAAACGGTGAAGGAAAACATTGTGAGGAAACCGGCATGTCCTAGAACCAAACATTCCCAGACATGTGACATTTACCAACACGCACTGTGGGTCCGCGTAGTAGATTACAGCCCATTCTCTCTGGAAGAGAGGAGGCCTGTGTCCCTGTGTGAGCAGTGGGAACATTGTAGGCTGATGATGTATGCCAGCACATCAAGCTACTACAATCTGTCAAACTTCTTTAATAGATTTTCATCTTTATCGCTAAATTATAAGGTTCAAAGTTGATTGGGAAAATTTTACAGTTTCGGGTAGCTTGACGTGCTAGCGTCTGTAACAAGCGTAAATTTTCGTTTTTGTGCACGTCAAGCGAGAGTCGCTGAGCTAGTAGGTACTCTCTTTGATACCACTTGTCGCTACGAGAAACGATCAAGTGTTCAACTGTTCATTCTTTTACTAACACAGGATAGGCCTACAATTTATTATTATTCGTTTCTTGAGCGAGAAAATCATTAATAGCTAGTCGCTTCCTCATCGGTAATGGGACAGGTGCCTATGGCTCGGCCAGAATGCCCCTCACTCTCGCCAGATCTTAAAAAAAAAACGCCAAGTGCATGTCGGGCCACGCACAGTGTAGGGTTCCGTAGTAATTCGATCGTTATCACAAAGAACAACAGAATCGTACATTCTGTTGTTCTTTATTCTGAATATAAAAAAAAACATATTTCGTTTTTCAATGCAAGTCTTTACCCGTTATAAACAAGCAACTTCTTCATCTTAGTCACTTTAAAGGATTAATGCTAAGGATTTTGTGTTTGGTATAAAATTATCCAACACCCAAGTTCAACGACTATTACTGCTAAACTAATAAAGTTATCTTAACCGCTATAGTTTTCCTTTAAAGTTCATGAAATGCACTATCATCGTGAATTCTTCCAGATTTTTCAAGCCAGCAATTTAGCTTTTAGACAGGGAGGACGCCCTACTGGAACAAAAATTTGCACTTTAAAGTTTAATATTTCGTAAATGGAGGATTAAATCGAAAAATAATCTTAGGAAACCCCAAGTCATTTTAGAAGACCTATTCAACGATATCCCACACGATGGGGTAGACGACGATAAAAATATTCATCCCCACTTCACATGAGCCATCCTAAAAAAAATATATTTTCCAAAATTTTATTTTACCACTTTGTCGGCGTAATTGATATACACATTCCTACAAAATTACAGCTTTCTAGTACTAACAGTCTTTTAGCAAAACCTCGGACAGACAGGCAGACAGACGGACATGACGAAACTATAAGGGTTCCTTGTAGGCACTACGGAACCCTAAAAAGGAGTATCAATACCGCCTTCTTCAAGCAATGAAGTTTCATAAAAGTATAACACATACTTTCCTACATTTCACTTTTCCCCAGAACTCTCTCAATATTACGATACGGACGGTGTTCGGGCAGAAATTGGACATAAAAAAACTATTTATTGTCCCATAAATCTGGCAAAGTTTGGGTAACAGCGACGCGGGGGGGGCGTGTGAATGGAGTCTGTGAGTTTCTATACCAACCGTAAATTGTTTTACGTTCCTTCATATGAAAGGAGTTTTGTATACAAGTTTGTGGTTACAGTTTTAGAAATCAAGTAAAAATACTGGCCAGTATCGCAATTACAAGCAAGGAAAACCTGTTCAGGTGGAGATTGATAGACGAGTCCGCCTTGGAGTGTAAAAGTGGTGCTGTTCCACAAACGATGGGACACTTAATATCGTGTTCTGCGTGTCCTGTCTGATGGATGCTGGTGATGACGCCAAATAAGTAGCCGAATTCTGTACCGAGTCCATTTAGATTGCCATCGACACGCTCAGAAGAAGAAGGCCAGTATTCCGCGACGGGATATCTAAAAGTGTACTTATAGCCTTACAACTAAAGGCTCCTTCAAACGGACGCGACACGACACCTGACACAAAGGCACCGCAAGTCGCGCAACGAGCGGTGCCTTTGTGTCGCGCGCAATTATATCGCGTGTCGCGCCTGTTTGTAGGAGCCTTAAACTCAGTAGTATTCAGTAATTTTGACGTTCGAAAAGTGCTGATTCTCAGCCTAATTTGAAGAAATTACTTTTGATTGATTGATTGATGTTTTTATTTTTGTACAATGTTCTAGTATGGTAATTGATAGTGTCGTGCTTTCGTATAATCTAGGTACATGCGAGACCTATACGACAAAGACTTTGGGTTAATACTGAGTAAGTGTGTGTGTGTGTGTATGTGATAAGCTTTTATAAATAAATAAACTAGTCAGTACCTAATTCTGACACAAATCGAAACTCCGAACTGTTACAGAGATTTTCTAACAGGGAAACCCAATTAAGGAAAGCCTAACCGAGGGATGAAATCCAGGATCGCTCAGCATGCAGCAGATTGCTAAAACTACACTAACAAACAACTTAAAAATAACAACGTATACTGCCTGTCGATTCTGTGAAAATCTCACCGTGAAAATTAGGTGAAGTGAGTTTGTTTTTGCTAGGAATTGAAAATATTGACAGGTCACTCCACGCTCACTTCACCTAAGTTTCCACGGTGAGATTTTTACAGAATAGCACCGCAGATACACAAAATGAGACAAAGACGAAAGGAAAATAGTGAGCATATTCTGCTAAGATGTGGTCTAAATAATCACGAAAGTTTTGGTTGATTCTAATTCGGTTAGCAAAACTACGAAGTAAAATGATAAATGAACGCACTGAAACATGGATCAATGGTGCAATCAGCCTATAGGTAATGTTCCCACTACTGGGATACGGGTCTCCTCTCGGTGAGAGGAAATGGGCCGTAATCTACCACGTGGGCCCAGTGCGGGTTGGTAGATGTCACATGTCTTCGAAGTTTTGGTTCTAGGACATGCCGGTTTCTTCACGATGTTTTCCTTCCTAAAACATCGACCCTATTTATGACCGCAATGGTGCATTCGCAGAGCGTTTGTTTTATGGTTGGATGGATAGCAAGCTCGATTTCCGCACCGGAACTATAGAACTATTCTTTAATAATCTCACCGTGACAACGTAGGTGAAGTGAGCTTTCATTCTACCTGATGTAGTGATTGACACTATTAACAACTCACATCAAGCTCACTTCACCTAAATTTTCACGGTGAGATATTTAAAGAATAGACGTTCAGGCTACACGTGTAGCTGTAGACTTCGATACTAAATCGGTTTAAAATCTCCGTGTTTTCAAATTTCAGTCGTAACAAATCATAACATCATCATGCTTGTATACCCTGCAGGATAAGGGGAGCAGTGGGGGCCAGTGGTAGCAGCCCTACTTACGAGTTGCAGGTCGTGAGTTTGAACTTAGGTTTACTTTGTCTATTTAATCTCATCACCACTGCTCTCAAAACGGTGAAGGAAAACATCGTGAGGAAACCGACATGTCTTAGAACTAAACAATTCGAAGACCACCCGTTTTGGGTCCACGTGGTGGATTATGGCTCCCTCCCTCTTGCAGAGAGGAGGGCTGAGTTCCAGCAGCGGGAATATTATAGGCTAATTCTGCATTATGCAAGAGAAGTTTACCGCGCAACTAGCATATATACAACATCCTGAAATCTATCGTCGGGCAGTTGCCCACACCAGACACAACACCCGTCTGGTCGGAGGATCCTCAATTCTCTATGGAGGATGAGTGAACGTGAACTTTACACACTGTCCCTTATACATCTATAGGAGGGCTATTCATCACCAAAACGGCAAAACAAATAAATGAGTGATCAAAGCATTTGGCGTAAATAACATTGTAGCGGTATCTACAATGCCACATGCGAACAACGCGTCATTCTGACGTCACGCAAAATCCTGCATCTCGCAAGCAGAGTTTACCGCGCAACTATCATAGATACAACGGCCCGATATGAATCATCGAGCAGTTGCCCGCCAGACACAACACCCGTCTGTTCGGAGGGTCCTTCCATTTCTATAGAGAATGAGTGAACTTTGCACCCTGTTCCTCATACCCTATATAGGTATGAGGAACATTATAGCGGGTCGAAAATGGCCTAAACAGTTTCGAGAAAAGGATGGTACGGCCGTGCCGCTTTTTGCTCGAATTGGGGGGGCACTGCCGTGCCCCCAGATATTTCCTTCAACAATGCCAACATTCCCATCCATCCGTCACTACAACCAACACAAAGCCTGAACGCCATACATTCCACGTTTTATTTCTCCAATTAGGTCTGCGACACTAAATCCCGGTCTACATTAGCCCTTCCGAATAAAGTTGAGGTCATAAAGTTGTTATTAACCATTCGCATGGACGTTGACCATTAACTAGAGCCATGGCAGATGTTGGTAGGGTTAACGCTGAGTAACGCACTTCAGCTACAGAACCACGTCTCAAATTGGGAAGATTTTTTATTGTGTAACTCTGTAAGTGTTCCAATTTAACCATCCCACCTTTAGTACACCCAGTAATGTATAAGTCCAATGTAACAGAGGAAAATAACAGAGTACCTACTTAAAAAAAAAAACAATGTAAAAAAAAATTCGTTATTAATTTGTTTCTTGCAAGCTTGCAATACGTGAAGTCTGACTTTACTTTTCAACAAAGACCCGCGTACAGCCAACGCTACGCTGGTCTGTATCACCCCTAAGGGTAAAGGTGAGGTGGACAAAGGCATTTCTCGTTTATCTGCACTTGACTTTGCGACTTTATTGTGAGAACGGCGAAATGCGTCCTTCAAAGCTAAGTAAAACGACCAGTACTTCAAAGTTATTTTTACACCTTTGTAGCCCGCAATTTGTTGGACTAATTTTCTACTTTTTCATACGCTTTTCCACTCGGAATTTCCGGAACTAAGTGCTGATATAGTTCGGTAAAGTGCGCTTAACAAAGGCACGGCACTGTTTCAAGTAATGGTACTACTTTAGTTTAGAACATGAGAGATTTTTTATTCACCAAGCTCGTATTTTGTAAAAATAATCAAAGTCCTTTAGCCTTCAATTTAATCTGTTCGATTCTTTCATAACTGATTTGATTATGGGCTGATTTTTCAATCATCTGATAACTTTATTCGAGGAATAATTTTGAAACTTTGACAGTTGTTTCATACAAAAACTGTCAAACGTCAATTTTATTCCCCGAATAAAAGTTATCTATCGATGGAAAAATTTGCCCATAATGATATTACTTTATTTAACCGAACAGAGCAACTAGCGTAACACTTTGTGATCCATAGATTTGTAGCGGCATCTACACCGCCAAATAAACTACTACTACTGACGTCACACAAAATCCTGGATCGCGCAAGCAAAGTTTGCCGCGCAACTAGCATTTACACGACGTCCTGACATCAAACGTCGGGACAGTCGCCCACCAGACACAACACCCGTCTGGTCGGAGGATCCTCCCTTTCCTATGGAGAACGAGTGAACTTTATAGGTACCCTATTCCTCATACCTTTATAGATTGATTGGGCTTTCAGAAAGCAAGGTTGAAACAATCGTACTACTTGCTCAACTTCGCTCATCATCATTTCAGCCGCAAGACTTCCACTGCTGGACATAGGCCTCCCCCAAGCACCTCCACTTCGACCGGTTCTGTGCTTTTCGCATCCAATGGGTTCCTGTGGCCTTCAAAAGGTCGTCGGACCACCTTGTGGGAGGCCTTCCAATGCTACGTCTTCCGGTACGCGATCGCCACTCCAGAACCGTTCGGCCCAACTTCCCTCACGTATGAAGAATGGCATGTTCTAATACTTCACAACCAAATACCTGAATACAAAGTATCACATAATATATGTAGTGAGCACCTTAGTTACAAAACTTCAAGTAGCGCGATGTTTTACATAGCTTTAAACGCGAGTTATGATAACGAACAAAACAATACACGTTACGTTCGCTCACGCCACGTTGTCTGATACACGCGAACTTTTGTTTTACAAAGTTTTAGTTTTAAATAAAGAAGGGCAGAAGATTCAGTCTTAATTATACACGGTGTTCCGGACGATATAAACATAAGCTTCGACCAGATGTTCAGACCATGGAAATAAGCATTTTTAGGGTTCCGTTGCCAAATGGCAAAAAACGGAACCCTTGTAGATTCGTCATGTCTGTCTGTCGGTCCGTCTGTGTCCGTCCGTAAGTCACAGCCCCTTTTTTCCGAAACTATAAGAACTATACTGTTGAAACTTGGTAAGTACATGTATTCTGTGAACCGCATTAAGATTTTCACACAAAAATAGAAAAAAAAACAATACATTTTGGGGCTCCCCATAATTAGAACTGAAACTCAATTTTTTTTTTTCATCAAACCCATATGTGTGGAGTATCTATGGATAGGTCTTTAAAAATGATATTGAGGTTTCTAATATCATTTTTTTCTAAACTGAATAGTTTGCGCGAGAGACACTTCCAAAGTGGTAAAATGTGTGTGTTACCTTTCATTCAATGAACTCAAATATAAAAATAAACATTTAATTTCATAAACATAAACCTTAAGCATAAACCCGGATGTTACGGAACCCTCGGTGCGCGAGTCCGACTCGCTCTTGTCCGGTATTTTTTTCATTATGGACACATTAATGTATTCTTATTTTTTGGTTAATTTTCATACTTGACAAACTAAATACCTTGACGTAAATCACCCGATATGCATGCCTGTTTATCCGAATTGGCAACGATGTATTTTTAACCGACTTCCAAAAAGAGGAGGTTATATGTTCGACTTTATATATATTTTTTTTTTAATTGTATGTTCACCGATTACTCGAAGACGGCTGGACCGATTCCAAAAATTCTTTTTTTGTCTGAAATGATATACTTTCGAGGTGGTCCCATTATCATCAAGTTGGAATCTGATGAGAGGATCCCATGGTAATCGAGGGAAACCCTCAAATTTTATAGGCAAACCTATAGCGATTTGGGTATTTTTTTAAAGTAACTTAAGCATTTGCTCTCGGAAATCATCATTTGGTAAAGTGAAGCTGATGATGAACACAGATGGCCATCGGAACTACTCAATGACAAATATTGCACGAGTTGCGATTCGATTACTTTATTATGGTTGCTAAGCAATTTATGCTCTTTACAATGCGTGTGGTGAAGTGGAGCTGATGGTGACTTCTCAATAAGCTCCAGTTCTCCTGGTTCTTACTAGGAGAACTCCTCAACAATTAACAATTAAAAAAGGTGATGAGCAGTTGACATTAGGCTATTGTAACTTAGATAAATTACATACTGACCCACTAAAAAGTGAAAAATAAAAACTTATTTACAAAAAATACAACCGACTTCCAAAAAACACTATAAAGTGAAAAATAACTTTAATTTCGGAAGTCGGTGGCAAAAAACTAAAACACAAATCCAAAGACACCGACTTCCGAAATTAAAGTTATTGTTCACTTTATAGTGTTTTTTGAAAGTCGGTTGTTTTTTTTGTAATAAAGTTTTTATTCATAAGATTTGACGGCCTGAAACCTGTCAAAAATATTTATTTATTTATGTACACACAGTAAAGGACATAGGGATATGACATAATTATAATTTGAGTACAAAGGTACTGCTTATTTCTTAAGAAATTTCTTCCAGCAGACCTGCTGGAAGAAATAAGTTAAGACCCTTTCTTATTGCATAGCTTAATGAATTTCATAAAATGAAATTACAAATATCTTTGTAACGAAGCCTTTTAAGTACTATTTCCTTTGTTAGATTTAATTTGTAAAAGCTATAGAAGCGTTTGACAAAGTTTATGGATAACGTGAAGAACACGGTGTACCTATAGGCATACTCTTGGGTACAGACGCCAGCACATGAAGCTACCCGAAACTCTCAAATTTTCCCAATCAACTTTGAACCTAATACTGTAGCTATAAAGTTAAAAATCTATTAAAGAAATTTGACAGATTGTAGAAGCTTGATGTGCTGGCGTCTGTACATTCTATGGCGATGCGGAGGAATATTTCGACGCCACAGTTTAGTTAGTTAATAGTTTTAGTTAAGTTAGGATGCTATATTTTTATTCTATTAAATAACTAGTTTTTGCCCGCGGCTTCGCCCGCGTGGAAGTCGGCAGATTCCCATAGAAACGTATTACCGGGATAAATCGTATCCTATGTGTTAATTCAGGTTATAATAAAGTGTGTGCCAAATTTTATCCAAATTCTATTAGAAGCATAATACTAATGATTGAAATAGTTACTATCGTGAACTCATGCAAGCCTAGTACTTTTTGTTAGAATACTGCTCACAGAGTTGGGTCATATTTCAATCATGATTTGGAAGACACTTAACGCCATCGAGGATCATACATAGAGAACGCTGCTGCCCATTCTCCGGTACGACCCTTAGTCGCCTTTTACGACACCCACGGGAAGTAAGGGGTGGTGCTATTCTTTAAGTCCGGCACCACACAGACCTACAAAAAATAGAACACGTCAACTCGGTAGGAATGAAACTATTTGACTAGGTGCAGAAACAGATACGTTCGCAAGGGACGGTACGGAGCCAATCGTATCCTTTCCGATCCGTGGCGATGCGAGCCGTTTGGCGGCAACCATCCTTAACTCGAAAATAATAATTTATTCTAGGTTCCCACGATGTTTATGTCGCAGGGCTAGCATGGCCGGAGACATTTTATCCACGGGGAGAGGAGAAAATACTATTCCCCTCTGTAAATTTTGTCCACCCTCCGAGCACGGTGACATGGGTGGATAAACTATTCACGGTGGACAAACCAGCAGGGCTAGCATGGCCGGAGACATTTTATCCACGGGGAGAGGAGAAAATACTATTCCCCTCAGTCAATTTTGTCCACCCTCCGAGCATGGCGACATGGGTGGATAAACTATTCACGGTGGCAGTAAGCACGAGACATTTGTATAGTACAATTAATTATATTTTCTCCAAGAGATATACTTAAACCCACCATCTAAAGACGAGGACAAATTTCTCCCTTTGTTATGTCAAAATATCTGTAATTTTTCTCTTCCACTAGTCGCCATGCTATAGATGGGGGGTGAGTATCCACGTCTAATGTCAAAAAGTGATATAATTCTCTTTCCCCCTGTTGCCGTGCTTTGGCAGGTGGATAAAATAATGTTAACTCTTGTCAGTGGAAATAACCGGTGGAGAAAAGTTTTATCCCCAGCCCATGCTAGCCCAGCGTATTTCTCCTTATTGTGAAGAATCACTAAATTTTTTGCTACAACTTTGTACCTATGAATTCTCTGTGATTGTAGTGAGTTGATCTTCTGCACTTATTTCTACCGTTTAAACCTTCAAAGTTTTGATATGTGCGAATGTGTCGGAAACGGGCTGAAAATTATTTCACCTTTGAACGTGTTTATAATTTAACTTTAGGACTTCGTGTGTAATTAAGATGTTTTTGCTGAGAGAATTTACGTGACTTACTCGTATAAGTATGTATATGGAAATTCGATAAGTAATCAATCAACGACGCTTTGAAGGATAATGAAACCAGTCTTACAAAGATGTGTTACTCAGTACGTCACTGAGTTTTGGAGGTCAGATAGGCAGTCACTCTGTGTAAAGCACTGGTATTCAGCTGCTAGACTGAAATCCGACTCCAACATAGTTGAGTCAAGTCAAGCATCATCATATGTGATGATGCTTTCACTTCAGTTAGTTGGCCTAGAGATGATGTCACTTTAATTGGCAGGCCTTTTTTCAATTTGATTCCTCAATTTCAGCATGGAAATACTAATTTATTATGTGTGGAATAGAAGCGATCAATAATATCAAAAGAGATGGGCCGCCAGGTTTATTTATTTATTTATTGAACACTTTATGTGTTGTATAAACACATAAAATAAAAACGGATAAACTGGACTTTAGACAGAAATCTTTATAGTCCAGAAAACAAAAACCTAAGAAAATAATTAGTTAGCTAAATAAACAACCAAATCAATCAACGTAACCTTTTCCTAACTATGCTGGGGTCTGCTTTCAGTCTAACCGGGTGCAGCTGAATACCAGTAGTTTGCATGGAGCGACTGCCTATCTGACCTTACTTGGTAACACAATACCCGTTGGTAAGACTGGTTATTAGACTTTTAGGCTTCTGACTACCCGTAACGACTGTCAAAGATCTACCAATAACAGCCGGGACCAACGGCTTCACATTCTTCTCGAGGCACGAAGGGGATAGACATGTAATGGACGGTCACCCATCCACGAAATGACCGCGGCAGGCGCCGAGCAGCTGTTATTATGTCGCTACGAGCCCCTTAAATAATGATAACGATATGAAATTAATACCAGCAGAGGCGTAAAATTACGTTTGCCGATTGTGATACGGACCAACGGCTTACAGTATTCCCAAATTAATAATGCGCATGAGATCTTCGCTAATTGTCGTATTCCCGGAAACACCCGAATCATTGAATCGTAAGAGCCCTAAACATGCATGAAGAAAATGCACTTAACCACTCTATACTTATACATATCGTCTTCCGACGCTCGGGGTATACGATCGTTGCCAACAGTGACGAAGATTTATATGTGCATTATCACTTTGGGAGACCTGTACCACGAGCCCCACACTAAATATTCTAACCATCCTATTATTATTTAATTTAATCACACTAATATTATAAAGGCGAAAGTTTGTGAGTGTGTGTGTGTGTTTATATGTTTCTTACTTCTTCACGCTCAAACGGGTGGACCAATTTTGATAAAATTTTGTATGGAGGTACCTGACACCTGGATTAACATATAGGCTACTTTTTATCCCAATATTCTCACGAGATCGACATTTACGCGGGTGAAGCCTCGGGGCGCAGCTAGTAATATTATAAATGCGAAAGTAAGTTTGTTTGTTTGTTACGCTTTCACGGTAAAACGGCTGAACGGATTTGGATGGAATTTGGCACACAGATAAACCAGGACATAGGATGCTTTTCATCCTGGATCGCAGACGAAGTCGCGGGCAACAGCTAGCCACCACGCAGAACACCCACAAAGTTTAGCCATTAGGCCTTTTAGTCGCATTCACAAGTAATACGACGAAGTTGAGTCTCGGAAATCCATTCGGACTCGTATACATTCACAAAGCGACTATTACGGATGCGGACTAGGGATGTAGGCGAGTGAAAACAATTCAACTGGTGCTATTGAATGAATAAATACAAATACTCGTAGGCTGTGGCTGGGACTATATTTTTGTTGAACAATGGTTTTATAGCGAGCCGGATTATTTGCAGTGGAATTTTACCTTTTACGTCACCAACGCCAACTCGATAGTTATAGACCGACCGCATAACTGAGACGTTGCCTGTGTGTGTGAAGTCCCATGTAATAGGGGGCGAGCCTACTGCCATGTCAGCGGGATTGACCGAAAGGGTTACCGCTGGCCCGGAACACAAAGGGCTAAGGAAGGAACACGGGTGGGTTTTAGTCAGTGAGAGTCTGACACTCCCTTCCGCTCCACCCAGAGCGGGAGGGGTCATTTGATGATTTCCCATCCGCGAAAAAAAAAAAAGACGTTGCCTGGAGTAGCAGCGCGGTGCGGGAGGGGTGTGGTGACGTGATGCGAGAGCTCATTGATTCATCAACTTGTGACAACTATCACCCCTTCCGCACAACGAGCGGTGCCTTGCCTTTGTGTCACGCACGCGCGATTATGTCGCGTGTCGCGCCTGTTTGTAGGAGCCTTTAAAGCAGTCGGCCTATAGTGTCCCTTATTATTTACTGGATTCCCACGACTTGCCTGGTTGGCCCAAGGTCCAAAGTGCTAAACCTGGGTTCGATTCACAGCTCAGGCAAAGTGTTAAAGGTTTTTGCATAATTCCTAGTAGCACTCCGAAGACTGGATTTGTGCTTGTTTAATGGCGGTCGTAAGTTTCCACGCTATTATTTTACTTAGCATAAACAAACATAGCATAAACACGGCGTATTCTTCGCGGATTCAATGAATAACATAACATAATACAGGAGTGATGATATGTTTTTTATTCAAAGCATAAGCATAAAAGCCTATAATGTGGAGTCTTGTGTCCCACTGCTGGGACACAGGCCTTCTCTCTGTGAGAGGCAGTAGGCCGTAATCTACCACGCGGGCCCAGTGCGGGTTGGCAGATGCAAACATATTTGAACATACACATCTTCGAATTTTTAGTTCTAGGACATGCCGGTTTCTCACGACGTTTTCCTACACAGTTTTGAGAACAGTGGTGATAAAACTATTAAAGGCAAACAGGCGCAATACGCGATATTATCGCGCGCGACACAAAGACACCACCCGTTGCGCAACTTGCGGTGCCTTTATGTCGCGTGTCGCGTCGTGCCTGTTTGAAGGAGCCTTTAGACAAAATAAAGCGACTGCGTTCGAACCCACGAGCTACAGCTACATTTTTGTTGAACAATGGTTTTATAGCGAGCCGGATTATTTGGAGTGGAATTTTACTTTTTACGAGCTACAGCTCGTAAGTCGGCCAAAACTACTCTTTTTATTCATAGTTTGAACGAAAATCTAAAATGTATTCATCAGTTGTCCCATCACTACAATATAGGCTGTATGCACAGGTTTGAGTACACAAGCCGGTATTGTGATCTCAATGGACGCACACAATAACAGACAACGTGCAGCGCCATCCATCAAATGGGATTAGAGTAGTTAGTACAGACATTGTTTAGTTGACACTAGTGGTCTGTTTTTTGTATACACGGTTTTGTTATATCCAAACACGTGTTTGAATAGTTCTGCGGCGCCTCGCTCGCTGATCTGTATAGGCTCGCCCCATATTATAATAATAATAATTTTTTAATACCTGGGGGTAATAATGGACGACACACTCTCTTTTAAAAAACATATTGAAAGCCTAGTTAAAAGAGTGCGCAAACTAATATATGTTTTTAAAAAATTGCGAACATTAGCAGATTCAAAATTCAAAAATCACACAAGTTTATTTGGCCCTAATCTATAATTTAATACTGTATCACTTCTTGGGGTGGCGCACCAAAAACTAACTTGCTTCCTCTTGAAAGAGCTCAGAGAGCAATTTTAAAGGTAGCAAACTTCCATCCCTTCTTTTTTCCCACTGATCTGCTATATAAATCCTGCAATGTACTAACTGTTCGCCAGCTTTTCATTATGCACTTAGTATTAAAACAGCACACAATGCTTGCCTACAATGCCGACAATACTAACAAGAGACGGAATGACGAGTATGCATATCTAATGCTACCTCAAAACATGTCTTTGTAGAAAGGTTTATAACTTTCTTAGGCCCATTCCTGTACAATAGATTAAATAGAAAACTATGTATTTATAAACTAAATTACCATAGCTGTAAACAAATTATTCTTAAATATTTATTAACCAACAACTATGCACAGACAGAGGCCCTACTTATTGTCTGCAAATAGAACTGCTAACATGCTATTTTACTTTTATTTACCTATGTTTTAATTTAGTTTTTACGTTATACTGATTGTTAATTTATTACATTAAATACTTATATGCACTTTCTAGCCTGAAGCACAGGTCCAACCTAGTTCAGGCAAATTAGCAACTGTGCGCTATTTTATTTGTTAAGCAATTCATTGTATTGTATCCCCATTTTATAAATAAACGATTATTATTATTATTATTTCATAAGGGCTGATTTTCAATCATCTGATAACTTTATTCGAGGAATAATTTTGAATTTGACACTTATTTCATACAAAAACTGTCAAACGTCAATTTTATTCCTCGAATAAAAGTTATCTGGCGATGGGAAAATCAGCCCTTAGTCTAATACATTAAGGAGAGAAAAGGGATGTATAATATATAATGCATTAAGTACGGAAATAACTTATATCGTTATATTAATAGGTTAAGGGCTGATTTTACCAAAGTCAGATATCTTTTATTCGTGGAATAAAATTGACGTCTGACAGTTCTAGAATGTTAAACTGTCAAAAATTCAAAATTTATTCTCAGTTTGGTGTTTGGTGGAATACGCCCTAAGACGTATAATGCACGTTGTGTGAAACTCCTGAAAAAACCCAAACTAGGACATGTCCTGTATCTCAGGTGTCAGCGTTTCTCCCTGCCTGTCACATTATTATGTGAAGCCTATTTTTTTTATCATTTATTATACATATTATCATTTTTTATTACATAGGACTAACTAGTGAAATTTTGATGCTTTAAGTACCTCTGCCCAACTCTTCTGGGAAAAAAGGCACGATATTTGGTTGTTATGTGAATAGTAAAAAAAAACGGCCAAGTTCGTGTCAGGCCACGCACAGTGTAGGGTTCCGTAGTAGCCCGTTATCACAATGTTGTTGCTGTTCTGATAAATGATAAATGATTTTATTTTTGTAAGTAGGTTTGTACAAACACTTTTACACGTCAATCATGTTTTTTTTTTAAACTAGATGAGGTCGGCGTTTCCTATCTGACTACTCTGAGAAGAAAGGCCGAAACAAACTCAGAGGTCACAGTCTCTTTTAAAGTCCAGACATAATCTTGGTCAGGTTATATGAAGACCATGTAGATCGATGTCTGAGATGGTCTTTTGAGGAAAGAACCACACAGATTGAGAGGACCTGTCCAGTCAGTGCACGCATTTGTCAGAAATCGTGCAGCTCAACTCAAGACTTATTCTGAATAAAAAAAAAAAACATATTTTGTTTTTCAACGCAAGTCTTTACCCGTTATAAACAAACAACTACTTCATCTTAGTCACTTTAGGGCTGATTTTTCCAACTCCAGATAATTTTAACCGAGGAATAATTTTGAATTTTTGACAGTTCTTCCATACAAAAATCTGTCAGACGTCAATTTTATTCCACGTATAAAAATCATCTGTCGATTGAAAAATCAGGCCTTAAAGGAATAAATGCTAAGGATTTTGTATTTGATACAAAATTATCCAACACCCAAGTTCAACGGCTATTACTACTAAACTAATGAAGTTATTTTAACCGCTATAGTTTTCCTTTAAAGTTCATGAAATGCACTAACATCGTGAATTTTTCCAGATTTTTCAAGTCAGCAGTTTAGGTTTTAAACGGGGGGGGGGGGGACGCCCTACTGGAACAAAAATTTGCACTTTAAGTTTAATATTTCGTAAATAGAGCATTAAATCGAAAAATAATTTTAGCAACCCCCAAGGCATTTTAGAAGACCTATTTAACGATACCCCACACGATGCGGTAGACGAAGAAAAAAATATTCATCCCCACTTCACATGTAGGGGAGCTACCCCAAAAAAAAATATTTTCCAAAATTTTATTTTACCACTTGGTCGGCGTAATTGATATACGCACTTCTCAAAATTACAGCTTTCTAGAACTAACGGTCTCTTAGCAAAATCTCGGACAGACAGACGGACGGACATGACGAAACTATAAGGGTTCCTTGTAGGAACTACGGAACCCTAAAAATTAACAGTCATCATCATCTGCTTAGCCCTTTCCCAACTATGTTGGGGTTGTCATTATCTTCTCGCTCTTGCCCAAAGTAACATGAGGCAAGGGCAGGAAAATGGATAATGACAACATATAGACTCTGTCCAGGTTATCCGTTTTTTGACATAGAACTTGAGTGATTGCAGCAACGTAACATTTCGATTATTCACACTTTAATTTGTTTATAGTATCAATTATTGATTTTTTTGTTACCGAATAAAAAATGGTGCGGTTTCTAAGCCTGTGCAAATTATTATGATTAAATACAATATTTATTCTGTTGTTTTTTTTCGATGTACAAAACCCGCAATATAAATCCATTATTTGTAAAAGTGTTTGTAGAAACCTACTTACAAAAATAAACATAAAATATCATTTAGTTCCAAGTTTCCCAATAGGTGCCTACGAGTTTGCTCATTTACCCCTAGAACGTATTGTATGTTCTTACGAAACACACTGACGTTATTTACTGTTTTATCCGGTTGGTTGACAACCGATCTCCGCCAATATTTCATAAGTTGATGGCAGGTATACCTAAAGACATAAACACTATTTCATATTTAGAAGATTCGAAAAGAAAGGATCAGCTTGGAGAGCTGACAGCGCGCGTCATCATGTAAAAGGTGTATATAGACATGGGTCGGATTAGGTAAAAACGATACCTAATCCACCTAATCCTAGTATTTAAAAATACCTAATCCATTTACCTAATCCGAATATTTATTCAGTAGAGCCGCTGGCCTGTTACCGATATTATGGTATCGTATGTGGATTGGGTAAGAAATATTCGGCATGGAGTATGGACGTTTCGTTTCTGATATATTGTGGAATGGTGGATTATATTAATTTCGTTTTTTTTATGGGCAAACGGTACTTTAACGTGAATACTTTTGTTTTTAACGTTTAATAAAGAAAGGTAGTGATCAAAATTACCCTTCAACTTTGTACAATGATAAACTTTGTACAATGATCAACTTTGTACAATGATCAACTTTGTACAATGATTGATAAAGTTCATTGTAGAGAACAACTCAAATTACATTTTTTTTTTTGTCTTTTTTTATCGTAACATGGCACGGAAATTAAAACTGGTGTTCTATGAATAGAAACCAGAGCATGATTATATTAACATGCATTTGACCCATTTTTCTGATTTTTACACTTTTTTTTTCAATAAAAAGACGTCAAAGTTTTGTTATTTTTCTTCGAGATTATTTAAAATAACGCCACCTAAAGACGACTATATTCATTACGACATAAATCGCTAGAGCTTACTAACTAGTCTAGTGGTATTTTACAAAGATGGCGCTGGCGGCAGTGCTAATTAAACTTGAAACTTAACTCCCACATTTTAAGGTACAAAATACCTTCTGTGTAGACTGTGTACGAATATTTTGTGCAATACCTAATCCTCGACGCTTTGGATTAGGTACGGACTCGCATCGAAAAATACCTAATCCACATACCTGTTCTAATATTTATGCCTCACGTCTATGTATAACCCGCAAGAGTTAACTTGAGACGGCCCCTCCCGACCCCCGCGCCGATACCGCTCCGATTACGGAGAAATTCGTCTTTCATTGATAATCCGGGTACTGTACACCAGTACCTACGTTTAGTCTCTTAGAAAATCGTAAGCACTTACCAGTAAGAAAAGACAGTCTCCTCATAGCAGGGAAGGGATGGTTTCCCGAGGTATCTAGCAGGTCAAGCTGGTACACCTCCCCTCGGATGCGGTACAGCTTGCGGTGGAAGTCCTCAATGGTCGGCGTGTAGCTGTCCTCGAACTTCGTACCCAGGAACCTGGAGACCAGCGACGTCTTGCCTACGCGAGCTGACCTGTGGAAGAAAGGAGATGATGCTTTAGTAAGTTAAGGACCAAGGAAGGAGTAGCTTTAGGAGGACATTTAATAAGTGGCCATGGCGGTTCACTTTGTCTGGTTAAGTTCGGCATGAACCGGAATACTTTTGTTACCAAAATACAGTATGTTAGATTGGCTGGCTAAACTCCGCAAACAATGGGTACCTATGAGTATTAAGATAGACTTCAATAAGATGGACTTTGAAGACTATAACATAAAACAAAAAATATTTGATGTTGTTTTTGGGAGGTCAACGACCGCTGTTACTATTGTCAGTTGAAGTAAAAAAAAAAAACAAAAAAACTGTTTTCTTATAAGTATTCCTATTCATAAATTTATTTGCATTCCATAATGTTGTCGAGGTGTATGTAACAATGGCTTGAAGCTAAGGTATAATAATTATGGACCCTGCAGGGCACAGCAAAAAGTATAAAATGTATTCTTTTTTTTCTTTTTTTTTATTACTAAATGGGCCCGCTCTTGACCCCGATCACGCCTGACACAAATTAACAATAAGCAATTTTAAAAATATGCTATTAAAATTAAATAAGTAATATAACTTTTTATTTTATTGAGATCAGCCTAATAAAGTTTGTGGTATACATAATAATTATTTGTTAAGGTAATTAAACATTTAACTATATATTTATCTATGCATGTATGAATGTATCTAGACGACTAACTGTGTCTGCTTGTGTTCAATAGATTTTTTTGTCATGCATAGGTATATATTTGCTTAAGCTTATTTATAAATGTCGTCTCGCTGGTTTCATCCTTTATTGCATCTGGTAGCTTCTTATGTTTTTTAGATATCGAGTTTACACAAAAAACACAGATTTTATAAACTGCTATTTCCAGTGACTACAATAACAGCGGTCGATGACTGTCCGTATGTCTGTCACCAGGCTGTATCTCGAGAAACGCGATAGCTAGACTGTTGAAATTTTCACAAAATATGTATTTCTGTTGCCGCTATAACAACAAATACTAAAAACACAAAATAAAATAAATATTTAAGGGGGGCTCCCATACAACAAACGCGATTTTTTTGCCCTTTTTTGCTCGATATCAAAAATGGCAACAGGTAGGCACTTGAAATATTCACAAAATACTCAGTTGTATTTTAACTTTAATATTAAATAATAAAATTAAAATAAAATAAATATTTAAGGGGGGCTCCCATACAACAAACATGTTTTTTCGGCGTTTTTGCCTGTTGGTACGGAACCCTTCGTGTGCGAGTCCGACTCGCACTTGGCCATTTTTTTTGTTTTATCGTGTTTAGATAACGATACCTATTGCGTCTGCGGAGTTTAGCTAGCTAATTTAATTCATCCCTATAGAACAGTTATTTCACTGATATTACAGGGTTATTGGTGAAACATTAACAACCTCTTCAGAGGTCATTGTACTCATCATTATGAACAAACTTTTACTATGGGACCAAACCCGAAATCGCGACAAAAAAATTGGTTGTTCCCTACGTTTTGACGAGTTATACGAACATAAATGTAGGGAACAGCAACAATTTTTTTCGCGATTTCACGTTTGGTCCCATGGTAAAAGTTGTTCATAATGACGAGTACAATGACCTCTTAAGAGGTTGTTAATGTTTTACCAATAACCCTGTATAGGAGGAAATGCGGTCGGAGAGACTTTTGAAAAAGCCTAAGTAAAAAGTCGTAATTCGAGGTTTGGCTCTCGCCTATTTTCTCCTCCAATATTGAACCAATTTTAAAGATATTTCATAAACCGAATAAGAAGGATATATACTATGTACCTATGTTTTTCTTTTTTCATTAATAGTTGTCAAATTTGTACGCGCGCATGGAGCCGCATTTCCTCATTGATTATATCCAAAAAACTGAAGAATGGGAGGATCGTCATTTTCAACAAGATAATAATAGTTAATATTACACAAATACAGTTGGTAAGTATTTGCGAAGGTAAAATATTAGGCCCAAAAATAAAAGAATTACAACCTTTATTTTCTACCAGCGGCTTCGCCTGCGTGTAGGGTTAGAAATTATCCTACGGGAACGTACTACTGGGCTAAAAAGAAGCCTATGTTTTAATACAGGTTTTAGACTATATGTGTGCTAAATTTCATCCAAATCCCTCCAGCCGTTTTTGCGGGATTAAGTAAAAAAATAAAAGTCCTCCAGACCGTATTTCGGCCACGGCAGCCAATCACAACGGAAACTAGCCTTCGGCGCAAGAGATATCAGACACAGGTGCATTTCCTCTTCCCTCACTCTCATAGTCCGATGGGACGGCAATCTGACACGACCGGAGAAAGATCAGGCGCAGGAACAACGGCTTAACGTGCTTTTCGAGACACCGGGCCCGCCAACTTCCAAACTCCGGGCTGTTACTAAGAAATTCCTAATGGAAAAACTCAATAACACTTGCCCGACCCGGGAAACGAACCCAGGACTCCACGCTCAGCAGTCGCGCTTGCGACCAACGGGGCAGTTTTAGTTTCAGGGCGGGGGCGGGGCATGATTAAGTAACAAACATCTGAACAAGCTTTCACATTTAAAATGTTAGTAGGAAATAGGATTCCTTTGATGGAACCGATCAGAAAACACCAAACGAATCTACACGTGTTTCGTAATCACAACAAAGTCCCTATATACTCAAATGATCAAAGACATTAATTACATATGCTGACAGCCGGAACTACGACTTAACGTGCTCTCAGCGCCACGGAAGCTAACGGAATCCCTAATCCGGGTTCTTTCCTTAAAAAACAAAATGGCGGAAATTTGCTCATGTCACACGTCTTCATATTTTTGGTTTTAAGGACGCTATAACATTTTTCCACGAATAACAGTGTTTTTCAGGTACTATTTTAACAAACTGGAGTCACAACTGCGCGGATATCTTGGTTTCAAATTAAAGATAATGTATTCATCTCCAGACTGGGCCCAAAGCAATTAAATAGCCCCATACAAAATTTTCACACAAATACGTTTTTACCATCACAATAATCGCAAAAAATTAAATATAAAGGGGTCTGAATAGTACCCAATATAGCTAAATCCAATGCATATTTTAACTTAAAAATAAGAAGATATTGTTGCCTATATATAATTCTATAAAGATAAGCTAAATATTTTGTAGATAAATAAATAACATTTCATTTATGAGAAAAATAAGAAACGCTCTCAAATTTCTCCATACATTTTCTACCCGCGGACACTTGCCGGTTGGTCATTCCGCGCTCAGACGCGCCCGTGGAAGCACGCCTATGTAGCTTTTTCGCAAAAAATAATTACGTTAAAAAGTGAGTTCCGTTTTGTGTACTCCACAGTACGATGTTGATACTTTTTCGAACCGAAATAAAATTAAGTACGATTTTTGGAATTTGTTTTAGAAATAAATACTTAGTTGTAATTTTTTGTTTAATGGATGTAGATGACGGATAAAGACTGTATAAATATTTGTGTTTAAAAATTATAATAAAATAAAAATCTCGGAAACTATTTTTTTTTAGATATTCGATACTATAGTCGATTTTGGGGTGGTGATTACGAATATGACATCCTTTTTTTTATTCAAGATGGTGATTGTATTTTTAACCGACCTCAAAAAAGGAGGAGGTTGTATATTCGAGCATAACTCCGTCATATACGGACGGACGGATTAGCAAAATTCTTTCTTTGTTCGAAAGAGGTTTATTTCAAAATAGTCCCATTTAAATTTCGTAAAGATCTGATGGTGATTTTCGGAGACATACAACGGAACTCTTCAATAAATGCCAGCAAATCAACCGCGATTGCTGCTATCGCATATCTATGCATTGTTTACGCAATCACATATCATAACATCACGCCTGTACCCTCTAAAGGGATACGCGGATGTGTTCAGTAGCTTCCTGTCACTGATATTCACATAGCAAGTAGTGTTATATGCATTTGTGTGCAGTAGGTGGGTACAACTAAAAAGTGAAAAATAAAAACGTTTTTACAAAAAAAAAAACGGTTTCCAAAAAAAAACCACAAAGTGAAAAATAAATGTTTGTTTCTTGTTCTTTTTTTGTTTAAATGGATATACTTTCCAGGTGGTCAGGTCAATTGTCAAAGTCAGGATCTAATGATGGGATCCTGGAGAAATCGAAGGAACTCTTCAAATATTATAGGCACACACACTTATAGCGATTTGGGTATTTTTTATAGTAATTCGTGGATTTGCTCTCGGAAAGCACCGTTTAGTGAAGTGCAACTGATGATGAAGACCACAGATGGCCACCGGAACTACTCAATAATAAGTATTTCAAGGGTTGCGATTCGATTACTTTAATATGGTTGCTAAGCAACTTATGCTCGTCACAATGAGAATAGTAAAATGGAGCTGATAGGTGAATACCAGGAGAACTCCTCAACAATTAACGTCCCTGCATTTTGTAAAAGGCGATGAGCAAGTTTACATTAGGTTATTGTAAGTTAGATACGTCATTATAAACAGACCCGACTAAAAAGCGAGAAATAAAAACTTTTTAACAAAAAAAAACCGACTTCCAAAAAACACTACAAGGTGAAAAATAACTTTAATTTCGGAACTCGGTGTGAGTTCCGAAATTAAAGTTATTTTTCACTTTATAGTGTTTTTTGGAAGTCGGTCGGTTGTTTTTTTTTAACTTTAATTTCGGAAGTCGGTGCCTTTGGATCCGCCAAAGACACCGACTTCCGAAATTAAAGTTATTTTTCACTTTTTGGAAGTCTGTTTTGTTTTGTTACAAAGTTTTTTACTTTTATAAAAAATAATAACTCTCGCCCCAGTAAATAAAATACTTAAGTACTGTTTTCATAAGTGAATGATTATTTTTAAATATCACTACGAAACTCTACGACAACTCCCAGGCTAGTATTTGATTATGTAGGTAATGCTCCAACAATTGTCATCAAAAACAATATTTAAAAGTACTTACATCTTTTCAAACTAACAGCAGACTGAAGGATAAACGTAGATGTTCCTTGTAATACTAAAATGTTAAGGTCGTTTTTCGGCACCTACATAGGTAATGTACGTAATGACTGATGAACTTCAACAATACTATAAACGTGATTATTACACATAGTAAGTACTAATAACAGTTACCAAATTCGATTGCGAACTAACAACTAACTTTACTCAATAAATACCAGTAAAATTAAAAAATAATACCTTCAAGTACCAAGATTAGTTAAGTTACGTATAAAATCGAGCGGACAATGGGTTCAATGTGTGCGTGCGCGTAATGTTGTTGTGTTGCGTTTCAAATACCTAAACTTGAGCGAGTTCAAAATGTGATAGCGTCCTTAAGACCGGCGAATTTTTTACGATGTTTTCCTTCACCGATTTGAGAGCAGTGGTGATGAAATAATTTACACAAAGTATAAAGCGCTTGTCAGGGTTCAAACCGACAACTCGTAAGTCGCGGCCGTTACCACGGAGCCACCACTGCTCAGAAAGATAGACACACACAGTGTACCTAGACCATTTAATTGACACATAAAAACTATGATAGAAGGTACAGCAGTACAAGTATCTTTTGGCGCGTTGTGAAAATCGGAACTAACGCGGCCATCTTGTTTTTTCCATACAATTCCTGTGATAATTTCCCAAATGTTTACTAACAATCTCCCAACCCTGTCAATGTCATTCAGGCGCCAAAAGATGTTTGTAGCGCTTTAAAATATAAATGCTACATTGCGGCACTTTGGACAGTTTTTAAAGATAAGTATAGTTACCGGCACGGATCTTGAGCGCTCGGCGGTAGAGTGGGGATAGCTTTGCGCATCGTATACTTATGGCAAAATAAAACATAATATTAAATAATATTATTATTATCATAGTCACTGTACGACTATATATATATCCCGCTCCCGTGCCTCACTTCATACCACCAAAGGGACCCAATAATCCACTTTTGCGCAGGTGAAGGTCAGCGCTCAAGATCCGTGCCGATAATTGTACCTATTAACTTTCGAGACAGACAGTACGAAAAAACCTAAGCTATAACCAGACTGAAATCGGACTCGCCTGAACCCTTAATTTTATTTCCTAACCCTTTACGCGGCCATGCTAAAACCGGAACTGTCACACAGACATACCCGAAATAAAACCGTATAAGTACCTACTTTCATGAAACCGTTTTAAACCTTATCAAATCAAATCATTTATTTCAGGTAGGTACACCCGATCTTTGACAGTCGTTACGGGTAGTCAGAAGCCCGAAAGTCTGACAACCAGTCTTACCAAGGGGTATCGTATTACCCAGTAACTGGGTTGTGGAGGTCAGATAGGCAGTCGCTCCATGTAAAATACTGGTATTCAGCTGCATCCGGTTCAACTGGAAGCCAAAATATAACCAAATTACAAATTATTCATTACTTAATCAAAACAACACAACAGCAAAGGAATAGATAAGTGCTATTGCTGCTGGAATATGAATTGCCATTTACGAAGAAATAGTTTACCTCTAATATAGTCCTCAATACTCAATTATCAGATTTGTGTATATGGTTCATAAAGGAGGCCTGTGACTTTCTCATGATTGCGTAAAAGTCGTCAACCCTGCTTTCGACCTACACCGCCAAGGCAGCCCCAGTATGCATCCGAATGCGTTATTATATTGAGCACGCAACGTGTTACATATAAGCACGCTGCATGTATTTGTACCATAGAGCACAGGTGTAAAGATTCCGGCAGTACGCGTTAAACAGGGTGATTTTTACTTGCATTGAACATTTCGCAAATCGTCCCGCCAGCATATTACTCTTGTCAGAGAGCGAACGTCTCTATCTTTCAATATCTTCATCATCTTTAAGTTTCTCAGTCAGTTTAAGACCTAAATATGTCAAAAATTTGTCAGATTCCAGGTTAGCGTTGCATAGAAATTTGTCCGGAAAATTTGTCCGAAATTTGTCATTGTGCTGTTGTCGATGTCGTAGTAAACACCTTGTTTGGCTCTTTTTAACATTATACGTAAGACAATGCTTATCCACATAAACCTCACATATTCCTATCTACTTTTGGATTCTCGTGACAGACGGGCTGAGCAGAACCATATCGTCGGCGTAATTAAGATTATTTAGTGGTACGTTGTTAATTGAACAGCCGACTCCAACACATTGATTGGCTCTTTTTAACATTATACGTAAGACAATGCTTATCCGCATAAACCTCACATATTTCTATCAACTTTTGCATTGCCGTGACAGACGGGCTGAGCAGAACCATATCGTCGGCGTAACTAAGATTATTTATTGGTACGTTGTTAATTGAACAGCCGACTCCGACTCCGCTCATCTCCTCTATCAGGTCATTCACATATAGGTTAATTAATATGGGTGATATTAATCCGCCCTGTCTTACGCCCGTTCTGAGAACATAATCGCTGGACAAGGCTTCCCCCTATTTTACTGCATTAGCTTGGCCCTCATACCAATACTTCATGATGTGAACAATGTCATGTGGTAGGTATACCGGTTTTGAACATTTTATCTCATAACATGTTATAATTTACTGTATCAAATGCGCGACTTATATCCAGGAAACATGCGTATACATTAGTTTTTCTGTCTAAATAATTTTAGAATAGACATCTGGCACTAGGCAATTTGTACATTTTGACATTAGGACTATGTTGCCCATTGATTTTTTGTCTTTGAACATTTAGTATCCGGCGTCCCCAGTTTAACGGTTATAGGTACTAAGCGCTACCTGTGAAGTCTTCGGATATCGATTTCTGGATTGATGCTATGATTGAACTTTGATATTTTTAGGGAAAAGGGGTCGTGAATGATTCTCTATTAGTATTTATATCAATAGCCCTACAAACAGAGAATCATATATTTCCAGATAACAGCTTCAAAAGATAATGCATGGCCTGCGGTGGGCTGAGTTCATATAGATGATCAAACATATTAACAAGAAATGAACTTACGGCAGAAGTGAAAACTTGAATATTAACGTTGTGCATTTTTGATATTTCGGAATATATGTAAATTAATTGAGGAAAGTTTTGTAAAGTCGTGTTGTCTTATTTTTTTTTTTTACTAGCTTCGCCCCGTTGTTTCACCTATAGGAGATATAAGTAAGACCTTCGATTTTTCTGGGATGGAAATTATCCTACGGTACGGTAGGCTGCATCAATTGGGTACCCCAGTTGTATTAAAATTTTCATACAACTGGGGTACCCAATTGATGCAGCCCACTGTACTTGGGAATAATGTAGCTTTTCGGTAAAAGATTTTCTAATCAGATCAGTATTTCCTCAGATGTCCTTTTACAAACCCACAAACAAAACACTTAACTTTATAATAAGTGTACCTATTTATTGATTGATCATAACAATCATTAGTACAAGTAGGTTCTTACTATCAGTAGTATCGACATTCTACCAGTAAAACTACTGTGAGCCAGTAAGATTGTTAGAGATTGGACTAGCGACCAATCTCGCAGGCTAGCTAATCGTATTACCACGGAATAGCTTATACTTGTATTACTTATTGATCGTTACGAGGCAAGAGATGACATTGAATCATTTTAACTTTATCCTCCCTAGAAGCTCAGGCTAGTTAGCAATAATTTGAATAGGCATTTGTTTTTAGAGCTTCTGTTAAGATGAACTCTTGCAACCTTTTGGGCAACTTTTTGTCAAAGGTTGTCAATTAGGTACTACCTACATATTGACGACCTCAGCAGCGAAAGGATGGATGGAAGGTGGCTGGAATAGAGCGGATGCGGAGCGGAAAGGCCTATGTCCAGCAGTGGACTGCGGTGGGCCGAGTTGATATAGATGATCAATCATATCAACAAGAAACGACGTTTAAAAAAAAAGTAAGGGCTTAATTCTCCTTTTGAATAGCCTCAAAAGTGGAACAAAAAGCACCTGCCATCCAATCTCTTCACCACCCTTAGTTGACTGGTAGAGAATGCCTAAAGCATTAAGTCCGCCTTTGTACCTTTTTGTGCGAAAAATTTAAATAAATAAATAAACAATCAAGAATATTGCTATGCAAACATACAAAGGAGATACCATAACAATAGAATTTCCTTCAAAATATTTGATGACAAAGTTCAAAATGATGACTGATTTTACGTAAATATCTTTTTTATTGCGATCGCATCAAAGGCTCCAATCAGATCAGAACTCAGGAAACAGGAAAATCGAGGGGAAACCCATTAGTTCTCATTCCTCTCAAAGGTCTTATTGTATAACAGCTTTGGCGATATTCGTCAGCATTCTTCATTTATTTAATGACACTGATCAAAACCGGCCAAGAATCAAGTCGTATTTGAGAAATAAAGCTTTGGTTTCCTAGGTCTGACAGTAGTGGCCGCCCCATAAGGCCTCGGGCTCGAAGTCAGCGATTGCAGGGTGGGAGCGACGGCGGCGCGGGGAGCGGCGAGGCAGCGCGGTCTCGAAGCCAGCGGGCAGATCGCGCGGTGCTAGAGCGGCGTAGTGTTGTGTTATGAGAAATTAGTGTCTTTGTTCGCGAACGAAATGTCTAAACAACGACGACAATATCTTATTGATACATTTTGAAACGTCGATCGTTAAAATGCATAAAATAAAATGCACAACACTACGTCAATGCAGACGCGCCGCCGCGCCGCTAGACTGGTGCTCATCGCTCGTACGCCGCTGCCTTCGAGGCCAGTTCCTTAAAAATCTATGCATTGAAACACGCCGCTCCCCGCGCTGCCGCCGCCGCCGCCCCGCACCCCCCTTTTTTTTGCTGTTGGGAAAATCATCAAATGAACGCCTAGCCCAAACCCTTAGACCTAAAATGCTGAAATTTTGCACAGAGGTTCCGTTTATAATGTAGAGAAGGAATAAGGAAGGATTTTTTGAAATTCAACCCTTAAAGGAATAAGAAATAGGGGATGAAAGTTTGTATGAAAAATCTTATTCCTTGAGTTAATAAACTTGAAACTTAGCAAGAATACTTATCTAAGTAAATTATGAAGATTGGCATTTTTCGTTTTTCTAAACTACCCCCTAAAGAGGGATTGGGGGGTGTCAAAATTTGTATGGAAGAATTTTAACGCGCTGTCCGATTAACTCGAAACTCGGTATTTATACTTAAGACCAAAAATAAAGAATAACGTGTATTAGGGTTTTTCGAAAATCTACCCCTATCGGGTGAAAGGGGTAGTTAATGATAAAGGGGAGGATTTTACTGTGTGGCTTGATTAACTCTAAAATTGGTATAAATAATCTTTGAGTCAAGTAATGAACAGATCCCAAACGATTTTTTGAAATTCCACCCCTGTGGGAGTGAAAAGCGGGAAAACAGTTTATATGAAAAATCTTATTCTTTTGGTTAATAAACTTTTAGCACGAATACTTATCTAAGAAAATTATATAGTTTGGCATTTTGTTTTTCGAAACTAACCCCTAAAGGGGGATTGGGGGTGTCAAAATTTGTAAGGATGAATTTCAAAGACCAAAAATCTATATATTAAATTCAACAACCTGACTGACTGATATATCAACGCACCGTCTAAACCGCTGGTCCTAGAGACATGAAATTTTGAGGGTGTGTTCTTTGTGAAGAGTACCTACCTAGGTATCCACTAAGAAAGGGTGTTCCACCCCTAAAAGGGTGAATGGCGGAGGGTGAAATTTCACGCGGACGTCGCGGGCAGAAGCTAGTTAACTTATTATAAATTTGACAGTTAAAATAGCGTTAATACAAAATCCCCTTCACTTAAAAGTACGGACAGCATCGTCGTTTCAGCCGATAGACGTCCACTGCTGGACTTAGGTCTCCCCCAATTTTGGGGGGATTTGCCATAATCGCCACGCTTGGCAGGCGGGTTGGCGATCGCAGTATGGTATGATGGTGGAATAAATAGAGAACGCTGCTGCCCATTCTCCGGTAAGACCCTTAGTCGCCTTTTACGACACCCACGGGAAGTAAGGGGACGGACAGCATAATAATAATAATTAATACATTATAGTTCTATCGCTAGGTATCTAAAGTGAACGCGTGTCCTTTGCGCGGGCACAACACGGGATGCTTTAAAAATAAATTTATTTTATGATTCACAACTACAAAGTACTTATCCATTTATATTACGCCATTGCATTTTCGCATTCACTTTTGTGGGTGAAAGCATCGCAATTTAAAACAAAAAACATTGGAGTGCTCCGAATGAAAACCGCGATACGATGCTCATATAAAATTGTTTTAATGTGCGAATAGCAAAAAATGTTATGTATACAACCAGTTTTATGCTTTTCGTCATAATTAAACTAGAGTTTTATGACTACACTTTTTAGTATACTCAAAAGGTAACAATTACTTACAATGAATATAGTAGTTTTAGTAGCATATATACCATTTTTATTTTCTGCGAAAGGTTAAGTTAGTTACTTGTACCAAATGTGAGCAAAGTCAGGGGAAGTTAACGTAAAGTACTACAAAGATGTCATCTTTAATCTTATGATACAAGAAGACCCGCGTAGGTAATTGCTACGTGGGTCGTCTGATGTGACATCCTTTAGTTTTTTCACATCGTTAAATATAATGACTATACCGTTTTTATTGGTTTCACTTTACTCGTACCAATAGGTACGAGTAAACATACTGAGCTAAGTGGGTTCACATGAGTAGTACTAAGGTTGGGATAAGAACTTATGACTTATAGCCGCCGTCAATTTTGCTACCTGCGATTTCCGATCACCACACCACACTACAATGGGCCTTATTAGAAAGCTGAAAGTCACCCAAAGGGCAATGGCGAGGGCTATGCTTGGAGTTTCCCTGCGTGATCGAATCAGAAATGAAGAGATCTGCACGAGCACCAAGGTAACCGACATAGACCGAAGAATTGTCAAATTTAAGTGGCAGTGAGCAGGGCACATTGCTCGCAGAACACATGGCCGATGGGCCGAAAGGTTCTGGAGTGGCGACCGCGTACCGGAAGACGTAGCGTTGGAAGGCCTCCCAAACGGTGCGTGACCTTGTGAAGGTCGCAGGAACCCGTTGGATGCGAGAAGCACAGAACCGGTCGAAATGGAGGTGCTTGGGGGAGGCCTATGTCCAGCAGTGAATGTCTTTCAGCTGAAATGATGATGATGTATCAAACTTGACTACCAACGCATAACGACTGGCTAGTTGGTCTAGTGATCGCAGGCGATACTGCTGAGCTACTGCCTGGATTTTTCCATCAGGAATCTCTCAGTAGCAGCATGGAGTCCGGATCCGTGCCCAGTAGATGGCAATAGATAAATCATAAATCATGAATTTCCTCCACCTCACCTCCTATTGTATATAACTGGGTGGGTTTACTACGGGTACACCTTTTTTTTTGTGTATGGGAAATCATCAAATGACCCCCTCCCGCTCTGGAAGGAAGTAATAAATAATAATAATAAATTCATTTATTTCAGGCAAAGAACACCCATTATCACACGATATAAATTCACAGAAAACATAATACTTAAATACATTAAATTAAATCATAAATAAATCATAAATCATAAATCATAAATCATTTATTTGTTCATTACATTTTGGGTAGTTAAATAAGGTCTTAAATAAAATGTGTTTCACCAAAATCTACCAATTGAGGCATATGAACAGAACACAGCACAGGTCAGTATTAAACTTACATTAATTATTTGTCAAACATTGTCATTACATTAATTATCATAAATCATTTAATTGGATTAGGATACTAAAATATACAAAAGCTAATTGAAAAAAAAACAAATACAAAATAAAATATAATAAAAGTTGGCTTATAAAATCATGTCAAACTGTCTTCAAGAAATTCTTCAATACTATAGTAACACTTGCTGGCCAAGAGGTTACTCATTTTTGTTTTAAATAATGTTTTATGGCAGGTCTTGTATTCATCCGGGACTTTATTATAAATTTTTGGTGCCAGACTTAAGAAACTTTTACCCATTAGACCCGTTTTTGATTTGTTACCACACAATTTATTATTATTATTGTATCTCCTATTACGCTTCACTACATCTGAGAGGCGCTGAAAGTAAGTGGGATTGCTGTGAACAAATAAGGCCACCTCAAGGATATATATGGAGGGAAGTGTCAGGATTCTGTGTCTGATAAAATAAGGTCTGCAGCTGTCTATGGTTTTGAGACCAAACATGGCACGAATACAGCGCTTCTGTGCTTTAAATGCCATATTTTTATTGGTGGAGTTTCCCCAAAAGATGATCCCGTATCTTAATACCGAAGCTACTATGCCATGGTATGCAGTAATCGTAGTATCAATACTGGTAATAGGTACTATTTTAAGTAGTGCATAAGCTGAGCTATTAATTTTTTTGCATAGTTCTTCAATGTGTGCTTTCCAGTTAAGTTGCTTATCAATGGTTAGTCCTAAAAATTTTGCAGTGTCTACCTCGTGTATGGACTTATTATTATAACTAACGTTAAGGTTATGTGACCGAGGTCTCTGGCTAAAGTGCATAATTACGGTTTTCGTCAAGTTTATTTTAAGGTTATTGTTATCTAACCACTGAACAATTGATGCTAAGCATTCATTTATATCGTCTTGATACTGCTCCTTTGATCTACATTGAATCGAGACAGTACTGTCATCTGCAAAAAGAGACATCGGATGGTTTACATATTTTGGCAGATCGTTTATGTAGATTATAAATAAAGGTGGACCCAAGACGCTACCTTGAGGTACACCAAATGTGATAGAACGCGGTTTGGATCGATATGTGATCTCCTGTTTAGTGTTTATATTTATTTTAGAAATGCTAGTAATCTGTGATCTATCAGAAAGATACGATTTTATTAAATTTAGGACATTACCTCTTATGCCATATGTTTCTAATTTACTGAGTAGTATGCCATGGTCAACGTAATCAAAAGCCTGCGTCATATCACAGTAAATTGTACATACAGGTGTTCTGTTATCAACGTTTTTTAGGATATTTTTGTATAAATCATATATAGCTAAATTAGTATTTTTACTTTGCCTAAATCCTTTTTGTTCATCGCATAATAACTAAATTAAATCCAAATTAGAGTACATCAAATCAAATAGGTAAAATGAAATCAATTTAAATCAAACTAATATAAACAAACGAAATTAACTGTCAGACACTAAGGAAGTGTCAGACACTGTACTGACGAAAACCCACCCATGTTCCTTCCTTAGCCCTTTATGTTCCGGGCCAGCGGTAACGGGCGGTTCAGCAGCCTCCTCGATGCAACATCTCTTTGAGGCGCGCGTGGAACACGTACGCGCCGTCCGGCACGGGCCTGGTCCTGATTGGACGGTGAGCTACCCATTACTCTCCGTTCGCAAGCCCGCGCCTACGGTGGCCGGGAGCCGTCCCGCCACCTTCTTCGCTAGAATGACTGCTTCGCAGAAGGAGGTGACTGCCTCCCACTCCCTCTCGCCCCGGACCATGGCTTGCACCAGGGCTGGGTGCCGGGGACCGGGGACCGGGGCCAGGTACACCTTTGCGTAACCATTCGAGAATACAAGCGTCGTGTTATGTTATGCATAACGTCCTTCATACTACCATATCTCACCTTCCTTTCACATTAAAAACGCGTTAACATCATTATAACTCCAAAAAGATCGCGATTCTCTACTAATGTGATTTTCAAAGGTCCACTGTCTTGATCTGCCTCACAGACGACTGTCACGAGAAAAATCCCACATTTCATGACAAAATTCCCACTTTTTTCGTCCTTTCCCGTTTTCTTCGTTACTTAATAGGTACCTATACCGCCACGTGATTGATTGGGTTAGGAAGAACCAAGGTTTACCCTTGAAGAGATCAGCCGTAAATGGCAATTTATTTCTGTCCTTCGCATCAGACGATACTTTATGTAATTGCTGCGAAAACGTGATTTTCAACTGGTTTCATGGATTTAGTTGAGCGTTCATTTTGTGCAATGAAAACAATATTATACTTTATGATTTTAATCGATAGGAACGAAATTTTTGACTTACGATGTCTTACTGTCGGTGTGATTAAATGAAATTAAACTAATCATCTTTTGGTCAGCATCCAGTGTCTCAGGATGCAGCTGAATCTATAGGTATATATAAAATTTAAAGTCCTGACTGACTGACTGATATATCAACGCACAGCCTAAACCACTGCTCCTAGAGTTATGAAATTTGGAGGGTGTATTCTTTGTGAAGAGTAGGTATCCACTAAGAAAGGTTTTTGCGAAATTCCACCCCTAAGAGGGTGAATGTGGGAGGGTTAAATTTCACGCGGACGAAGAAGCTAGTACTTTATATTAGTAAAAGTTCTTGAACATACTTTAATTTTATATTTATGTATGTTAGATACATGGATAATCAGCAGTGTTCCCACAATGAATGATAAATGATAAATGATTTATTTTCTGTAAGTAGGTTTTTACAAACACTTTTACACGTCATCATATTTTTTAAAACTAGATGTGGTCGGCGTTTCCTATCTGACTACTCTGAGAAGAAAGGCCGAAACAAACTCAGAGGTCACAGTCTCTTTTAAAGTCCAGACAAAATCTTGGTCAGATCGTGTGAAGACCATGTAGATTGATGTCTGAAATGGTCTTTTGAGGAAAGAACCACACAGATTGAGCGGACCTGTCCAATCAGTGCACGCATTTGTCAAAAATCGTGCAGCTCGACTCAGAAATGAGGAGCTCAACGATTCGACGAACAATACCAAAGAAAGGACATTTGGGTAGGCCGCGTAAATTACTCAAACTGCCAGATCATGATTAAAACTAAGAAGGAAAACAGAAAAAAAAAATGACCCACATAGTCCTCACATTCACAATAATTAAATGAGAAGAAAAAAAAAAATAATAAAATAAAAAATACTTTACAAAGTAAATATTCATGTCATTGTCTAAATAAAATTCATCAATGTCAATGTGTATATAAAAATCCGGACATAATCTTTGAGGACCATGTAGATTAGTGTCTGAAAAGATCTTTTGAGGAAAGAACCACACAGATTGAGTGGACCTGTCCAGTCAGTGCACGCATTTGTCAGTAACCGTGCAGCTCAACTCAGAACTTCAGGAGCTCAACGATTCGACGAACAATACCAAAGACAGGACATTTGGGTAGGCCGCATAAACTACTCAAACTGCCAGACCACGATTAAAATGTAAACAATGACCCACATAGTCCTCACATTCACAATAATTAAAATAATATAATACTTTATACAGTAAATGTACATGTCATTGTGTAAGTAAATGATACTTAAAAAAAAAAAAAAAAAATATTAAAGTGTAAAAATTGCAAAATAACATTCACTGTCTAAACCTATTGGAGCAGCTCAATCCCAAGCCTTTTTGTCCTCAATATAGTCTTTTACAGTATAATAGGGTTCTGGCATAGTTTTCGCTTTATAAAAGCTTTGAATTTATTTAGGCTTAGTTCTTGAATGTGGCTAGGAAGTTTATTATAAAAATGTATACATTGGCATCTAAACGAGCCACCTATTTTCTTGAGCCTTGTTGTAGGAACAACAAATTTGTGTTTGTTCCTAGTATTTATGTTATGGATATCACTGTATTTTTTAAACAGATTAATATTTTTATGTGCATACAAAAGATTATCATAAATGTACTGAGAAGGCACAGTCATTATATTAATCTCTTTAAATTTGTCTCTGAGGGAGTGTCTAGGACTTAATTTATAAATAGAACAAATTGCCCTTTTTTGTAAAATAAAAATTGTCTGAATATCGGCGGCATTTCCCCACAACAGAATACCGTACGACATCACACTATGAAAATAACTAAAGTAAACTAAACGGGCTGTCTCTAAATCAGTCAAATCACGAATTTTCCTAACGGCGTATGCTGCAGAGCTAAGCTTTTTTGACAATTTATCTATATGGGGGCCCCATTGAAGCTTGGCATCCAACGTTATGCCTAAGAATACTGTGGTATCTTCGGGTTTTAACTCTTCATCCTCAATGAGAACACTAGTTTCTACTTGTCTAACGTGGGGTATCGTAAACTTAATACATTTTGTTTTTTTTCACAATGTTCCCACTGCTAGAATATAGGCCACCTCTCTTAGAGAGGGAGTGGGCTGTAATCTACCACGTGGCGCGTGGGCCCAGTGCGGGTTGGTAGGTGTCACATGTCTTCGAATTTTTGATTCTAGGACATGCCGGTTTCCTCACGATGTTTTCCTGCACCCTTTTGGTGATGGAATTTTTCTCACAAAGTTACGGTGTTGGAAAAAACTAAAAACACCAGGCTGTTACTAAGATGGATTCCTAATGGAAAAAGTCAATAACACTTTGCCCGACCCGGGAATCGAACCCAGGACCCAACGCTCAGCAGTCGCGCTTGCGACCACGAGACCAACGGGGCAGTTCCCCCTCTTCCCCCTCTTACGTGAGACTTAAAAACATAACTGGCGAAAAATGGGTGCACCATAGGTACACCTCTGCTTAGCCCTACAAGGATTACATGCGTGATGTTATGTATTTTTCAGCCTTCAAACATCCGCCGTCATAACATGCTGTTCTGTTCTATTCTCATAATTACTCAAAAGCGGTTCCTAATTAGGGAATGCCACTCATTAATATTTCCTGGGAAGGGTAGTTCATTTAAGGTCTAGAGGGTGTAAAAGTACTTCGAATTTAAATTAGGTTTATAATTAGGGGTTTTCATTAACCTTATTTCGGTTTGTGAACCTGGCAGGTAAGGCAAGAGTCCTATGTTATTAGGTTGGAATTATGAATAAGTATTTTTAAATTGGATGGTGCCTATATTTAGGTGTTCGAAATTTACTCAAGGGCTGTGAATTTTGTTCAAATAATTTTCAATTGTAAACAACTTGTGTTTTTGGACAGTTTTCTCACAATTGAATTGCTTGACTGACAGCTCTGAAAATAAACAAAATTATTTCAATTTCAGGCAACATTTTTCATTCTGGTTCCTTTTTAGGGTTCCGTAACAAAATGGTGAAACGGAACCCTTATGGTGAGACACAGCCAAGGGGTATCGTCTGACCCAGTAATTGGGTTGTGGATGTCAGATAGGCAGTCGCTCCATGTAAAATACTGATATTCAGCTGCATCCGGATAGACCGGGAGCCGACCCCAACGTTGTTGGGAAAAGGCAGATGAATAAATCAGTAATAAGAACGACGTTGCAATTCCCACAAACGTGAACAGGAAACGAATACCTCAGAATCAGCAAACAAGATTCCCGATAGGAAATATCGTGTTCGTAGTCAAAGCTGGGTAAATTGATAGATACAAACAAAATTTCTCCAGGGAAAACATACTGGCACAAACTACACTTGCAATACTCCTAAGCTACGCTCACACGAACAATATTTTCAGCAATTACTATAAAGAAATAATCCTTTTTCTCAGCGTACGAGAAAGGTCTAAGGAAATTACTATCATCTGCCTAGTTTTTTTCTATGGTGGGGTCAGCTTTCAGTCTAACCATAAGCAGTTTATATTATAATATTCGTCAATCCATTTTGATGACATTTAACAACTATGTTAGCAATACAGAACACATCGTAGCGATTAGGTTATCACCACGAATTCCACATAACATTTTAAGCATACACAATTCAAATAATGAATAACAATTAACATTCTAACTGTGGGACCTCTAATACAATAAAATTAAACTTAATTTGTGATTATTTGGTAACAATACCATAAAGTTTGTGTTGAATTGTTGATAACATCCCCTTATTTCGTACCAATTTTTATGCTATTTATTCCCTCTTAAATACAGTTTTCAATTTTCAGTAAAATTGTTTATTTTATTATTGTATCAGATTGATAAAAACTTGTAATAACCACTGTATTATTTAATGTGATAACCTAATCACCACTCTGTATAATTTAGGGCTGATTTTTCAATCATCTGATGATAACTTTAATCGAGGAATAATTTTGATATTTTGACAGTTGTTTCTTACAAAAACTATCAAACGTCAATTTTAATCCTCGAACAAAAGTTATCCGGCGATGGAGAAATCAGCCCTAAATGTGATAATCTATAATAAATATAATAATAATAATAGTTTGATATAAAAAGGTACACAGATACAGAGTGACCCTTAATTTAAGTGTGCGACGCCCGTGCTAGGCAAAACCTGTCTTACAGGGGTCAATATAATTGCTCCAACCAACCAACGATCTACGGGTCTAGTGCTCGTAAGCGCCGCTGAGCATGCGGTCTTAGGTTCGATTTCCAGGTTGAGCAGTGTTATTGGGTTTTTCAACAGGAATTTCTCAGTTGCCGCCCGGAGTCTGGGATCGTTCTCGGTTGATGGGAATAGGCGTGCCCCCTATTACAGGGGTCTTAAACATAACTGGTGAAATGTGGGTTTACTAAAGGTACACCTCTGGCCAACCCTTGGGGGAAACAAAGCGTGAACATAATTTAACAAAATTATAGGCAATTCTGCCGAAACAAACAATTATTTGCAGTTAAAAAAAGATTGCTCCATAATTTCTCCACTAACTCCGGCAATTTTTTCCTAATTGTTATTGCTGAAAACGTTGCCCGTGTGAGCACAGCTTTCGTGTTTTATGCACGATGCCTCATGCATGCTCATATTTATTTCATTCCGACTCAAAGAGGCTTTAGTACCGAGAAAGTATGTGAGAAAGGTGAGAGACGGATGCTAGGTTTAAGTAGTATGAATAAGATTTATCTATGGTCTACCTGTGGAGTTTTCTTTCAAAGCTAGAAGATAATAAGGAATAGAATTATAGAGGTATGAGGAACAGGGTGTAAAGTTCACTCATACTCTATGAAAAGGGAGGATCCTCCAACCAGACGGGTGTCATGTCTGGCGGGGAACTGCCCGAAGATTCATGTCGGGCCGTTGTGTATATATGTCCTAGTTGCGCGGTAAACTCTGCTTGCGAGATGCAGGATTTTACGTGACGTCAGTATGACGCGTTGTCCGCATGTGGAGTTGTAGATACCGCTACAGAATCAAGTTCTTCTAATGGCTTGTTTGGTCTCCTACACATTACCTGCCTAAGCAGAAGTGTGTTGGGCAGACGCACAGACCTTGTAGCTATAATTTTGTAAACTAAGCTTTCACTGTAGTTGTTATCATTAAGAGTGTCCCCGGAGTTTCTTGCCCGTTCTTCTCCATAGATACCTACACTTTGGAATGGGCAACTAGATTCATATTTTCTGACTGACCGACTTCTTGACAATTCAAAAGTGCCTGTAAATGGTTTAATTTAAATAAATGGTTTGAGTTTGAGTTTAATATTGTTGTTGCTAGTCATATTGTGCAATTACACTTCGGGTTATAATCAGGTCGAAACCAATAATACAAACCTAGTGATATACTGTGATTGTTACCTGCTGTAGTTGCCTTCTGAATGAATAAAGAACTGAATAGACTGAGGTCAGTGGGTCGGCTTTGGGGCGAATTTGCTGCTGGGGAGTTTGTTGAGCTATTTTTTCTTACCAGCTAAAGCTGGTGAAGGACGGGCGTTTTGGGGGACTATCTTATGTAATTTTGACGTTCAAAAAGTGCTGCTTTTCAAGCCTAGTTTGAATAAAATTAAACGACTTTTGATTTTAATAAATATGTTTTTTTTTATTTGAAATGGGTTTGCTCTTGACTCTAGTCTAGGTCAGAGGTGACACAGACAAAGTCGACGATAGAGTGAGCTTACCCAGAAGAAGCCTGTTATGTGCGTGTGGTGTGAGGGCCACTTTGTTAAAACTCTTTGAAAATGTGCTTAGGATTTAGTGAACATTCCCAAAGAATTGTGAAAGTTGGTATCAGATTTTGTGAAAGTCTAATAACCGAGTTATAGACTGTAAAGTTGGGCCCTCAGTTCTCACATAGAGGATTGAGGGCCCACCTGAAACTGATAAACTATGGACACTACAGAAAAAGTCTTTATGCCAAAATCTAAGCAAATGCCAAACAAAATTTGTGAAAACAAGATATTATCGCAAAACACTGTCCTACTTTGTATATCTTCGTACAAAATGGGCCCTCAATTCTCATACACGTAAAAGTTTATTACGCAATTATAATGAAATCATTGACTTACAGCTACTGTTTGAAATCCTATATGCTACTAAATAAATTGTGAAAATTTATAAAAGCAAGAACAGGTCACCACTTTTTGTTGTTTGAAAGTTATCCCTCAGTTCTCCATTTCTTTTGTTTTCGATTTATTACGTTTATCGTATGAAAGATAAGACAAATACAAAATTGTCTCTTTTTGTGTCAAAATTGTGCAACAAATTCGATACCAGAAAGAAATTAAAAGACCCTTTATTATATAAGAAAATCGAGTTTTATTTTTATTATCTGAATTTGCAAATAGGGTGACCACAATTTCTTTTAGATTGCAGTAAAGATTAGTAAATGTAAAGTATAAGTTTTAAAAAACTTTCTTCGATTTTTCGCTTATTATCGTCATAGCATTTGTACTCAAGTTTCGTGATAAAAAAAAAATTATTTCGGAATTCGAATGATCACGTAGCTAGCCTACGTATATTTAGCCTACATTGTCCCATTGCTGGGCAAAAGCCTTTATAAAAATAATAAATAAATTATTTAATTATTGTCATTAGTTTTTTCGGAACGAACGATTTTTCAAGCAAAAATGATTTGGGGAACAGTATTTTTCTATGTGATCGTTCAATTTCCGAAATTATTTTTTTTATCACGAAACTTGAGTACAAATGCTATGACGATAATAACCAAAAATCGAAGAAAGTTTATTAAAACCTATGACTCTACATTTACTAATCTTTACTGCAATCTAAAAGAAATTGTGGTCACCCTATTTCCTAATACAGAGAATAAAAATAAAACTCGATTTACTTATACAATAAAGGGTCTTTTAATTTCATTCTGGTATCGCATTTGTTGCACAATTTTTTTCACAAAAAGAGACAATTTTGTATTTGTCTTATCTTTCATACGATAAACGTAATAAATCGAAAACAAAATAAAATGGAGGACTGAGGGCCCGAATTTTATCAAGGTCATAACTTTTATACAACAAAAGGTGGTGACCTGTTCTTGCTTTCATAAATTTTCACAATTTATTTAGTAGCATATAGGATTTCAAACAGTAGCTGTAAGTTAATGATTTCATTATAATTACGTAATAAACTTTTACGTGTATGAGAATTGAGGGCCCATTTTGTACGAAGATATACAAAGTAGGACAGTGTTTTGCGATAATATCTTGTGATCACAAATTTTGTTTGGCATTAGCTTAGATTTTGGCATTAAGACTTTTTCTGTAGTGTCCATAGTTTATCAGTTTTAGGTGGGCCCTCAATCCTCTATGTGAGAACTGAGGGCCCAACTTTACAGTCTATAACTCGGTTATTAGACTTTCACAAAATCTGATACCAACTTTCACAATTCTTTGGGAATGTTCACTAAATCCTAAGCACATTTTCAAAGAGTTTTAACAAAGTGGCCCTCACACCACACGCACATAGCCTGTTCACTCTTACTTTGAAAAGATTCGGATTGTATGCGCTCGGAAACACAGACGCGGGTAAAGAGTTCCACTCTTTTGCTGTGCGCATTATAAAAGACATTTGAAAACGCTTAGTGCGAATTGGTGGATTAGCAACTAGGCAGGCATGGTAACTTGCAGTGCGTCTGGATGACCGAAGTAGAAAGGGGCCGGTGGAATGAAGTCGTGGAGTTCTTGGGCACACTCACCGAAGTACAATCTGTAGAAGACCGACAAGCAGGCAACCTTGCGGCGATGAGCCAAGCTGTGAAGTCTCGTCTACGTCGCCAATGAGCCTCTTAGTTCTACGTTCCACCGAGTCAAGCGCGGCAAGTTGGTATTTCGCTGAACCGTCCCAAAGGTGGCTTTTCTCCATGCAGGATCTCAGGAGGCTTTGTATAGGGTTAAAAGCTGTCCAGGCGTAAAGTGTCGCTTCACACTATTTAGGATGCCCAGCTTCTTGGCCGCAGTTTGGGCTTTATACTCGATGGTAGGGGGTGTTTGGGACCCACTGCTTAAGAAGGTGAAAGGATGTGTCGAAATCTCCTCGAATAAAACCATGCGGTGGCCAGCTTCAACCTTGTTTGTACTTTGCTTGACATCCGGTTTCTGAATTGAGAATTTTCCTTTCGCAGGTATAGTCGGACTTTTAGTTAGCCGCAGTAAAAAGACAGCTTATGTGTTACTTAAATGACTAAAATTGACGTCTTTTTGTTTTTTCGCGGCCATCAACCAAGTCTTGGTTTTCTAGTACAGAATAGTAACAAACGAAACTTCTCTACTAACTTTTTAGATCTTTGTATCCTGCTTATGCATAAGAAGTTTCATTAAAATCGGTTCATTCACTTCGAAGAACAAGGGCTTGAAAGTTTGTATGAAATGCCGTTCGGCGTAAACGCTCTTAAGAAGTGCCATTTTACTGTAGCTAATTAAAAGTCAGAATATAGTAGAAATTTCTTAAGAAATAAGCAGTACTTTTGTACTCAATACTTATATAATTATGTCGTATCTGTATCTGTTTTACTGTGTTTACAGATGCCGCCAGCACATCAAGCTACTACAATCTGCCAAATTTCTTTAATAAATTTTCAACTTTATCGATAAAGCAGGAGGTTCAAAGTTGATTGGGAAAATTTGACAGTATCAAGTAGCTTGATGTGCTGGCGTCTGTAAAAAAATAAATAAACCATTATTCCTAAGCTTTATTTTTTTAAACTCAAGTCATTAAACGTTTCTCGGTACAAATGGCCACGAAAATGCAGTTTCTAGCAAAAGCTGGAACAAGAAAGTCGCGTGCTAAATGCATTTTGTGTAAAACCAGCTAAATTCTAGAGAACGCCACATCTCGTTATCTCGTTCACAGAAAGACAAAGCATTGCACCACTTTGTGCTGCCGAACAACGGCGGCGCTGCACTACAACTTGCGCAGTTAAGTTTTGCTTGAGGGTATGAATAAGATACGCTGTACTTGTCTTTTCTTAGAAGTTAGCTCAGTGTCTGACTTATTAGACAGACACTGAAAAGACACAAAAACAGTTGAATTTGCAGCTAAGAAACGAACATAACAACTGCAAAGACTTTAAGAGCATTTACGCCGAACGGCATTTCATACAAACTTTCAAGCCCTTATTTTTCGAAATGAATGAACCGATTTTAATGAAACTTCATACGCTTAAGCAAGATACAAAGGTCTAAAAAGTTAGTAGAAAACATTTTCGAAAAATTGTGTTACAGCCAAATTAGACCGATTTTAAATTTTCTATAGAAACAGAGATTTCCAGTTATCTTTTTTTTAATAAGACATTTCAAAAATGTTTTCTACTAACTTTTTAGACCTTTGTATCCTGCTTATTCGTATGAAGTTTCATTAAAATCGGTTCATTCATTTCGAAAAATAAGGGCATGAAAGTTTGTATGAAATGCCGTACGGCGTAAACGCTCTTAACCTAAACTTACCTTACACAAAGAGTCTGTTTTTTGTCTGATAATAAAAATGCTTTATTTTTACGATAACACAAACAATATTTTTTTACGATAATACATCGTCTAATTCATCCTCCTTAGCCCCAGGTTTCGTGGAACAATATTCCCAGGACGATTATTTGCTGGAAATACTCCCGGTGCAAACTCTTTATTTGTTGCGAAATATTTTCCGACACCCCGAGCTCGGGTGTGCGGTGATTCCAGAAGTATTGTATGTCTCTTCCAGCACCTTTACAATACCGTGCTGAACTCTTGAACGGAGTTTTGTTCTAAGAAATGTTGATCTTTTAGTTGTTCTTGTAAGTAAACTTTCAGTTCAATTCTGCTTTCAATTGTTGTTGATCGAAGAATCCTGCTGTAGTGGAAATTCTCGTAATGAGTTTCTTATCAAGTTGTGTCGTTGATAGTATCATTGCGTACCAATACATAAGCACAGTATAAGCATAATCAGCGTTATACAGGGTGTTTGGTGCATCGTTTGCCAAATAGAATTGGCCGGAAGAACAGGTCATTTGCTATCTCTTAAGGCCCAGTAACTCATTCCTTGTTTCACTGCTTTTTTTAAAATGACTTTTTAATTTTTATTTGGAGAAATACAAGAACTCTGCATTTAAGCTTAATTTTTTTTTAAAGTTATGAGTATAGCCTTCAAATTTTATTTTAATTCTTATGTTTACTCTTGTATGGTTCTATGAAATTTAAAATTTACTTGCTAATAACATCTAGTTCCTTTTTAATAACTCCCAAAGTTTTTGAAAAAAGGAAAAATACACTTAACACTCAACTTTAAATTGCTGTAAAAAAAAACTAAAAGCGATCGGGATCTTCGAATTATTTTAAAAGGTTCTCTAGTTTGTCCCCTTTCCAACGGTGTGCAATATACAAAAAAAAAAACGTTTAATAACTTCGGTAATTCACTAAATTTGTAATCGAGACACATCAGGCTGATATTCGATATTACGGTAAGAACACTAGTTTTCACATAAATAACATACTTTAAGTAGGTGGATAGTGTTATCTCACTCTTACGCAGTCTTATATCTCTTTCTAGGGTTCTAACTTTCCTCGAACTTGAAATAAAAAATAAACTTTTACTTAATAAGTACCTAATTATAAATTTTGTTCAAATTGTCCTCCACTATTGCGTACATCGCGCGACATCTTCGTCTTATCTCGACTGTAGTGGTGTGTAAACGTATTTTTGCTTTGATAGTGACGAAAGCCGCCTCAATGCGTTGGATTAAATCATCCCTAGTCTCAACTTCCGTGGAGTAAACAAGTTTTTGGGCCATCCCCAGATGTAAAAATCTAACGGAGTCAGGTCTGGGGAACGGAGGCCTAGGAATAGGGCCATCCCTCCCAATCCATGATTCTGGGAATGCAACATTTGGATGTTGTACTCCCTGGCGGTTAATCTCCAGTGAGCGGGATAATCGTTTTGATGAAAAACAAAAGACAGGTCTTCACTGAAAATTGGTAGCTCACCTAATAATTAGGGTAAGTCAGTTTGTAGAAATTCTTTTTAAAAAGTTCGGATCATCCACGTTCGAGTGTAATAAGAAGATGTCGCACGTGTGTACGCAATAGTGGAGGACAATTTGAACAAAATTTATAATTAGGTACTTATTAAATAAAAGTTTATTTTTTATTTCAAGTTCGAAGAAAGTTAGGACCCTAGAAATAGATAAGAGACTGTATAAGAGTGAGATAACACTATCCACTTACTCAAAGAATGTTATTTATGTGAAAACTAGTGTTCTTACCGTAATATCGAATATCAGCCTGATGTGTCTCGATTACAAATTTAGCGAATTACTGAAGTTATTAAACGTTTTTTTTGGTATATTGCACACCGTTGGAAATGGGACAAACTAGAGAACCTTTTAAAATTATTCGAAGATCCCGATCGCTTTTAGTTTTTTTTTTTACAGACTGGACTGTGTGCGCCCCGCCCAAAGAGCTTGCAATGCATGTCAATTACTCAAAAAGCTCAAAGATTTTCTTTGAATTAAGGACTATACTAACAACGGTTTTTGCCGTGTTGTCAGACGCATTCTATTTTTAAATTAAAGCGTTTTAAAAAAATAGAGGTGGCTAGACATTTTTTATCGAGACAAATTCCTGGGCCAGCTCGATATGGGTATCTACTTATACAAAGCTCAAAGGCCAAGAATTTGTAGCCATACTTATTTTGTATTTTAAACGTAAAAGGTTTTCCAATAAAATTCGTAGGTTATTTCACTCATTTAATTTAAGTCTGCATAACAACAACATTTAGATACATATACTTTTAAATTATTAATAAAATATTTTCAGGCACACTCGAGAAGATAATTCAATGGTCTTACCAAAGCGCGACCACACGGCAATCACGTTTTACTTAACAAGGAACTTTGACATCAAACAATTTACAAAAAGCCGCAGCTGTATAGTTATACCCGACACACACTTGTATATATTTGAGGGCAGAGGACTAACTAGTAGCTGTTTGAATGAAAGGCCAATTCAATGTGAAACTATACTACTAGATTTATTGTCAATATCCTCAGATTTTAGATTAGTATAATTACATACATACTTACACTGAATTTAGGCAAGCATGGCTTTAGTTAAAATACCGTGTCCTGTAACAATACGCGGTTACAACAATTACGAGACTAGTGTATCTTCTTACCTTTTTTTTTTTTTTTTTTTTTTTTTAGGATGGGAAATCATCAAATGACTCCTCCCGCTCTGGGTGGAGCGGAAGGGAGTGTCAGACTCTTACTGACTAAAACCCACCCGTGTTCCTTCCTTAGCCCTTTATGTTCCGGGCCAGCGGTAACCCTTTCGGACAATCCCGCTGACCGTATCTTCTTACCTCTGGAAGTGAACTGAACAATATCAAAAATGACTGGGCGTTTAAATCAACTTCCGGCTTCTAGAAATTTCGAGAAAATTCCAGTATGAACTACAGCGCTGCGGCGTCGAGAGGCGACTACTTACAACAATCATTAATGACTAAACAATGATTCATTCATAAATCGTCCCTCTAGTGTCGGGAAGCGTAAGCAGTTATCGAATATTTCATTCATAAATCCTGAAGCCCTCTAGCGTCGTATGGTAGAAAACAGAAGGACACGCCTACATTTCTTACCTCAACAACAGAGGGCGCTATGATGTTTAACGGTCACAATATATCATTGTGATATTGCAAATATTATTAGCTTATCGTCAAGTGAAATTATAATTTCACTTTAACAGCGATGGCCCAGTGCCCCGACTTACGAGTTGTCGAACTTAGGCAAGCTCTTTACTTTGTGTATATAATATACCTACCACTGCTCTTAAAACGGTGAACGAAAACATCTTGAAAAAACCGACATGTCTTAGAACCAAAAATTCCAAGATATTATGTGACATCCATCAACCCACCACACACATACACACACACATCACACACACACATCACACACACACACATATACATCTACTGGCTCCGCGTGGTGGATTATGGCTCACTCCCTCTGATAGAGAGGAGGCCTGGGTACCAGCAGTGGAAACTGTTGCATCTGTGGGTAATTATGAATAAGCGAACCGTCTTGTATTTGTGCCTGTCTGCAGTTCATTATACGCTCGGTTCGAACGCACGTCTTTTATTTAGCAGAAACATTAGATATAGGCTGTTTATGCTTATGCTACTGTAGACCTTGGTTGGAACTACGTGGTAGCTGATTGGATTCAATAAATTAAGGTCAGATAATTACTAAAATAAAAAAAAAAACGTATGGGGTCGGGGACCCCAATCGGGGTTCAAAATAAAAATCCAAAATGGGGGCTGTGAAAATAATAAAATGACGAGGAAAATTATTGTAGCGGTCATCTTGGACTTTTATTTTGACCTCACTACGGCTTCAGTACCCTCGAACACCATGAAAACTATCTCTCTCTGTCTCTATATTATTAACCCCCGACGCAAAAACAACGGGGTGTTATAAGTTTGAGTGAATTAGTCGGGAGTGTTCTTAGCTATGTTTGAAGAAAATCGGTCCAAGATGGCCGCCGCCACAAAATGGCAGATTGCATGTTTTTTCATAACTCCCTCAATATGGGTATCAAATGAAAGGGCTTGAATAGTAGAATACTATACACTATTACAAATTTCAAATCCAAGATGGCTGCCACCACAAAATGGCATAGGGATAAAAAGCAAAGGCTTGACAAGTAGAATAATGTACCTACACTATATTGAAAGGGAATGAGGAATATTAACTAACGTAATGAAAACTAAAAACTTGAAAATTATTTTTTTGTCTATTCAATGTCCTAGATTGATGCGGAAAGTGGAGTGATGACTGGTACCTACGGCCACTGAGTTTGACCATTTTTACGAATGGAATTATCCTACATAACAAACGTATTTCTACATCAGATAGTGTCGCAGTCTCATTTTATAAACTAAATCTGAAATACCTAAGATATCTAATAGATATGAAATACTTGTATGAAAGTTGAATAACTAAAGGAAGAACTAGAAAAAGTATAATGAAACAAAAGAAATCTATTAAGTCATAAAAAATATTCTTCAACTAATAATAAATAATTATTTTTTGACGGATAAAAACCTGATTAAACACCAAATTACCTGAATCTTAAAACGCAAGAAAATAAAAGAAATGAAAAACCAAAATTAAGGAGTCCCTACAAAAAGCATGAAAAAAAAAATTAAATTTAAAATTTAAAACAGATAAATTCATATGGAACCCGACCGTTCTGTGGAACACCTTCTATTCTAAGAAGTCCCCCGACTGTCATATGAATTTATTTAGTTGTAGTCTCGTTACATAAATTCTTTAAGTCGGGGGTTTTTAAATTATTTTATCCTTTTCCAATTACATTTAATTTTATTATTATTATGTGTCGGGGGTTTTTAAAATTTTTAATTTTATGTAAGTAATAAAAAGTTGCTTGGAGGGGGGCATAACGTTTTTTCGTTACGTGAGTTTACTCGTACCACGAGCTCCGTTGAAGAACTTCGTTCCAATAATTACTATAGGTACACATGGTTAGTTCCAGACAATCTGCTGATTTTTCACAGACAGTATACCCACTCTCTCTCTCTCTGTCTAGTGTTATTTTTCATTTGGGGCCGGCCCCTCATTCTTCACCCGACGTTTCGGTTCTGGTCGTCGGTTCTGGAGGAAACAACAGTACCATCCAAAATCATTATTTTACATCATAAAAAAAAAGTTCATAGATAACATGGAGTTGTGTCAAACTCCAACAAAAAGAATATATATAGTTAATTATTTACGCCTTTGTCCCCGGGGAATGAGCTCGTTTCCGCAACACCGTCGCGGGTCCGTCGCGGTGAACGGCAGTACGTGACCACAACGTGTTACCGTACTCCCAAGGGTAATTTTACGGACGCCTCCAGTACCCACTCTTGGCGCCTGCGTCCCTGAAGGTCCTCTGAAGTGTGTATCTAACACCTCTAAACTGAGTATATCCTCTTTGAATCTCGCTATAATCTCGTAAGACACTTACCTACTTCTAAAATTAAACCATCTTAAAGAGACTGGCTTCGAAAATAAATTGATGATTGCAAATGGTGGTTATCGGCCATTATTATTAACCAGAAGAAGTCCATGACCTGTAGTGTAATCAGCGTATAATTTCCCCATTGCTGGGATATAGGCCTCTCTCGGTAATAGGGATTGGGCCGTAATCCACCATGAGGGCCCAGTGCAGGTTAATAAATGTCCATGACCTTTGCACCAAAAGAAAGACAGAGGGTTTTCTTCTGTCGCATCAGCATGAACTAGAGAATGTAATAAGCCATTCACCATAAACAAAAATAATTGTCAATCGTAAGTAGTACTACTTACGATTGACCATTACCACCAACACCTCAATTGACAATTGCCACCAATACCTCCATTGACAATTGCCTCCTGTATACACAGGAGTAGTAACCACCAATACCTGGTGGCCACTGGTAATGGCTATAATGATGCACCCCACGATAGATGGTGACTATTTAGGTGTCAACCAACTCCGCCTATGGCACTTCACAGCTGGACCAAGGCCTCCTTCTCCAAAGTTTTGCCAAAACACTCGGTCCTCCACGCTCCTCGTCCACTAATGAGATCCACACCAGTAACCGTCCACAATGAACTCCATAAACATACAAGAAAAGGCCCAAGCCCTCAAAGACAAGCGCCAACTTACGTCATAAACAGCTGAACATCGTGAGTAGTTTCTTGTCAAAGGAAATGGTTCAATTAATTATTTTTCTCTCAGATCAGCGCTAACTAGACAATATAAATTAAAATACTAGCCAGTCTGCAAGAACTGACTGTCTATTAGTGTGCTAAACGTAAGAAGTGTCGCCACTGGTGTAGACTTTAATGGTGCGCCCCAATACAGATGGCGACTAGTTGACTACTTAGTTGTCAATCAACTCCGCCTATGGCATTTCACAGCTGGACAAAGGCATCTCCGTAGTTTTGCCAGTACACTCGGTTTCTTGCCCTCATCATCCACTCATCATTTCAACCGAAAGACGTCCACTGCTGGACATAGGCCTCCTCATCCACTAGTTATATCCAAGCCATTAACCCTCCACAATTAACTGCATAAACAAACTAGAAAAGACCCAAGCCCTCAAAGACAAGCGCCAGCTTACGTCATAAACAGCTGAACAACGTGAGTAGTATGTTGTCAAAGGAAATGGTTCAGTTAATTATTCAGCGGCAGGTGAGTAAGAAGCGACCTGCATTGGACCTAAGCAAACAGGGGACGGAATCTTGAGGGGTTGGTAAATATACAGGTAGTGTGCACGTATGTTTGAATCTTTGAATTAGGTTTGAGGGAAACTGGTGAAAAATGTTAAGAAAATAATATTGAAGAATGTTGTTTATTGTGTGAACATTTAAGCATGTTATGAACTAGCTGCGCCTCGCGGTTTCACCTGCATAAGTCTAGATACCGTAGGAATATCGTGATAAAAAGGCGCTTTACTTTGCGTAAATAATTTCATCACTACTGCTCTCAAAAGGGTGAAGGAAAACATTGTGAGGAAACCGGCATGTCCTAGAATCAAAACTTTGAAGATAAGTTACATCTACCAACCCTCACAGGACCCGAGTGGTAGGTTTCAGCAAACTCCCTCCCTCCCTCGAAGAGAGGAAACCTGATTCCCAGTAGTCAGAACATTATATGTTCTGACTACTGGGAATCAGGTTTGGGTTTGAAATGCCATAGGCGGAGTTGATTGACAACTAAGTAGTCAACTAGTCGCCATCTGTATTGGGGCGCACCATTAAAGTCTACACCAGTGGCGACACTTCTTACGTTTAGCACACTAATAGACAGTCAGTTCTTGCAGACTGGCTAGTATTTTAATTTATATTGTCTAGTTAGCGCTGATCTGAGAGAAAAATAATTAATTGAACCATTTCCTTTGACAAGAAACTACTCACGATGTTCAGCTGTTTATGACGTAAGTTGGCGCTTGTCTTTGAGGGCTTGGGCTTTTTCTTGTATGTTTATGGAGTTCATTGTGGACGGTTACTGGTGTGGATCTCATTAGTGGACGAGGAGCGTGGAGGACCGAGTGTTTTGGCAAAACTTTGGAGAAGGAGGCCTTGGTCCAGCTGTGAAGTGCCATAGGCGGAGTTGGTTGACACCTAAATAGTCACCATCTATCGTGGGGTGCATCATTATAGCCATTACCAGTGGCCACCAGGTATTGGTGGTTACTACTCCTGTGTATACAGGAGGCAATTGTCAATGGAGGTATTGGTGGCAATTGTCAATTGAGGTGTTGGTGGTAATGGTCAATCGTAAGTAGTACTACTTACGATTGACAATTATTTTTGTTTATGGTGAATGGCTTATTACATTCTCTAGTTCATGCTGATGCGACAGAAGAAAACCCTCTGTCTTTCTTTTGGTGCAAAGGTCATGGACATTTATTAACCTGCACTGGGCCCTCATGGTGGATTACGGCCCAATCCCTATTACCGAGAGAGGCCTGTATCCCAGCAATGGGGAAATTATACGCTGATTACACTACAGGTCATGGACTTCTTCTGGTTAATAATAATGGCCGATAACCACCATTTGCAATCATCAATTTATTTTCGAAGCCAGTCTCTTTAAGATGGTTTAATTTTAGAAGTAGGTAAGTGTCTTACGAGATTATAGCGAGATTCAAAGAGGATATACTCAGTTTAGAGGTGTTAGATACACACTTCAGAGGACCTTCAGGGACGCAGGCGCCAAGAGTGGGTACTGGAGGCGTCCGTAAAATTACCCTTGGGAGTACGGTAACACGTTGTGGTCACGTACTGCCGTTCACCGCGACGGACCCGCGACGGTGTTGCGGAAACGAGCTCATTCCCCGGGGACAAAGGCGTAAATAATTAACTATATATATTCTTTTTGTTGGAGTTTGACACAACTCCATGTTATCTATGAACTTTTTTTTTATGATGTAAAATAATGATTTTGGATGGTACTGTTGTTTCCTCCAGAACCGACGACCAGAACAGAAACGTCGGGTGAAGAATGAGGGGCCGGCCCCAAATGAAAAATAACACTAGACAGAGAGAGAGAGAGTGGGTATACTGTCTGTGAAAAATCAGCAGATTGTCTGGAACTAACCATGTGTACCTATAGTAATTATTGGAACGAAGTTCTTCAACGGAGCTCGTGGTACGAGTAAACTCACGTAACGAAAAAACGTTATGCCCCCCTCCAAGCAACTTTTTATTACTTACATAAAATTAAAAATTTTAAAAACCCCCGACACATAATAATAATAAAATTAAATGTAATTGGAAAAGGATAAAATAATTTAAAAACCCCCGACTTAAAGAATTTATGTAACGAGACTACAACTAAATAAATTCATATGACAGTCGGGGGACTTCTTAGAATAGAAGGTGTTCCACAGAACGGTCGGGTTCCATATGAATTTATCTGTTTTAAATTTTAAATTTAATTTTTTTTTTCATGCTTTTTGTAGGGACTCCTTAATTTTGGTTTTTCATTTCTTTTATTTTCTTGCGTTTTAAGATTCAGGTAATTTGGTGTTTAATCAGGTTTTTATCCGTCAAAAAATAATTATTTATTATTAGTTGAAGAATATTTTTTATGACTTAATAGATTTCTTTTGTTTCATTATACTTTTTCTAGTTCTTCCTTTAGTTATTCAACTTTCATACAAGTATTTCATATCTATTAGATATCTTAGGTATTTCAGATTTAGTTTATAAAATGAGACTGCGACACTATCTGATGTAGAAATACGTTTGTTATGTAGGATAATTCCATTCGTAAAAATGGTCAAACTCAGTGGCCGTAGGTACCAGTCATCACTCCACTTTCCGCATCAATCTAGGACATTGAATAGACAAAAAAATAATTTTCAAGTTTTTAGTTTTCATTTCGTTAGTTAATATTCCTCATTCCCTTTCAATATAGTGTAGGTACATTATTCTACTTGTCAAGCCTTTGCTTTTTATCCCTATGCCATTTTGTGGTGGCAGCCATCTTGGATTTGAAATTTGTAATAGTGTATAGTATTCTACTATTCAAGCCCTTTCATTTGATACCCATATTGAGGGAGTTATGAAAAAACATGCAATCTGCCATTTTGTGGCGGCGGCCATCTTGGACCGATTTTCTTCAAACATAGCTAAGAACACTCCCGACTAATTCACTCAAACTTATAACACCCCGTTGTTTTTGCGTCGGGGGTTAATAATATAGAGACAGAGAGAGATAGTTTTCATGGTGTTCGAGGGTACTGAAGCCGTAGTGAGGTCAAAATAAAAGTCCAAGATGACCGCTACAATAATTTTCCTCGTCATTTTATTATTTTCACAGCCCCCATTTTGGATTTTTATTTTGAACCCCGATTGGGGTCCCCGACCCCATACGTTTTTTTTTTTATTTTAGTAATTATCTGACCTTAATTTATTGAATCCAATCAGCTACCACGTAGTTCCAACCAAGGTCTACAGTAGCATAAGCATAAACAGCCTATATCTAATGTTTCTGCTAAATAAAAGACGTGCGTTCGAACCGAGCGTATAATGAACTGCAGACAGGCACAAATACAAGACGGTTCGCTTATTCATAATTACCCACAGATGCAACAGTTTCCACTGCTGGTACCCAGGCCTCCTCTCTATCAGAGGGAGTGAGCCATAATCCACCACGCGGAGCCAGTAGATGTATATGTGTGTGTGTGTGATGTGTGTGTGTGATGTGTGTGTGTATGTGTGTGGTGGGTTGATGGATGTCACATAATATCTTGGAATTTTTGGTTCTAAGACATGTCGGTTTTTTCAAGATGTTTTCGTTCACCGTTTTAAGAGCAGTGGTAGGTATATTATATACACAAAGTAAAGAGCTTGCCTAAGTTCGACAACTCGTAAGTCGGGGCACTGGGCCATCGCTGTTAAAGTGAAATTATAATTTCACTTGACGATAAGCTAATAATATTTGCAATATCACAATGATATATTGTGACCGTTAAACATCATAGCGCCCTCTGTTGTTGAGGTAAGAAATGTAGGCGTGTCCTTCTGTTTTCTACCATACGACGCTAGAGGGCTTCAGGATTTATGAATGAAATATTCGATAACTGCTTACGCTTCCCGACACTAGAGGGACGATTTATGAATGAATCATTGTTTAGTCATTAATGATTGTTGTAAGTAGTCGCCTCTCGACGCCGCAGCGCTGTAGTTCATACTGGAATTTTCTCGAAATTTCTAGAAGCCGGAAGTTGATTTAAACGCCCAGTCATTTTTGATATTGTTCAGTTCACTTCCAGAGGTAAGAAGATACGGTCAGCGGGATTGTCCGAAAGGGTTACCGCTGGCCCGGAACATAAAGGGCTAAGGAAGGAACACGGGTGGGTTTTAGTCAGTAAGAGTCTGACACTCCCTTCCGCTCCACCCAGAGCGGGAGGAGTCATTTGATGATTTCCCATCCTCAAAAAAAAAAAAAAAAAAAAAAAAGGTAAGAAGATACACTAGTCTCGTAATTGTTGTAACCGCGTATTGTTACAGGACACGGTATTTTAACTAAAGCCATGCTTGCCTAAATTCAGTGTAAGTATGTATGTAATTATACTAATCTAAAATCTGAGGATATTGACAATAAATCTAGTAGTATAGTTTCACATTGAATTGGCCTTTCATTCAAACAGCTACTAGTTAGTCCTCTGCCCTCAAATATATACAAGTGTGTGTCGGGTATAACTATACAGCTGCGGCTTTTTGTAAATTGTTTGATGTCAAAGTTCCTTGTTAAGTAAAACGTGATTGCCGTGTGGTCGCGCTTTGGTAAGACCATTGAATTATCTTCTCGAGTGTGCCTGAAAATATTTTATTAATAATTTAAAAGTATATGTATCTAAATGTTGTTGTTATGCAGACTTAAATTAAATGAGTGAAATAACCTACGAATTTTATTGGAAAACCTTTTACGTTTAAAATACAAAATAAGTATGGCTACAAATTCTTGGCCTTTGAGCTTTGTATAAGTAGATACCCATATCGAGCTGGCCCAGGAATTTGTCTCGATAAAAAATGTCTAGCCACCTCTATTTTTTTAAAACGCTTTAATTTAAAAATAGAATGCGTCTGACAACACGGCAAAAACCGTTGTTAGTATAGTCCTTAATTCAAAGAAAATCTTTGAGCTTTTTGAGTAATTGACATGCATTGCAAGCTCTTTGGGCGGGGCGCACACAGTCCAGTCTGTGTGTACTGCAAAGACCCAAGACTTTAAAGGTCTTGCTTTTCAAAGCGACGATGCAGAAAAAGTGATCATCATATATATCTGAGATTTATTTATTTATTTATTTATTTAATACTTCAAGCACATAAATGTACAGAGGCGGACTTAATGCCATAGGCATTTTCTACCAGTCAACCTTTAGGTGATGCAGAGACAAACAGTGGTAGGTGCAATCAAGAACATTGAGTAATAAATATTTTAAATATTTATTGATACGCATAAACCTATCAAAACTATGAATATAATATATACCTAATTACATATAAATATAAACACAAATAAATATACATAAATACATGAATATACTTACTAAAAAGAAATAAGACAAACAATGGGAAAATATTACCGTTGTGATGATACTGCCAGCTTCTTGCGAATGTGTTCGCGAGCCTTCACTTTAAAGGATAATCGGTTGGTTGCCAACGGTTGAGATTGTAACGTCTGAGTTTGTTTCGGCCTTTCTTCTCAGGATACTCAGATAGGAAACGCCGGCCGCATCTTGTTCATTCAAAATTACCGACAGAAATAAAATAATTTATCCTTTTCCCAACTATGTTGGGGTCGGCTTGAATTTTAACCGGAACCTGTATTTTACATGGACCGACTGCCTTCCTGATCTCCACAACCCAATGATTGGGTAACACATGATTGGATATCCGATGGTAAAACTGGTCGTCTTATTTGAGCTTCTGACAACCCGTAACAACTGTCAAAAATCCACGAATGACACCCGGGACCACCATCTAAACAAAACTAACTGCTAGAAGTAGGTAACATAATAAACAGGTAGGTAATATGTACATACCTTACCTAATTCTAGCAGTTAGTTTTACTATCACTACTGTAAATCTAGTTACTTAAACTCCATTTGAAATAACATTAGACATTTAAATAAACCTTTTTTACAGTCCGTTCAAACGATTTTAAATTATATTGCGTTGGTTGCATGACATATGGCAGCTGCAGTAAATAGTTGGTATTGTAACCACTTTTTTGCTTTAGATACCATCCTTATGCCTACGGTATAGAAGTCAAAATCGGTTGAACGGACTGTAAAAAAAGGTTTAAGTATTTAAATGTCTAATCTTATTTTAAACTAGCTTCTGCCCGCGACTTCGTCCGCGTGAAATTCGTACTTTCCTCTTAAAATTTCGAAAATGTGTGTTTACGATCTTATCATTTATTTAGATAAATAAGTATTTGGGCCAATTTTTAAATTTATAGATCAAAGGGTTTTTGTATTTTGCAAATAAACTGTATCCCCGATTTTCACTCCAACAGGGTAGGGATGGAATTTTAAAAAATCGTTTGGGATGTGTTCACAACTTGACTCAAAGACCCATACCCATTTTCGAGTTAATGGAAGCAAGCAGTAAAATCCAACCCTTGAACTTTATTACCCTTTTCCAACTTGGTAGGAGTCGATTTTTGAAAAACCCTAAATCCCCCTTTTTTATTTTTACCAACGTCAAAAAAAGGAAGAGATTCTCAGTTCGTCGGAATCTTTTTTTTTAAGTACGTTCCCGATTACTCGAAGACGGCTAGACCAATTTGAAATTTTTTTTTGTTTGAAAGGTATATATACTTACCAGGTGGTCTCATTGTCATCAGGTCAGGATCTGATGATGGGATCCTGGAGAAATCGAAGGAACTCTCCAAATATTATAGGCAGACCTATAGCAATTTGGGTATTTTTTATAGTAACTCGTGCATTTGCTCTCGAAAAGCACTATTTGGTGAAGTGGAACTGATGATGAAGACTACAGATGACCACCGGAACTACTCAATAATAAGTATTTCACGGGTTGCGATTTGATTACTCTAATATGGTTGCTAAGCAATGTATGCTCGTCACAATGCAAATGGTAAAATGGAGCTGATGGTGAAATACCAGGAGAATTCCTCAACAATTAATGTCCCTGCACCGGGAAACGCAATATTTTTGTAAAGCCGATGAGCAAGTTGACATTAGGCTATTGTAATTTAGATAAATTATAACCAGACCCACTAAAAAGCGAGAAATAAAAACGTTTTAACAAAAAAAAAACCGACTTCCAAAAAACTCTACAAAGTGAGAAATAGCTTTAATTTCAGAAGTTGGTGGCAAAAAACTAAAATACAGACCCAAAGACACCGACTTCCGAAATTAAAGTTATTTTTCACTTTTTAGTGTTTTTTTGGAAGTCTATAAAGTTTATAAACCAAATAAATAAGATTTTTCATATAAACTGTGTCCCCTCTTTTTATCCCCATAGGGATGGAATTTTGAACAATCGTCGGGGATGTTTCTATGACTTGACTTAAGGATTATTTATACCAATTTTCCAATTAATCAAGCCACGTAATAAAATACTCCCCTGTTAAATTGACTACCCCTCTTCACCCCGTTAGGGGTAGATTATCGAAATACCCTGATACGTTATTCTTTATTTTTGGTCATAAGTATAAATAGGTACTGAGTTTCGAGTTAATCTAACTGCGCGTTAAAATTCTTCCATACAAATTTTGACACCCCCCAATCCAATTTAGAAAAGCAAAAAATGCCAAATTTCATAATTTACTTAGATAAGTATTCCTGCCAAGTTTTAAGGTTATTAACTCAAGGAATAAGATTTTTCATACAAACAAAATCCCCCCTTTTCACCTCCTTAAAGGTTGAATTTCCAAAATCTCTTTCTTAGTGGATACCTACTCTTCACAAAGAACACACCCTCCAAAATTCATGTCTCTAGGACCAGCGATTTAGGCTGTGCGTTGATAGATTATATAATTAAAAACAAAATTTCGTCCACCTTTTCACCTCCTTAAGGGTTGAAATTCTAACAACACCGTTGCGTTACCTTTCAATCTAGATAATAAATTTTGTGATTTTTACTTCGAAAATTAAGGACTTTCCATACGCAACTTCATCCCCCTTTTTAACCCTTCGGGGGTAGTAGTGTCAAAAACGCTAAGACATGTATAAATTAATTTTCAATCCTCAGTCTAAACACAAAATTTGAAGATCCTAACTTCAAAACTGACGGACTTTCATATAAACTTTCATCCCCTATTTCACCCCTTTAGGGGTAGAATTCGCAAAAATTCTTTCTTAGTGGATTCTTACTCTTCACAAAGAACACACCCTCCAAATTCCATGTCTCTAAGACCAGCGGTTTGGGCTGTGTGTTGATTGATTATATAATTAGAAACAAAATTTCACCCCCCTTTTCACCCCCTTAAGGGTTTAAATTCTAACAACATCGTTGCGTTACCTTCCAGCCGTAAGCCTAGATAGTAAATTTAGTGATTTTTACTTCGAAAATTAAGGACTTTCCATACACAACTTCATCCCCCTTTTTAACCCTTCAGGGGTGGAATTGTCAAAAACGCTGAGACACGTATAAATTAATTTTTAATCCTCAGCCTAAACACAAAATTTTAAGATCCTAACTTCAAAACTGACGGACTTTCATATAAACTTCCATCCCCTATTTCACCCCTTTAGAGGTAGAATTCCCAAAAATCCTTTCTTAGTGGACACTTACTCTTCACAAAGAACACACCCTCCAAGTTTCATGTCTCTAGGACCAGCGGTTTGGGCTGTGTGTTGATATATCAACAATCAGTCAGTTTACCATTTTATATATATAGATTATATAATTAAAAACAAAATGTTATCCCCCTTTTCACCCCCTTAAGGGTTGAAATTCTAACAACACCGTTGCGTTACCTTCCAACCATAAGCCTAGATAATAAACTTAGTGATTTTTACTTCTTGCACAACTTCATACCCCTTTTTAACCCTTCGGGGGTAGAATTGTCAAAAACGCTGAGACATGTGTAAATTAATTTTCAATCCTCTACCTAAGAACAAAATTTGAAGATCTTAACTTCAAAACTGACGGATTTTCATATAAACTTCCATCCCCTATTTCACCCCTATAGGGGTAGAATTCCCAAAAATTATTTGTTAGTGGATACTTACTCTTCACAAAGAATACACTCTCCAAGTTTCATGTCTCTAGGACCAAAACTAAGGACTTTCCATAGACAACTTCATCCCCCTTTTTAACCCTTCGGGGGTAGATTTGTCAAAAACGCTGAGACATGTGTAATAGTAGATTGTTATACAAGGGTCGGAAGGAATCAATTCCCATACGAGGCATTTAGACGCCCGAGCGCAGCGAGGGCGGCTATAGTCCGAGTGGGAATTGATGACTTCACCCGAGTTAAACACTCTACTTTTCATTTCGAATTTAAGGAAAGTAAAAAATAGTAGTTTTTCTAAAATATTTGTTGATAATAATTACATGAATAATAGGTACCTATTCATTAGTCTTTTTTAAATTTGAAGTATGGAACACACCACGTTACCGCCACATGAGTAGATTCTGTGTCACCACCGCAGACCGTTCCGCTTACTAGGGCCCGTATTATTATCATTCTGTCTGCATTCTTACTTTTACCATTTTTCATACATTACTTAGAAAACACGATAATCTTGATAAAAATTACTAAAAATTGTGTTGCGACGTGACACTTTTTAGTGCTGACCTAACTTTATTATTTCGATTCAAAACTGGCATACAGCCTAATCGATACTCGCAATAATAAAAATGAAAAAAAATTGTAGAAACTGAATAAAAACTCTTTAAACTAACAAAATGTATTGAAATGTAAAGTGTTTGCAGAATAACCAATCTATAGAATTAATTTATTATCATCATTCTCAAAAAAACTTCTGGTAAGCCTACCTAAAAAATGTTTACTGGGAATTCTGTAGGAAACTATTAGAAAGTATCAAAAATAAAATCCACAATAAATAATTGTCCAATAAATTAAAATAATTTTAAACAGCGATCGCATTCCGAATATAAATTCAATTATAGAAGCATTTCGGCGGGAAATTCAGTAAATGAGGTACCTATTGGCCTGTCTGTTATTGACATGATATTAGAAGAGATTGAAATGATATTAGAAAAGCATAAATCATTATTATAAACAATGCTTATTGTATTTATTGCTTAAAATTATTTTATTTTATTTTCAAATATCGATTACATTCGTCATATTAGTTACTCGAGTCAATCGAAATTTAAAAAAAAATTGTTTGGAATAATCCAAGTAATCGCTTTCACACATCACTGCAATAAAAAAAAACAATAATGGTCAGCGATTTTGAACACAAATTGAGTAGTGGTAATGATTAATATGTATTATTGAACCTGTATTTGAATATTACGTTAAAACCTGGGCATTTTCGTGTTGTTTAAAATATTATCAATAACATTTGTCACATTTTAAATCTTATCTACATCTGTGTGTGTGAAATTTGTGAAAAGTAAAAATGTAAACACATACCTACGATGGGCGCGAAACTTCGACATTAGATATCAAAAAAATTTCATTACCACTACTTATTTACCTTAAACTATGGATAAATTCGTCAAATAATTAAATGATGTATATTCACAGCCCCATTATGGTAAAGTCAGGATGTTCGAAATCCCCAATTTTTATGTTTTTTAGCCTCGACCACATCTGACATCAAAATGGTGATTATCGTACCTATGTATGTTGAATTTATTCAAGGTAAATTATTAACTTGTCCGCTAAATGTGAAAGATTTAATGGCGTTAACATATATGAGCTTTTTATCCAACTCTCCTAATTAACGTACATTCATAAGATTTGATGGGTAGCATAATAAATATTTACATAATCAATTAAGGGTGTCGTATGTCTGACTAAGCTGACTACCTAACTAAATTTAGTTCTATTTTTAAATTTCATTCCCGCCCTAGGGAGGGAAGCAATTACTATGAGACTTTCCCGCCCGAGGGTGGGAAGCAGCGTTTTCCACCCGCTATTCGGATCAAACAAACACTACTTTCCGAGTATGAGATATGAAAATTAATTTTTCATCTCTCATACTCGGAAAGTAGTGTTTGTTTGATCCGAATAGCCGGTGGAAAACGCTGCTTCCCTCCCTTGGGCGGGAAAGTCTCATAGTAATTGCTTCCCTCCCTAGGGCGGGAATGAAATTTAAAAATAGAACTAAATTTAGTTAGGTAGTCAGCTTAGTCAGACATACGACACCCTTAATTGATTATGTAAATATTTATTATGCTACCCATCAAATCTTATGAATGTACGTTAATTAGGAGAGTTGGATAAAAAGCTCATATATGTTAACGCCATTAAATCTTTCAGATTTAGCGCACAAGTTAGTAATTTACCTTGAATAAATTCAACATACATAGGTACGATAATCACCATTTTGATGTCAGTTGTGGTCGAGGCTAAAAAACATAAAAATTGGGGATTTCGAACATCCTGACTTTACCATAATGGGGCTGTGAATATACATGATTTAATTATTTGACGAATTTATCCATAGTTTAAGGTAAATAAGTAGTGGTAATGAACTTTTTTTGATATCTAATGTCGAAGTTTCGCGCCAATCGTATGTGTTTACATTTTTACTTTTCACAAATTTCACACACACAGATGTAGATAAGATTTAAAATGTGACAAATGTTATTGATAATATTATAAACAACACGGAAATGCCCAGGTTTTAACGTAATATTCAAACACAGGTTCAATAATACGTATTAATCATTACCACTACTCAATTTGTGTTCAAAATCGCCGACCATTATTGTTTTTTTTTATTGCAGTGATGTGTGAAAGCGATTATTCCAAACAATTTTATTTTTAATTTCGATTTACTCGAGTAATTAATATGACGAATGTAATCGATATTTGAAAATAAAATAAAATTATTTTAAGCAATAAATACAATAAGCATTGTATATAATAATGATTTATGCTTTTCTAATATCATTTCAATCTCTTCTAATACCATGTCAATAACAGACAGGCCAATAGGTACCTCATTTATTGAATTTCGCGCCGAAATGCTTCTTTAATTGAATTTATATTCGGAATGCGATCGCTGTTTAAAATTATTTTAATTTATTGGACAATTATTTATTGTGGATTTTATTTTTGATACTTTCTAATAGTTTACTACAGAATTCCCAGTAAACATTTTTTAGGTAGGCTTACCAGAAGTTTTTTTGAGAATGATGATAATTAATTAATTCTATAGATTGGTTATTCTGCAAACACTTTACATTTCAATACATTTTGTTAGTTTAAAGAGTTTTTATTCAGTTTCTACAATTTTTTTAATTTTTTTTTATTGCGAGTATCGATTAGGCTGTATGCAAGTTTTGAATCGAAATAAGTAAGAAAGTTGGGTCAGCACTAAAAAGTGTCACGTCGCAACACAATTTTTAGTAATTTTTATCAAGATTATCGTGTTTTCTAAGTAATTTATGAAAAATGGTAAAAGTAAGAATGCAGACAGAATTATAATAATACGGGCCCTAGTAAGCGGAACGGCCTGCGGTGGTGACACAGAATCTACTCATGTGGCGGTGACGTGGTGTGTTCCATACTTCAAATTTAAAAAAGACTAATGAATAGGTACCTATTATTCATGTAATTATTATCAATAAATATTTTAGAAAAACTACTATTTTTTACTTTCCTTAAAATCGAAATGAAAAGTAGAGTGTTTAACGCGGGTGAAGTCATCAATTCCCACTCGGACTATAGCCGCCCTCGCTGCGCTCGGGCGTCTAAATGCCTCGTATGGGAATTGATTCCTTCCGACCCTTGTATAACAATCTACTATTTAATCCTCTGCCTAAACACAAAATTTGAAAATCCTGACTTCAAAACTGACGGACTTTCATATAAAGTTCTATCCCCTATTTCACCCCTTTAGGGGTAGAATTCCCTAAAATCCTTTCTTAGTGGATACTTACTCTTCACAAAGAATACACCCTCCAAGTTTCATGTCTCTAGGACCAGCGGTTTGGGCTGTGCGTTGATATATCAACAATCAGTCAGTTTACCATTTTATATATATAGAAGATGGAGCATAGGTAATAATAGTCCTCCAGACCGTAGGTACTTCGGCCATGGCTACCAATCTCAACTAGCCTTCTGCGCGGGAGATATTATAGTGCACAAGTGTGTGCGCAGACACAAGTGCAGAGTGCACTCTTCCCTCACTCTCATTGTCCGATGGGACGGCACGCAATCCGACACGACCGGAGAGAGATCAGGCGTAGGACCAGCGGCTTAACGTGCTTTCTGAGGCACGGGGGTATCACGCCGCTAACTTCCAAACCATTACTAAGAAATTCCTAATGGAAAAACTTAATAACACTTTGACCGACCTAGGAATCGAACACAGGACCCCGCCGCGCTTGCAAACACTAGACCAACGTGGCAGTTACCTAAATACTGATGCCGTGAACAGAAAAATTACCCCAAATTACAGTAGAGCAGCAACATTATGCAAATGCACTTAAGTTAGCTCGCACTACTGCAACTTTTGCAGAAAACTATACCATTAGGACTTAACAGTACATTTTATTACTTAAAGTAAAATATATTTCGACTATACTACAGCGCTATCGCAGAAAGTAGGGTAGAACGTTTTGGCGTAGTTTCCATTACCGAAGTTCGCTTTAAGTGGCTTAAAGCGCTAATTGTTAAATTTACATGAGCTTCCTTTGTCGGTTAAAGAAAATGAAGGTCTGTAATTGGTTTAAACCGAACAGCAGTCTTTAGAACGCTTTTGTTACAATTTTCACAATATTGTTTTCTCTTTCCTCTGCTAATATGAACAAGAAAAAAACTTTTTACTTAAAAAAAACAACCGACTTCCAAAAATAATACTAAAAATTGAAAAATAACTTTAATTTCGGAAGTCGGTGTCTTTGGTTCCGCATTTTCGTTTATTGACACCGACTTCCGAAATTAAAGTTATTTTTCAATTTTTAGTAAGTATTATTTTTGGAAGTCGGTTGTTTTTTTTGTAAAAAGTTTTTATTTTTCACTTTTTAGTGGGTCCGTTTGTAATTTATCTAAGTTACAATAGCTTAATGTCAACTGTTCATCACTTGTTACAAAATATTGCTTTTCCCGATGTTGGGACGTTAATTGTTGAGGAGTTCTCCTGGTAAGAACCAGGAGAACTTCTCAACAACCACTCACCATACGCATTGTGACGAGCATAAATTGCTTAGCAACCATATTAAAGTAATCGAATCGTAACCCGTGAAATATTTGTCATTGAGTAGTTCCAATGGCCATCTGTGGTCTTCTTCATCAGCTCCACTTTACCAAATGATGATTTCCGAGAGCAAATGCTGAAGTTATTTTAAAAATTACCCAAATCGTTATAGCTTTGCCTATAAAATTTGAGGGTTTCTCTCGATTTCCATGGGATCCTCTCATCAGATTCCAATTTGATGATAATGGGACCACCTCGAGAGTATACCCTTTCAAACAAACAAAAAAATTTTGAAAATCGGTTCACAATTGGCGGAGTAATCGCGTAACAAACAAACAAAAAAAAAAAAAAACATACCGTCGAATTGAGAACCTCCTCCTTTTTTGAAGTCGGTTAAAAACTTATTATCCAATATTTCCCACAGCGGAATGTTGAAACTTTGCAAACATTGTACACCATTCTGTAGAAACTCTAATCTGTACGATAAACTGGACAAAATGTTCTGCTGACATGTAGCCTAATCACAGTGTCGTAGGAACTAAGGAAAGATTTTTGAAGATTTCATACCCAAATATGTATAAAAAAAACGTGAGGGTCAGGGTCAAAGTTCCTTACAAAGACACTCGCACGCACACTCATAATATAAATAGAAGGAGTGAGAGAGAGAGAAAAAAGTGTGAATTTAATACGGAGCTATCTGATATAAGTTTGTAGAAGCTCTCATAGAAAGAAAATACATTTATTTAGCAAAGAATAAAAGACGAAAATAAAGATATAAATAAAAAGTGCAAAGTCCGATGTAAGAAATTAGCAGGAAAGTGTGGCTCACGGCTAGTGATGTGCCTAGTGGCAATATTGCCACTGCCGGCAATATTCCCAATGTTGCCACTACCGGTAAAATTGTCAGCAACAAACACGCAGTCAAAACTTTTAATTGGTTTTTTTTTGGCCTTCTTTCACTAACTGTCAATTATCTGTATCCTAGCTGTAAGTTTTCTTAAGAAATAAAATAACATTGGCAATATTGCCAATGTTGCCTGTCAAATAATACCAATATATTTTATTATTACTGCAATTGTAATCATCGTTTAGTTATATTTGTGTAGTATATCGATCATAAAATATTTGAAAAACGCACACGCGTGTCGTTCAAAAAGATTTTTCATTATATCCATATAATATACTTATATCTGTATAATATATCTATATGAAAAACAAGTACAACATTAAAAGAAATGTTTCGAATTTATGCCTTTTATTTAATACACAATGATTTTCAATTCTTATCTCAATATTTATGTGTTATTTCATAAAATCACTACCGTGTATGGCAGGCAATATGGGCAACATTGCCGGTAAAATACCGGGAATATTGCCAAAAATGCTGGCATTATTAGCAATTTTACCCAAAACAATATTTTATTGTACACAATGTAGATTATGACTTTTAAATGCTAATTTTAATTATTGTACATAGTTTCCGTAGTTAATTTGACTTATAATTAAGCAATATTCCCAAATATTTGGACTCCCGCCAATATTGTTGGCAATATTGCCACCAATATTCCCACTTCGGGCAATATTGCCGACAACGGCACATCTCTACTCACGGGAACACCCAAATATTCCGAAATATTTTATTCCGAATTTCGATGTTCCGATTTTCAAAAGTCCGAATTTCATAATATCTAAGAATTACAATCTCTATTATTAAAAATCACGAAATTTATGTTTCCGAAAGTCATAAATGCGATTTGCTTGTTTTCCGATTTTCATATGTTCGAAGAATCAAATGCTCGATGGGTTCTCGGTCCGAAAAACGTCATTCCGATTTTCAATTTTCCGAATAACCTGTTAAAATTGGTACTCCCTTTCTTCTCCTAAAATTGTTTGTCCGAAAGTCATTACCCATAACACGTTTGCTATAAGCTTCAGTAACAGCATTATGGATGTTCAAAAATTCGATGTTTTACATAATTATCTTTACTTCTAAATCTATTCTGTCATAATATCGAGTACTATAATAATTGAATCTCCTAATGTTGCATGAAATAAAGGCATATGTCTCTCTCGCTTGCATGCTGCATGCTTGTTGCATGCTTGTTGCATGCTTGCTTGCATGCTGCATGCTGCGTGTTTGCTTCCATGCTGCATGCTTGCTGCATGCTGCGTGTTTGCTTCCATGCTGCATGCTTACTGCATGCTTGCTTGCATGCTGCATGCTGCGTGTTTGCTTCCATGCTGCATGCTTGCTGCATGCATGTTACTTTAAACCATTTACACAGAAATAGGGGCCCCGCGAAGCGGGGCTCCGTCGATACTAGGATGCAAGAGCGAGCGAATGACAATATAAATACCTTTACCGTGCATCGAAGTCTAATAGTGTCGCAGTGAAGATCTATCGCGGTAGCGTGCATGGTAGTGTAGTGGCGTCGCAGAGACGGGTCTTTAGCAGTTACGTGCATCGCAATATTGTAGCATCGTATTAGCATTTATCGATATTTTGTGCTTCGATAATCCGTATTCTACTCGTATATTTGTCTTGCTATTCAGTTTTACAAGGCGTTTTTATTTCGGAATTATAATTAATTCGGAATTCTAATTAATCGGAATTCGTATTTATGATGTTTCGAATTTTCATTAATTCGGACTTTTTGTTATTCGATCTATTGGAACTCGGTATTTTGCGAATAGTACTTATAAACGTCAACGTTAATCCTATTTTTATAATTCCGAAATTTCAATATTCCTAATATTGAAATTTCGGAATTATAATAATAGGATGAATGATAAATCGGAGTTGTTATATTAGGAATTTTGAACCATTCGGAATTATGAAAATCGGTATTTTGAAATTCGTATTTGTGACTGTCGGAATAAAGTTTTTCGTATTTATGTAGTGTACCCCTCTACTCACGGCTGCGCCAAAAAGGCCTAGTTCAGCAAAAATGCCAGACAACTAGTGCCTGACGCTGGTTTTCAACTGGACCTGAAAACCAGCGTCAGGCAACTACACACATCAAAAGTGTCTAGGGATCAACATATATTTTTGCAATAACTTTTCTCCTGATTGATATTAATTAAAATTTTCTTTAAGGATTCATCAAATAAAGTGTTTTCGTTTGTCACAGTAACGATAAACCAAGTCACCTTTGCATTAATAAAGAAATTTGCCATTTTCCTAATAAAGGGATTTTTGACATTTGAACCACTAACACAAAAGTTCGAAAAAAAGACTGAAATAACAGTTTTCTTTAAAATTTTATTGGGTAACTTAAACAATTAATAATCCGTGTTTCTACCGCGAACACTAACAACACAAGAACATCGGTTTGGCATACTCAAAATGAGTTCATCCAAATCACGCTGTGGAATGGCCGCCCATGTTCGTTGCAACAACAAAAAAAGGTCTTCTTGCGACTGGATACCCTCCACATTCGGCAGAGCTCTTCTCTGTAGCATATCCCATGCATGCTCAATCGGGTTCAAGTCTGGCGACTGAGCAGGCCAGGGCAGGACATTGATGTTAGCTGCGGCGAGAGTCTGTCTTACAACTCTTGCGGTGTGCGGTCGTGCATTATCATGCATTAACTGAAATAAGGGACCGATTTGCACTTGTAGAGGAACGATGACGTCTGATACAATAGTCTCAGCATAAATTTGAGCGTTGAGGTTGCCTCTGATCTAAATCAACTCAGTTCTTCCGCCGATCCAAATACCCGCCCATACCATGATGGTTCCACCACTATAAGGATGGACTTCCTGGCAGGATTTTAATCGCTGTTGGCGTCCAGGGGTTCTCCAGTGTCGTATACGTCTTGTATCCGGTCTCATACCAAAACGAGACTCATCAGAAAAGCACACGAAACGCCATTGTTCTTCTGCCCAATTTCTGTGTTCAAGAGCCCATTGATATCGAATCCTACGATTGTGCATTGCTATAGATGGTACCCGTAGCGGTCTTCGGGAATGAAGGTTCACTTCATGCAAGCGGTTTCTGACTGTTTGGTCGCTAATTAAGTTCCCTGAAGAGTGATGAAGCCTCACGGCTAACATCATGGCGGTTATTGTTGGAGCTCTTCGAGTTAAGATTTGAATGTATCGGTCTTGTCTCCGTGTGGTGCAGCGATACCGTCCTCCATGGCGCTCAGCCACGGTACCAGTGCTTCGGTAACGTGTCCAAAGTCGACTGATAACACTCTGACTTGTATTCAGAGCTAAAGCCACAGTACGTTGCCGGGAACCAGCTTCTATCATTCCCACGGCTCTGAGCATTTCTTCCCTGCTTAAATGACGTCGCCGCTCCATAATAACGTTGGTTTTAATCAGTAGTAGGGAAACAGTAGCACTAATAATGTCTTCAATGCGTTGTATGTTTTTATAGGGAAAATATTGACAGCTGATTTTCATCTTTTACTCGAATTTGATTCACAGTTCCTGATTCAAATTATGAAATGCACCAAAAAGGATCCATATAAATTTATAAAATCATAAATTTATTACAAAGCCAATCCAATTTTATTACATCTCAATCTCAAGAAATCCGCATAAAAATGCTTGATCCCTAGACACTTTTGATGTGTGTAGTAACAATTGTATGACATACAGTTGTCACCATCTTGGATTTTCATTTTGACTTCGTTATCGGCTTTAGCACTTTCAAAACCCACGAAAACGACACCCATGACAAAAAAATTAAAGTTTGACAGCCACATCCTGGATTTTCATCTTGCCCTCACTATCGGTGACACCCTCGAAAACTACGAAAACGACACCAAGATGAAGATTTAAAAAAAATATGCAGCCCTCTGCCATTTTGGATTTTCATTTTGGCCTCACTATTGGCTTCAGCATCCCCCAAAAACCATGAACTCTCTCTCACACTACCTCTACCTAATATAATATTATGAAGGAGAGAGAAAGAAAGTCGCATGGAGATAAACGCTTTTTCGTTACGTGACGATTTCTACCAGTTTACTCCTACCGCAAGACACGTTAAAGAACTTTGTTCCAAAAATAAATTTCACACTCTGGGCAAAGCTAGTCCTTAATTTAACTTAAAACTCTCACATATGACACCACTATCGCCTGCTCACTCCGGCGGAATAATCTGGGAACCTTCGCCAGAGCTCAGTGGAACGCATATCATACTTATCTAGGTAATTGGCTGCAGCTCGCCCGCCGCTGTTTACATTTGCATGAAACTCGTTTTATATTCCACGAACAATGATGCAATTTTATACGTGGATTAATGATGAAATTGTGCAAAATTTTCGGAAAGACGTTCCCGTTAAGTTGGTAGATAAACCGTTGATTGGTAGGTTGGTTGGTTGGTGTTGGTGGTTGGTTGCCAAAATACGGTCTGGAGAACTATTATTATTACCTAATAATAATAGTTCTTCAGACGGTATTTTGGCTATGGCGGCCAATCTAAAAGACTAGCTTTCGGTGCGGGAGATATTATAGTGCACAAGTATGTGCGCAGACATAGGTACACTCTCTCTTCGATACGACCGGAGAGAGATCAGGTGCAGGACCAACGGCTTATTGTGCTTGTAAGCACGGGGGTAGTACACCGCCTACTTCCAAACTCCGGGCTGTTACTAAGAAATTCCTTTTCTAGTTGCAATAGGTACCTACCTAAATTCAAATCAATTTATTTGCTAGAATGTAGGTATAAATCAAGAACCTATGACCACAAAATACAGAGAGTATTAAGACTATCGTGGCCCAATTACATTCTACCATTACCTACATATGGTGTGCAAATGTGTCATATTAACATTTAATTTACTACGGGTTTATGTATCGGTGGATCAATGACCTGACATGTGAAAATCGCGGGTATCCGCTCCCAAAATCGGCATGGGTTGTATTAATGACTAGCTTCTGCCCGCGAATAAAATTTCTGGTTTTAACATAAATATATTTTGTATGGAATACTGCTGCTTCACATTAGTAAAAGAATTTTTGATCCCTCCCACCGGGGTCCGGCGTTAAGCAGCCTGCTGTGTTTCGTCAATGCGTGGGAGTTCCAGTGCCTTAGGCATCTTCTGGGCACGCTCCTTCCATTATAGACCTCATCCATCGCTTTCCATCAGGCGTGATCGAGGTCGAGAGCGGGTCCAATAAGAAGAAAAAAAAACAAACTGGATCAGCAGTTTCGAAGATTACTCCCTACCATAAAAACTCACAAATTTTACCTCTTTATAGTATAAAAATATAGATTACTAGCTTCTGTCCGCGACTTCGCCCACGGGAACGAGCTACCGCGTCAAAAAGTGGCTTATGTCCTTCCCCAGGATGCCATCTACTTATCTCCTTGCCATTTTATAATATTATCGAAATCCGTTCAATGGTTTAGGCGTGAAAAGGTACAAAGGTACAGACAGAGTTACATACTTTCGAATTTATAATATTGATGATGAATGATGCTTGAGGCAGGCATAAGCCCAGTGGTGAAAGTCTGACGGCTGCAAGACGATGATAATGTTTGAGTGTACTACGTGAACTCGACAAATAGATGTGCGATTAACGCTTGTGCGACAAAACTGTAATGCGACTCACCATAGTTCGAAAGCACGCTTGTGCGACACACTGGAGCTCGACATCACGCTTTTGAAAAAAAAATTGCTAAGATTAAATTTCATGTATCAGCTATTACCCGTTGGAAACCTTTCAAGAAGTCGCGTCAAGAGTAAAACTTGCGACGAGTTCGAAAAAATTAAACCTATATGTACCTCATCAACTTCCTACCCCTTTTTTTTTGAGTGTGGGAAATCATCAAATGAGGCTCCCGCTCTGGGTGGAGCGGAAGGGAGTGTCAGACTCTTACTGACTAAACCCACCCATGTTCCTTCCTTAGCCCTTTATGTTAAGGGCCAGCGGTAACCCTTTCGGACAATCCAACTGACCTCGACATCTCACTGGGGTGACAAACGATTGTCCGACACTACGTTAGTGCGACAAACAATAATTGAGTGACAGTACTTTGGTGCAGTATTACAGTACAAACTACTGTAATACTGCATCAACGTACTGTCACACTACCAATGTTATTAAGTCTGACAAACCAGTGAGTATCGTGTTACCAGTAACTGGTTTGTGTATTAAGTCCCTAAGTACCAATTTGATAAAAAAAATACTTCCAAGTTTTTTCAAGATGAAAAATAAACTGTCCGTTTAAAAAATTTACTATAATTCTATTTCTGGTCCTGTAGTAAAAAGGTAGTCTGTAACAGCAAAGGCAAAAGGTGTCTTAATCATGAAAATCTCTTGCAAACGCCTACTGCGGAACAATTATCAGCCAACTTTTAGTGGAACAAAATTAATAAAAAAGCCAAATTCAACGAATTCAAACTACGTTTCAGCAACCTCAAAAAGGTTGTGGTTCTTGAAATAATATCGTGATGTGCAAATAATGAGGAGTCCCACTATGTTTTCAGAATTGCATCCTCGTTTAACGCACTGTGAAGTGGAAAATGCTTCATGTTTATTTATCACTTATTACTCTGTTTATTTATTACTAGTAACGCCCCGCGATTTCTCCCGCATGTGTCGATCCCGTTCGAAAGACACGTGGCGCCATCTTTTATCATAATAACGTTATTTTTGTTTTCCTCGGGAACAGCACTTTTTTTCGGGATGGAAGGTACCCTATGTCCGTTTCTGTACACCTGACAACGTATATGCAAAATATCAGGATGATTGGTTCAGTGTAACAAACAAACTTACTTTCATATTTTTAATGTTAGTTAGGATGTAAACTTGCAAATAAGGATTTTGGTCGGAATTTAAAGATCCCTTTTCTTATATACAGCATAATCAGCCTAATGTTCCCACTGCTGGGACACAGGCCTCCACTCGGTGAGTGGGAATGGGCCACGCTGGCCCAGTGCGGAAATGTCACAAGTCTTTTGAATCGAATTTTTGGTTCTAGGACATACCGGTTTCCTCACGATCTTTTTCTTCACCGTTTTGAGAGCAGTGGTGATGAAATAAACAAACAACACAAAGTAAAGCGGCTGTCTAAGTTCGAACCTACGACCTACAACTCCTAAAACGCGGCCTTGACCAACTCTCTCATTTTTACTTGTACGATTCTTATTTTTATCTGTACGTAGGTATATTTTGTAATCATTGTTTTAGATAAATATCCAGTATGAAAAGTAGCCTATTTCCTACTCCAGGATCCACGCAACCTATCTGTCAAAAATAACGATCGGTTCGACAAACTTTAAAAGGTTACAGATAATTCGACAGAGTTAGGTATAGGTCTACCAGAATCTCATGGCAAAAAAAAAAAACTGTGGTTTTCATACATTTGACAACATTGGCAATGTCAAATGTATGAAAACCACAAAGCTTTTTTTTGCCATGAGATTCTGGTAGACCTATAGGTACTGTAGAGGCTATCTGTGTAGCCCTACCTTTAGCAGTAGGTACAGGCTGGTTATAATTGCCGGTGTGTTCCATTCGAACGTTCAAGCAAGTGTCAAATATTCTAATAAAGTATTTTTGTTAGTAGTGTCAGTGCTAGAAATAACATGATATTGTACAGTCGTAAATATATCTTATCCAAGTCAAAGCTTTTTAATTATATTGTGAAGCTCCCATCTGGAGTTTCACAGGACTTCCGCATACATCTATACAAATAAATAAAATTGAATTTTCTGTTTGTAATGTTACAATAACAGCTTACTAAATGTATATAAAAGTATATTAAATATGTCGGAATTATTCGTCTGACTGATCGGGACACCAGCGCCATCTGGTGGCGTTCGACAGAGACTAGCCTGAGTTCGTGGGAGGCGACGAGAGTGCAACAGCGAGGTGGAGCAGCTCTTGGATATTGGACATCGTACGGACAAACGTGCTCAGAAACTCTCTCTGTGTAAACTGTATTTGTGTCGTGTAATCTGATTTGAACTGCAAATGGTTTTTCTATTGCGCAATAACCAACACTACCCATAATACGCCCACAGAAATTAAAATATGGGTGATGATAACGAGAGGCGTTGAACTTAAAAAAAAAACAGATTTTTTTCTCTGTCTGTCTGTTTGTTCCGGCTAGGCGGAACGGCTAGACCTATTTTGACGGGACTTTCACTGTCAGATAGCTGATAGGAGTAACATAGGCTTTATGTCCCGATAGCACGTTCCCGTGGGATAATTTCCGCATACACGCGGGACAAGCCGCGGGCATAAGCTAGTTTACTATATTAGTATGGATTTAGATGTCTTCTGAAAAAGCTTCTAAGCAGCTTGCAGCTAAGTTATCTGCATAATATTTTCTCATCTTCTTTCATACTTAATGTAAATTCTTATTTCCATATTCATCGCTAGAACGAAGCCTTAGTAAGGATTTATCTCGTTAGTCTATTTTTAAAATAAGAACCTCATATCTTGCCTGTATTCCCTAAAGGGTTAGGCAGAGGTGTACAGTCACGAGCACTAATATGTAGGTAATATGTGTAATACACTTGGCAACTTTAAATTGCGATTTTTTCACGAAATAACGAATGCAACGTTGAAATACGACACTTCACATAAACCTACTATGGGTTCGAAAATACTATGTACCTAATAATACATATAAAATTTCATTTAAAAATAAAGGAGAAAATCGCCTTTGAATAAAGCCAAGTGTATACATACTTATGCTGCTATTTTAATACAGTCCACTTCTTTTATTATAAAGTCCCGATTGAGCCCAATCATTGATCCGGCTCGAAGGACCAATGATTGGGCTCAATCGGGACTTTACCGGGTCGCGTACCGGGTTCGGTACCCCGACGCCCCGCGCCGTCCCCTCGGCCAATCACGCGCATATGTGATGCGCCGACACGATTAGTCGTGGGTCGTTGTCGAATTTTTGACGGACGAAACGTAACCGTTCTCCCGACGACGAGAACGGTCGCTGAAAACGATCGTCGTTGCAACTGGTTTGAAGACGGCACAAAGGACGACACTAATCCAACATGGAATAGAATTGCATTGTCGAGGTTTTCGTTTTTGAACGACTGTTTTGTAAACGAAAACGAACGCGTAACGAGAGACGACGCGACGGACAAGTGTGATAGAGTTGAAACATTGCATTCTCGACTGTATTTTCATAGCCATAATATAAAAAATCGCAACAAGTAATTCGAAGCCTGGTTTTTGCAACAAAGACTGTTGGAACCCAGGACGTAAAACGGTTGCATCGTTGCAGAAAGCAAAACGGTCTTTGTAAACGGTTCGTCGTCGCGACGCCCACCCCTATATTCGATCACCCAAGCGAATTAAGAATCAATTATTACAAAATTGTAAAAGTAGCATTTAGTAGGCGCGTAAAACTTAACACTTTGTCTTAAAATAGTTAGCTAAAATTCAGTATTAGTTCTTATTTAGCGGCAACACCGTATCCATTCCGATGTCAGGGCACATAAGAACTGTACAGTGCACCCACATTTCGCTAGTTATGTGGTAAGTCCCATGATAGGGAAGAGCCCATTGCCATAATATACCGGACACAATAGGTACCGAGTTAGAATATTTTTCTTTAATTTATAAAGCGGGCATTAGACACGACCTGTTTTTTTTATTAGTTAATACCAGTTTTTTAAGAGTAAGTTAAAGTGGTGTCAAAATAATGAAGACCAAATTAGAATGGATATCATTGCAAGTCATCACGAGGCAAAAAAGTTCAGTAGTTTCTGGAAAGCCACAAATAGTTTGAATCCCAGGTCGGACTTGCCCGTGAGTATTGAGGGTGTGAGTGACCCCCATGAGATCGCTAACTTATTTAGTAGGGCTTTTAAGGTGGATTCCCCCTTGAGTCTATCGCCTGGTGGGCCGGAGGCAGTGGGGAGGGCTGGAGACATGCCTATGCTTGTGGGGTTTACGGCTAGGGAAATAGGTACTGTAATCAAAAGTATGAAAAGGGGAAAGTCGCCAGGTCATGACAGCTTGAGCGTGGAACATCTACGTTATGCAGGTAAGCACTTGCCGCGGGTCTTGGCAATGTTATTTAGTTTTTGTTTGAATCACTCTTATCTTCCAGCTGACCTGGTTAAAACTATAATAGTACCCATAGCTAAAAATAAGACGGGAGATGCGAGTGACTTGAGCAATTACAGGCCTATATCCTTGGCGACTATTATTGCGAAGGTGTTGGACAGTTTGGTTGACCGGCAGCTGGATAAGCATATATCATCACACGATGCCCAGTTTGGTTTTAAGTCGTGTTTATCCACGGAAACAGCTATTCTCTGTCTCAAGCAAACTGTTCAATACTATGCTAATAGGAAGACCCCTGTGTATGCGTGTTTCCTGGACCTCTCCAAGGCTTTCGACCTGGTGTCTTATGGCTGTCTGTGGAAGAAGCTGTCTGCCACAAGCCTGCCTAGGGATCTCATGGAGGTGCTTAAGTATTGGTATAACAACCAATACAACCATGTTAAGTGGGCGGGTGTCCTGTCGGATGCATACAGGTTGGAATGCGGGGTGAGGCAGGGGGGGCTCAGCTCACCCAAGCTTTTCAACCTGTATGTTAACCAGCTGATCTGTGAGCTTAGCAATACCAATGTCGGTTGCTTCATTGATGGGCATTGTGCTAACAACATCAGCTACGCTGATGATATGGTGTTGCTGAGCCCATCAATCGGTGGACTTAGGAGGCTTCTTAGTATTTGTGAGGAGTATGCGGTGGCCCACGGTCTCAGGTACAATGCTACCAAGAGTGAGCTCCTAGTTTTTAAAGCGGGGAACAAATGTTATGACTCGGTCCCACCTGTTATCTTAGGGGACGCTCCGCTTACCAGAGTGACGAAGTTTAAGTACCTGGGACATTGGGTCACCGATAGTCTGTCTGATGATGTAGACTTGGAGAGGGAACGCAGAGCATTGGCGGTTAGATGTAACATGCTGGCCCGTAGGTTTGCACGTTGTACCAAGGAGGTAAAAGTTACACTTTTTAGGGCGTTTTGCCAGTCTCTGTACACGTGTGCCCTATGGGTCAGGTACACAAAAAGCTCGTTCAGTGCTCTGCGTATCCAATATAATAACGCGTTCAGGGTTATGTTGGGGCTACCGCGATTTTGCAGTGCGTCGGGGATGTATTGAAAAATCAACCACAAATGGTGTTATTTGCTGATGACACTTCCTTAATTTTTAAGGTAAATAGACGTGCTACAAATTATGACGACGTAAATAACGCCTTACTGCAGGTCCAAAGTTGGTTCACTGCTAATAATTTAGTATTAAATGGGAAAAAAACTAAGTGCATAAGATTTTCTCTACCAAATGTAAAGAGTGGTGATTGTGAGATAGTATTGAATCAAGAGAAACTAGAATTCGTCGATGAAACGGTTTTCCTGGGGATCACGCTCGACTCAAGGCTACAATGGGGTCCTCATTTAACATCTCTTGCAGGACGGCTAAGTTCAGCAGCTTATGCTGTCAGAAAAATCCGCCAATTTACTGATATAGATACCGCGAGACTGGTCTATTTTAGTTACTTTCATAGTATCATGTCTTACGGTATTTTGCTTTGGGGACGGGCTGCAGACATCGATTCTATTTTTATTCTGCAGAAAAGAGCCATCAGAGCCATATATAACCTCTGCAGGCGTGATTCTCTAAGGGAACTGTTTAAGGAAATTAACATCATGACGGTACCTTGTCAATATATCTACGAAAACATCATGTATGTAAGAAAAAACTTACATCTTTTTGGTAAAAGAGGTGAAAGACATAATTATAGTACTAGGAATAGGGACCTATTAGTTCAACCAGGTTTCAGACTGGCTAAAGTAGACTCATCTTTTATGGGGTACTGTTTAAAATGTTATAATAAAATACCTCCCCACATTCTTCAACTGAATGAGACAAAATTCAAGTCTTGTATAAAACGCACACTATGCAGTCAGGCATATTATAAGTTAGGGGATTACATCGCTGATAAAAATGCCTGGCTCAATGCTGGTCCTGCTCCACAACCACAACTAATTGATTAACACTTGAAAATACTGTTGGAGCTGCTGAAGATTGTAAGATTATCTTTGCATTGTATAAACTCAATTTCCTTTGCATTGTATAACTGCATAGCACAGATGTGAGTTCTATGTAAGTATACCTTCTTTACCATTTACCGGGTAATATGTCTTTCATTGACTTGAATGTGCCATGGCGGCTGATAGTATGTCATGCTCACACAAATGTCTCGCTGACGGTGGCGTGTGTATTGGATCATTTAGCTCCCTTCAAAATGGTTGAGCTGAATGGTGCTGATCTATGCGTCATGTTCGTGAACGGGCGCCGTCAGTTGGGGCTGGTCATCACTCAGCTGCCTAGGCTTATTTTTAATTATTTTATTTTTGGATTGTTGTCTTCTTACTATTTGCTGTACTCTGGACGCTCTTAACGCGTACGTATTTTTTTACATCGTTCTCACATATAATTGTAAATTCAACATTAATGATGTAACTAATATTTTTGTAAAAATACAATTTAAAAGAGTGTCCATGGAGTTTCTTGCCCGTTCTTCTCCATAGGTACCTACGCTTTGGAATGGGCAACTAGCTTCATATTTTCTGACTGACCGACTTCTTGACAATTCAAAAGTGCCTGTAAATGGTTTAATTGAAATAAATGGTTTGAGTTTGAGTTTGAGTTTGAGTTTGAGTTTGAGTTCGCGGAAGCTGGTGTGCCAGATTTCTATGCAGTTATCCGTTCGCGCATAGCATCCTTGATGCGGCGAGTACGCGATAGCTCCAACAGCCTAGTGTCCACGATAGCCGGCAGGATGGACAGCCCAATAATGTGGCACTGGATGACGACACATCGTGCGTCATCCAGTTACGTAGATTAATTGTTTGAATTATTTTAATTGATTTTAATTTGGAATGTTTTAATTTAATTTTTATTTAATTTTGATTTAATTTTGATTTAATTTTAATTTTGATTTAATTTTGTTTTAATTTTGATTTAATTTTGATTTAATTTTGATTTAATTTTGATTTAATTTTGTTTTAATTTTGTTTTAATTTTATTGATTAAATTTGTAATTCTTATTTTCTATGGACCCTGGTCTGAAATAAAGTTATTATTATTATTATTATTATTATTATTATTTTTACCCTCCTAAAATTGGGGGAGGCCTGTGTCCAGCAGTGGACGTCTATCGGCTGAAACGACGACCAGTTTTTTACAAGTAGCGACTGTCGATCTAACCTCCACAACCCAGTTACTGGGTAATACGATACTTCTTGGTAAGATTGGTTGTCAGACTTTCGGGCTTCTGACTACCCGTAACGACTGTTAAAGATCCACGAATGACAGCCGGGACCAACGCCCTAACGTGCTTTCCGAGACACGGAGGGATCATTACCGACTCGTAGTCACACCAGATTGTCACACCAGTATGACAAACAGGAATTTTTTTCTCGTTTGTCACACCACTGATTTTTCCACACGATTTATTCCTAACTAGTGCTGTCCTAGTTATACTTTAGTTAAATTTAAAACGACGAGACTTGACTTGACTTTGACGAGAAAGCTGACGAGGTGGTCAAAGCACTACGCGACGTGTCCCGCAGAGTTTTCCCGTCGCGGCGAAAAAGTAAGGTGTCCAAACTTTCCTCGGAAACTCTCGGACTTGAGGAAAAGGCGAGAGTTGCCATTTATGCAGCCGTCTTCGTCAGATAAGAGGGCCTCAAACCTAAAAATTAGGAAGGTGACGCGACGCGACCTTCGGTGCTCCAACATCCGCGACATTAAGGACGCCGAAAAAAAACCGAAGGTCGAAAGAGTTCGCTCTGCAATTAGGGAGGTCCCATCTGACGAAACTAAGAACTGCGGATGGCAGAATCGTACTTCTCGAGGAAGTAGAGGATTTTTATGGGCCTATATTCAACACGGACGATGAAACCAGCGGGGCATAGTGCAGATAACCATCGAGCCGAATTAACACGCCACTACACGGAGGACATCCCGGATATTGACAACAAGGCGCCTGGGGATGACGGAATAACGACAGAGCTCCTTAAATCGGGCGGGGCTCCAGTCCTGAAAGAGCTAGTGAGTCTCTTTAATTGCGTTATCCAAGAGGGTACAACGCCCAAGGCGTGGAGCAGAGGTGCGATGGTTCTGTTCTTTAAAAAAGGTGATAAATCCTTGTTGAAGAACTATAGACCCATCTCACTTCTGGGCCATGTATACAAGCTGTTGTCGAAGGTCGTCACGAACCATCTCGCCAGGAGACTTGGCGGGTTCCAGCAGCCAGAACAAGCCCATTTTCTAAAAGGTTTTAGTACCGTAGACCACATTCATACTGTTCGACAAATTGTTCAGAAGACCGAGGAGTACAGTCAGCCGCTGTGTATGGCATTTGTGGACCACGAGAAAGCCTTCGACTTCGTCGAATTGACTGGCGCTACATCTAAGTGTTGAGATGTTTGTATGACGCTGCAACGATGACTGTCCAGATCTAGGATCAGAAAACCAGCCCCATCCAACTGCTCAGGGGGGTGAGACAGGGGGATGTAATATCCCCTAAATTGTTTACCAACGCTTTAGAAGACGTCTTCAAGATGCTGGACTGGATGGACAGGGTATTAGCGTGTACGGCGAGTATATCTCATATCTTCGGTTTGCCGATGACATCGTCATAATGGCAGAGACACTGGAACAGTTAGACCAAATGTTGCACGGCCTAAATGGAGCCTCCCGGTGGGTTGGCCTCGGCATGAATTTGGACAAGACAAAAGTCATGTACAATTCGCACGTCTTGCCGAGTCCAATCCACATCGAAGGGTCGCTTCTCGAAGTTGTGAAGGATTATGTCTACCTAGGGCAAGTCATCCAGCTCGGTATACATAACTTTGAGAAAGAAGCCGACAGAAGGATCCGCTTGAGTTGGGCAGCATTTGGAAAACTCCGTCAAGTCTTCTCGTCGCCTACCCCGCAGTGTTTGAAGACTAAGGTCTTCAACCAGTGCGTCCTCCCCGTCATGATATACGGTGCTGAAACGTGGACACTGACGGTCGGGATGGTCAAAAAAAAAATCAGCTGTTCCCTACGTTTTGACGAGTTATACGAACATAAATGTATTGAACAGCAATTTTTTTTGCGATTTCAGGTTTGGTCCCATAGTAAAAGTTGTTCATAATGATGAGTACAACAACCTCTTAAGAGGTTTTGGGTTAATTCAATTACACCCTGTATATATTCCTGTCGGCTATATATTGTTCATCATTTAGCCATTGTCGGGCCATGTATGCTATGAACTGTTTCATCTTATCCCCGCTAAATTTATTAGATTGTGTTTTTATGTAGGGACAAGTGGGGTATAATGAAACGAAAAAAGCATTTTCATTTATAAAAAAATATATACTAATAAACTCAACGTATTCTATTTCGATATACTTTACTTAATCATCTAAAAATCAGTCATAGTAACGAGATGAAAAAATAATCCTAACCCTATGCTTTTTTTAAATTTCCCACGACCTTGCCTCTGTTTCATTGTACCCCAGGTCTGGGGTACATTGGAACGAACCCTGGGGTGCAACGAAACATAGCCGGGTACAATGAAATACGCATTTTTATGCATCAAAATAAAATAAATATAAAAAACCGGCCAAGTGCGTGTCGGGCCACGCACAGTGTCGGGTTCCGTAGTAGCCCGTTATCACAATGTAGTACGATTCTGTTGTTCTTTATTGTGAATAGGTAAAAAAAAAAACATATTTTGGTTTTCAATGCAAGTCTTTACCCATTATAAACAAGCAACTACTTCATCTTAGTCACTTTAAAGGATTAATGCTATTTGGTGCAAAATTATCCAACACCCAAGTTCAACGCCTATTACTGCTAAACTGGTAAAGTTATCTTAACCGCTATACATTTCCTTTAAAGTTCATGAAATGCACTTTCATCGAGAATTTTTCCAGATTTTTCAAGCTAGTAGTTTAGCTTTTAGAGGGGGGACGCCCTACTGGAACAAAAAATTGCACTTTAAACTTTAATATTTCGTAAATGGAGCATTAAATCGAATTAACAACCCCTAAGCCATTTTAGAAGACCTATTCAACGATACCCCACACGATGGGGTAGATGATGAAAAAAATATTCATCCCCACTTCACATGTAGGGGAGCTACCCTAAAAAAAAATATTTTCCAAAATTTTATTTTAACACTTTGTTGGCGTAACTGATATACGTACTCCTACAAAATTTCAGCTTTCTAGTGCTAACGGTAAACGCTGCGGTGCTAGTGGTAACGGTATTAAGCGAGGACGGACAGACAGACAGACAGACGGACGGACAGACAGACATGGCGAAACTATAAGGGTTCCTAGTTGACTACGGAACCCTAAAAATAATAAAATAAACTGAATCAAATCTCAAAAATTGACAATATTATCCGAAATATATTTTTTTAAATCAGTAAACTAAAATAAAACAATTCAAAATTTTAACATTAGGTATTGACCGTATTTAGCCGAAATTATATTTTTTTTTTAATCCTTGAGGGAAATGTGTAAATATCAGCTTGTCGTTTAGTCTTCCCGGAAGATCTTGGTGAGGGTAAAACTAATTCTATGAAACACTGTTTCATTGAACCCCGTTTCATAGTGCCCCGACTAGCTAAAAGTAATTCAAATACGAACTGTCAAGATATTTACTTTGAAGTTATATGTTGAAATATACATTAATAAAAGCTCCAAATACGCAATTTACGGATAAACAAAATATCACAAACCTGGCGTCAATAGTTCTTCAGTAAAACCAAATGCTTTTTCACTGCAAATCTAAACTTTGAACTATAAAAAAACAACTTTTCGCTTTCAAAACTCACACGCTACACTAATCCTCAATGTAACTAACGTCATGTGTTACTTGATCAATAACCTGATTGGGCGAGTAAAAAGAGCGTGGAAATTTGAAAAACTCAAGATTTTATTATGATCGTTTCATTGTACCCCGTGTTTCATAGATCCCCACTTGTCCCTACTCCCATCTGTTTTTAACAAAGTTCTAATGGAGTTAGCGGCAATACCATACATAGTCCCTCAATTCTTTTATATAGTTTACTTTTCAAATCAACTGATTTCATTTTTCGCCATAAGCTCTGACAATAATGATAGTAATACTTTTTGAACGAAAGTCGGCAAACGCCGATCAGCAGATCGACTTTATTAGAATATGTAGGTACTTCACTAGCAATTATCGTATACATGGTGTCGAAAAATCAGTGGTGTGACAAACGAGAAAAAAATTCCTGTTTGTCATACTGGTGTGACAATCTGGTGTGACTACGAGTCGGTAATGGGAGGGATCTTGGACGGTCACCATCCACGGGCAGGCTTGAATAAGCTTAGCTTAACCTTAGATCAACCCCCTACGAGCCCCTCATAGGGCGGGCTTTAATCCTAACATATTTTTGAAAGTCAGTATTTAGAAGTTTTTACTTACCGAGTTTGTTTTGTAAAACGAAAACAATTAATCAACTTCCACGTCAACCTCGCTAAAAGCATTTAATTTGAGAGGCACAACTTAACGACGGTTCTTTGAAATCATGATTTCCAAAAAGATCACAATACGATATGACTCCAATGCCGCCAGTCTTCTGGCCACGTTTCCGGATGACAGCGATGCGGACGAGTACTTCGACGCCTAAGAGTCCTTTTGTTTTTGTAATTATTTTGTATGATTTACCTACATGGTTTGTAATGCTGCCGTCCTTACGAAAAGTCTCTAGAGAAAGACTCGAGTTTTACCTCAAATTGAGATAAGTACCTACATAATTGGAATCTGCAGATTGAGATCTAAATAGTCTTTATAGACACTTTTTACGTACCTAAGACGTAGCCCGTTTTAATACTAAGAATAATATTGTGATGGATATACAAACAAAACAAAAAAAAATCTTTAACCGCGTTTTTCTCGAAATCAGGTTTAACCTAGTTATTGCACTTGGCGTCCAGTAAATAGGATAATAGCCTACTTTGCAAAGGAATAGACCGCGCGCACTTTTGTCGCGAATTTGTATCGTACGTAAACGTATGATCGTGCGCACACTGTAGGTATACGTTTTTCTCCGTCACATAAGCAGTGCTCCGATTTTCACCATCATTTAGAGAATTTAATCAGAAAGGTTTATGTACAGTCAACAAAAGAGATAAGTATGCAGGATCGTCGGATATAGTTGAAGTTTAGTGAGAAACCGATGGATGTTTTCGAATAAATTTTAATTTTATTAATAGAAAACAAACAGCTCATTTATCAAATTAAATTTAAGTCGACAACATCCATCGGTTTCTTACTGAACCTCAACTATATCCGACGATCCTGCATACTTATCTCTTTTGTTGACTGTACATTACAAAAATTCAATGTCGATTCGTAAAAACCATGCAAAGCTGGGGCGGGTCACTATATCAACAACTGATTCTCCAAAAACAAAACCCGTTCAAACAAAATAAGTAATACTCGTAAAACATAATATTTTTATAATACAATACGATATTTGTTCCAAATTTGATATTTAAAATCCTCGAATTAATTAGAACCTAAAACAACACCAGAGATATGTGCGGAACCTCGTCTCATCTACGAATCTCTGTAATCTCCTAATGAAAACCCTCCATTCTAAATTATTATGAATTTAACATATTATTAACGTCCTTTGTAAACTTGCCCATTTGGTAGTTAAAATATTGTCTAATAACACAAAGATGGAACTGGCAGGGGCTCGTGGCTTAATGTTAACAGCCACACGGGTTTTAGGTCAAAGTTCGAAGATGGATGGGTGACCATCCATTATACAACGTTTGTTCAGAATAAGTACCTAACTGAATCGATTCCAATCATTTTTACTCCATGTTATATTTTGTCCCAAAAATATTTAAAAAAGGTTAAAAGTTGGACACCGAGCGACACTAAGTAGGTTATCCAATCTCCGCGTCGAACGGTTAGGTACCTAGGTACTATTATCAATGAGCGCAAGACGGCGCGGCGCGAGCGGTGCGGGTGAGCATGTTTTTTTACGGACAAACAGGTAACTTAACAAGCTTATAACTTTGTGATTTTTCATGATAGTTTTGAAATTTTGTACATAGATTCTTTACATAAAAATACTACCACACGTGTTTCGGGTTTCGCATATACTAAAAATAATGTTGTTTACCGAGACCACGTTCAACCTCGGTCCCCGCTGTCAGTCGTAGATATTTGATAGTTGTTACGGGTAGTCAGAAGCCTAAAAATCTGACAACCAGTCTTACCCAAGGGGTTATAGATCGTAGTCAGTCACTGGGTTGGGGAGGTCAGATAGTTAGTCGCTCTTTGTAAAGTACTGGTACCTGCAACTGGTTAGACTGGAAACTGACCCCAAACTAGTTGGGAAAAGGCTAGGCAGATTTATTTTTTTGATCATACATAACTAATATAAATTCGAAAGTAACTCTGTCTGTCTGTCTGTATGTTACCTTTTCACGCCTAAACCACTGAACAGATTTCGATAAAATTTAGCAGAGAGGTAGATTGCATCCCGGGGAAGGACATAGGATAGTTTTTATCTCGATATTCCCACGGGATCGACACTTATACGGGTGAAACCGCGGGGAGCTGCTAGTAGACTATATCCCTTCAATAAAGATCGAAGTTACTGAAAATCCTGCACTTTCTTTAATCTTCAAAGGAATGAAAGTACTGTGTAGGGCTGGATGAGCCCTTCAAAGAATTTAATCAACGATAGGATTTCTTTTTTATATTGACAGAACGTCTTTACATATTCCCGACTAAACTAGCACTGTTTTTTCCTAAACAAAAAAAAAACTAATAAAATATTTGACACTCCGTTCTAAACTTGCTTGAATGTTCGAATGGAACCCGCGCTAAATTATAGCCAGCCTGGGGCCAGAGGCCAGTTGGGCAGAATCATAAAAGGATAACATTATGAATCATAATATGGCGGAGACAGTCAGTGTTATTCTTTTTTCCGCTGCACTTCGTAAGTATAATCAAAGAGATTGGGATTAGATTTGGATTGGATTGATTGGTATTTTAGCACTGACAAATAAAAATAACTGACAAATCCTTCACTAATGGGATTGATACAATTAACTTAACAGTTAACCATCCACTAAGATTCATAATGTTATCCTTTCATGATTCTGCCAAAGTGGCCTTTTTAGGCCCCCTGCACTACATAAGGTTGACTTTAGTGGACTACCTTAACAGTAGGTACTCATGAAAATGAATAGTCTTTTATATTTATTTAGGTTTGCCAACTATTGGGTTAGCTGCAAAATAAACCTATAATGTTCCCACTGCCGGGACGTAGGCTTCCTCTCGGTGAGACGGATTGGGCCGTAATCCACCACGCCCAGTGCAGGTTGGTAGATGTCACATGTCTTCGAATTTTAGGTTCTACGACATGCCGGTTTCCTCACAAAGTTTTCCTTCCCCTTCCGGGGAGCAGTGGTGATGAAATTATTTAGACAAGGTAACTGCCGCCTGCGCCTACCTGGGTTCGTACCTACGACCAACAACTCGTAAGTCGGAGCTGTTACTGCTGGGCCGCCACTGCTCTAAAGCAACGTCATTATTTCATTTGACAGTGAATATCGGTTATCATTTATATTTTCAATCAGAAAATGGATTATAATACAATTTCAAACACCTGAAATACTTCGCCCGGCTCCATTAATTGTTAATCCTAAAACAATTTCTGGATTGGCTTTTACAATTATTAGATGGCTCCGTTAGATTATTTTGATTTCAATGATTTAGAGGTGTAGTTACGAATGATGTAGCGACTTTGTAATTTGTAAAGGAGGTACCTACTTACTTCACTGTGCTTATTTTGATGGTTAAAGGCTCTCGTAGACAGGCGCGACGCGACGTTGCGACGCGATTCTAGTAGTGTTGGGTCGCGCTACCGCGTAGCGCCTGTCTGCGGAAGCCTTTAAGCTTTTCGCACATGGGTCGTAGGCGTAGTTGCCTCGTGCGCGTATCGTAATTACGCTACGCGCACGAGACGCGGAGTGTTCTACAAACGAATCGTCGCGTAGACGTATCGTTTTGTAATATCTCAGTTGAAATCATGGCGTCAAGCGTAGGTACCAGATGTGTTTGGGGAATTTATTGATGACCTTACCTTCCCTTCAGACGAAGAGGATTTCTTGTTATTTGATTTCGTTAGAAGTAGAAAGCGACGTGCTCATTGGATCCATCCATACATCGCAAATAATTACAAGAAAAGATTGTTTGTTGTTGCACGTGAACTATCTTTCTTTTTACGCCAGTACGCTACGACTATCGGAATGACAATGAACACCTCATACGATACGCTGCAGCACCGCCTCGTGTGCGGACTTGTTTGAACATGTTCCTGCTCGTATTGCTCTCGTACTACGCGCGTTCTACGATACGCTTACGATACGACGCCATGTGCGAAGGGGCTTAAATGTCCTGCTTGGTGCTAAAAGATTTTTTTTAATTAAGTACAGACGCCAGCACATCAAGCTACCCGAAACTGACAAATTTTGAATCTTATGCATTAGCGATAAAGTTGAAAATGTATTAAAGAATTTTGACAGATTGGTAGCTTGACGTGCTGGCGTCTGTACCTTTAAATGCACCGACCAAACAGCTGGATGGCATTCATATCTATTTGCATCGCTTCACTAAATGTGTTTCATCTAAAAACTAATATTATAAAGACATACGATTTGACTTTTTGTATTATTGTTTGTTACGCTTTCACGCTGAAACGGCTAAACGGAATCGAATGATTCAGAAAACCTCTCCATCCTCTCTTCTTCCGATTAAAAGTATCCTATAGCAGCTAGTAAAAAATTATAAAACCGACTGCACCCAAGTTGCAGTTGCCTAAATGCAGTCGGTTTTTTTTAAAATTTATTTTCAAACTGTTATTGTGCTATATTTTTCGATTCGTCTCCTTAAGCCCTTTATTTTGGTACCCAACATGGTCAATTTACTAATTTCTTTTTCTTGACTACTTATTGAAGGAGCCGCCATTTTGATTTTATAGAAAAAAAAACAAAAAAAAATAAGTAGCCTGTAACCATTGCTCGAACTAGACGACGATTCCATAGACACCTCAAGGAATAAAATCCATTCAGCCGTCAGGATGCTTGGTAGAGGGTACTTATGAAGGATGCCCAGAGATACGCGTGAAAAATAAACCCTGTCTTTGCTTCCGCGCAGTCGGGTAAAAATGGGCATTGCCATTACCGTACTAAAATCAGAGTGAAAATCGTAGAGCCAACAGGGGGCCTAAAAAGGCCACTTTGGCAGAATCATAAAAGGATAACATTATGAATCATAATCAACAGTTAACTGTTAAGTTAATCGTATCAAATCCAATTGAAAAAGGAATTTTCAGTTATTTTTTTTTGTCTGTGCTAAAATATCAATCAATCCAATCCAAATCCAATCCCAATCTATTTGACTATACCTACGTAGTGCAGAGAAAAAAAGAAAAACACGGACTGCCTTCACCATATTATGATTCATAATGTTATCCTTTTATGATTCTGCCAAAGTGGCCTTTTTATTCAACCAGATATCTCAAAAAAAAATCGAATACCTTTTAACGTGCAACCTTAACCACAAAAGTACGAAAGCTCTCGTAGTACTAAAAATACCATAAAACCTGCTAATCCACCTCTTTTCGTCCACGGCCGCACGTTCGTTGCATGAAACGAACGCGAGAACGAAGCGATTTTATTCCCGCATTAAAACAGCCAAAAGTAAAAAGTCAGTATTTTATTTAAAAAACCCTACAACAGTTTCATTAACTTGCTGTACAAAACATGAATGAGAAGACCGATTCATTATATCGAGCATAAGTACTAGCTCAAATGGCTTAGCATGATCCTCCGTTATGTCGAAATACCGCAGCATTAATTTTGAAATAAATATATGGTAAAGTTGAGGATTAATGTTAAGTACTATATTAGACGAAAACATAATTCCATAAAATTTTCTCGATTGAAAACAATCCAAAGTTACCTCCAAACCGAACAATAAACCGCTGGTATTAAAAAAATACTTCAAATTAGATCATGAAACCTTGTATACTAACTCAACTAACTATAAAGCAGGTCTTATGTCGATCACATGTTTCTGTCTACTACTGCTACTAACTACTGGGGCGTTCACAAACATTCGACAGTCTTCCGAGTCAAAAATTACTAATTTTCAGTTTTCAGATTTGCCTAATACCTTTTTTTTTCGCGGGGAAACCTTCAAAAGACGCCCGACCTCCGGGGAGGGAGTTCGGGTTTTTTACCTCACTAAAACCACCCCGGTGATCACCATCAACACATAGTGGTGGGCCCGGTTCCTCTTAAAAGATCATATCCGGAACCCCCCCCCCCCCTTGCCACGCCTGTAAGACACATCCCTGGGGAGACTCTAAAGGGCCTCCCCTGAGCCTCGCTATGCACGGCAGCACGTGACCACTGTGCCACCGTCTTCCCTGGGGTCACTTGGTGAGCGGACAGATTCCCCACTCTACGTCCCTGCGACGCCAAAGTTTCACCTACCTTGATTGGTAAGCGGGTTTAGTCGCCAAGGTGGTTGCCTCCCCGACGTCTCCTTCTCCGAGCAGGATAAGCCCTCTCCCGATTTGCCTAATACCTGACCACAAATAGCCATCGGAAGAATAGTAGTCGTCATTCGGGTATCGGGATTGTGAACAGCTTTTAAAAGACTTCTCCGATAACATTGATTGATGTTCGTTTCGATACGGACGCGTATCGAATGGTTGTGAATGGCTACGCAGGTCAGCTAAGAAGCAGAAGTGGCGTTCTACCACAAAGATTACGATCCTCACGATCTGCTGTCCGGCAACCGGAGCGTATAGTAGGTAGGTTCAGACGCCAGCACGTCAAGCTACCCGAAACTGTCAAATTTTCCCAATCAATTTTGAACCTTATGCTTTAGCGATAAAGTTGAAAATCTATTAAAGAAATTTGACAGATTGTAGTAGCTTGATGTGCTGGCATCTGTACGGGTCCTTGGTCAACTGGACCCACTCGGAACTTGGGTACGGGGCAGACGAAGGACAGGGTGTTGTGACGCAGCCTGAGAGAGGCTTATGTGGAACTCTCTTCCAGCGGCAGCGTCTGTATTTCCTTCTACATTAAAAACCCGTCTGCCTTCAAAGCAAGAGTGACAGGCATCTTTTGGGCACGCTCGTTCCATCATAGACCTCATTTATCGCTTTCCACCAAGCGTGATCGAGGTCAAAGGCAGGCCCATTCAGGACTGCGATAGGCTGAGTTGATTGATTGAAAAAATAAGATGGCGGCGTTAGTTCCTATTTTGGGCACGCCCCATTTTTTAATAAACGTTGCCACCACACTAGGAATTTCTCCTGTGTTGTGGGTACGTTTACAGACATTTAAACTCACATACACAAACAGCCAGACCCGGAACAACTACTTGTAGGTCATACAAATATTTGTTCCGTGCGGGAATCGAACCCGCGACACGCAGCGCAGCAGTCAAGCGCTTAACCACTGCACCAACCGTGCCGACAAATTTGATACTTATATACTTACCTGTAAGAGAAACCTCTTAGGAAATAACCATAGAACATGAATTAAGTGCCAGAGCTAATAATGCACCACCTAATCTAGCATCCAGGTTACACCAATAGATCATGACAAAGTTAATAGGATGACGCCCCTACCACTGTTCGCACAGTAGTCGACGGTCTCTACAGGGGAATCCCGACTTGACTGAATTAATGCAGTGAATTAATTCTAAACTGGTTAGCTTAGTTCAGGAAGTGTTCGTGAGAAACTTTATTTAATTCTAAGAACTGTTTTTATGGAGAAGAAAGCAAGCATTTTTTGCGAGTTCACCATACAAAACACAAGATGACGCCTTACAGGATAAGCAAATGACGACAAGACGGATTCTTCGTACAAAATCGGCTTACGAATTGTAGGTCGCGAGTTCGAACCCAACCAGGCCTTGTACATTGTGATGAAATTATCATCATCTGTGAAACGGCGAAGGAAAACATCGCGAGGAAACCAGCATGTCCTGGAACCAAAAAATCGAAGACATGTGACATCTACTAACCCGCATAGGGTTATAATATATCTACAGGGTTATTGGTAAAACATTAACAACCTCTTAAGAGGTCATTGTACTCATCATTATGAACAACTCTTACAATGGGACCAAACAAGAAATCGCAAAAAAAAAAATCTGCTGTTCCCTACATTTATGTTCGTAAACTCGTCAAAATGTAGGGAACCGCTGATTTTTTTTTCGCGATTTCAGGTTTGGTTCCATAGTAAAAGTTGTTCATAATGATGAGTACAATGACCTCTTAAGAGGTTGTTAATGATTTACCAATAACCCTGTATAATACCCCTCTTCCTCTCACAGAAAGAAGAGGCCTGTGTCCCAGCAGCGAGAATATTATAGGCTGATTATACATGCTCATTATCATTATCTGCCTAGCCTTTTCCCAACTATGTTGAGGTCGGCTTCCAGTCTAACCGGATGCAGCTGAATACCAGTATTTTACATGGAGCGACTGCCTATCTGACCTCCACAACCCAGCTACTGGGTAATACGATACCCCTTGATAAGACTGGTTGTCTGACTTTCGGGCTTTTGACTACCCGTAACGACTGTCAAAGATCCACCAATGACAGCCGGGACCCACGGCTTTACGTGCTTTCCGAGGCACGGAGAGGTCACGGTACGTATCCACAGACCAACCGTGGCAAGCGTAGCTTAACCTGATCAACCGGCCTGTGCGGCTGTTATTATTTAGCCACGGGCCCCACGGCTGATTATGCATGTATACATCTAAATACTAAATTCTTCACTAACGAATTTACGTCCCAAGCCAGCCTGTAACACGATGACATAATTACCGCAAATCCAATATGAAAATTGCTCATTTGTGTTAAGTATAACTCTATTGCGGGAACCGCTATTTCCATTACACAAATGCCATTAAATATACCCACCATATGTTATACCTGTGTCTGCTTTAGTTAAATATTTGAATAGACGAAAACGCCCCAGGGCGGCTACACTGGCGTGCATGGAATCCGGGCAAATTCTAAATTTATAAGCGTTGAATTTTAAAGAACTTTTCTGTGGGCACAGTTGTCGTGCTAGACTTTCGTAAATCATTCGATGTGAGCTTGTGTTGCATCGTGTTGACGTCGGTGAAATTTTTAAGGCCTCAAAGTATAGGTCAAAGGTAAGTACAGTACGCCAGCACATCAAGCCACTACAATCTGTCAAATTTCTTTAATAGATTTTCAACTTTATCGCTAAAGCATAAGGTTCAAAGTTGATTGGGAAAAATTGACAATTTCGGGTAGCTTGATGTGCTGGCGTCTCGCGTCTGTATTATAGTTTTCAATAATGTAATTGCTAAGCATCATGTGGAATGACAGCTCACTTTACCTAAGTTTTCACAGTGAGATATCCACAGAATACAAAATAGGTTAGTTAGACATCAGCCGATTTATTCTGTGGATGGTGGAAAGTTCCTAAATGGCGCATACTCATTTTTCCGGTTTATTTATTTACTAGCACCGCCCCGAGGTGTCACCCGCATAAATGTCGATCCCGTGGGAATATCGGGATAAAAACTATCGTATATCCTTCCCCGGGATGCAGTCTATCTCTCAGCCAAATTTTATCGAAATCCGTTCAATGGTTTAGGCGTGAAAAGGTAACATACAGGTTTAGGTCCGGTCTGTGTCATTGTCACAGGAGGAATGGTAGTCCTCAGTTATCTGGGGTGTGTTTGCTGTGTGTCTTTCTGAAGCTGCATTATCTAAGATCAGATACGAAAGGTAGAATATTTAATGAAGTGTTATAAGGATTACCTACCAATTTTATTTAATGTAAGGCTTTGTTTCTGTCGAATGCATTAATAAAACTTACCATTAAGGTCATGGAGAATTCGGAGGCGACATGGTTTTGAATTCCTTGGGTAGGTATGTCGTAAAAGCAGGGTGTAGTTTGCCGACGACATGCACGCGTCGATGCATGGCCGTTATGCAAATGGCCGCTATCGCGATCCCAATTCTCCCTGGTGTATTCAAACCATAGATCCAAACTAAAAAAAAAAATGCGTTGCTAATAAATTATGCGGAGATAATGCTTTGCCTAGTTATTGAGTATCGAAGTCATTGAATAATTACTATGATATATAAACATAATCATTATAGTAGGAAAACACACCACACTGTACAAAGAGATAATACTTCAGCATTTTTGTTCTAATACAATTGTAATATGGTTATATTTTTAGTTCAAGTATGTATTTATTTATTTTTAACGCTTAAATACAGATATATATTTTTCCTTATTTTAGTTTATAAGTACACACTATGTTCACTTGTTCAGCTACAATCATACTTGTTTCAGAAAACTAGACTTACCCGATTTACGGTGGGACGTCATTATGTCATTCGAGAGGTAGTTGCTGAAAATCAGCGCTGTACGATAGGTTCGTCCGAAGTCACAGCATTTTGCTGAGCAACGACCTGGGTGCTTACTCTCGAGTTTAATTCCGATAGATCGACATTGGAATTGTGACGTTTCGTACTCTTGAGTTCGATGCTAGCGCCAATTGATTTTTAGATTGGGTGTCCATTTTGGGGAACTAAGTGGAATTGGGAACGGGCTTGGCGTGGGGTAATCGGTACTCTTGAATGTATTTTGACAGCTGTGTATTGCGTCAATATTGCGTTGGGATAGTTTGTTGATAGTGATTTTTCCAATAACAAAATTGTAACTTTTTAGAAATTGTTTTGCGTTTTAAGTGGTTTTTTGTGGGGATAAGATTATAATATGGCACGAGAAGCAGTAGTATATAGTGTTTTATGTAATTCCCATAAAAAACAACTGAAACAAAGACGAGACGAGCGTCGGATGATGCGTTATACGGACAAAGCGTTTTCTATGAATGAATACGAATTTAAAGCAAATTACGGAGTGAGCAAGGATTTGACTCCTCTTTCGTATTACATAACAACATTTTTATCCTATCTCTATACAATAAAAACTTTCTAGAACATTAGCTTACTAAAATCGGACTTCGGCATGTTTTCATTATACAAAATTCTTTCTATCTCTAAAACCCGTAGACCGATTTACATAATTCAAACTAGAATAATTCCTGTAAACAAAAAACCTCGTTTTCAAGTTACGTAATTATTCTATCATTTTTCTTTGTACATTAAAATTATCAAAAATTCTATATCAGACTCTAATACGAAAACTATTAATAAAAACCAAATAGAAAGCTAATTAGAACAACACAAACACTTAAAATTTAATTAGAAAATCAAAATCTTACTCAGTAAAACAGTAGTAGTAGCACATATCGACGCCCACGCTAGGTACTTTTGGGTCTTAACTATCCTATTCTGTCACTTTCTAACTTATTCTAACTTATTTATCACTTCACTGGTATATTACTCAGTCATGTTCACTATTCACATAAACACGTTCGGCGTTCGTCACAAAAACATAACTTACTCTCTTCGATCATATGATCGAAGCTTACTCTATAGAGAAGTTGCATATCTATTTACTTGGTACCATTTGTATAAAACTGTAATACTAATTAGTTAAGTAACTCAGCGGACAGTAATTATTTCTTACTAAAAATAACCAAACGCGAAGAATATTATCATAAACAAACAAACTTGCAGTTCGAATTCACTTCTAAAACCACTTGACTTTATGTTTGAAATTGGAGAACTTACACACAGTCTTTTTTTTTTTAGTAAGTAGTGAAGGCAACGATCCTACCCCATAAAGCCAAAGTCATGGTTAATTTTATGATTTTATTCATTTTCTTAAGCCCAAATGAATTTAATACTTTATAATTAATCAATTAAAGACCTATTTATATTATATTTATTTATTAGCCTTGTTATTTAAAGGATAAAGCATTTTAAAGCCCTATTACCGGTTTATCGTAATGAGTTGAACCACACTATTGCAGCCCGTAACATAGCTAACTTCACGTGTAACAAAATAATGGCGGACCAATGTCAATTTCATTTCAATGGTGACAATATTGTTTTCAAGAGTACCGAATCACGTGACTATAAAATTAACATTGGAATCGTATTGGCATTTCATTGGAATTAAAATTAGTTTGGAGAGTAAGCCCCCTGTTCTTGCACAGATGCGACGCACGGCTTAAATTGTCTTTAATATTGTTTGTTTGTGTACTTTTGTAAGTAGTTAATTTTCCACTCTGCAATTGGCATTTTGTTTTTGTTTGATTGATATTTTTTACACGTTTTGTTGTCCTATTGCCAGAGTCGCGGGCGCATCACAGATTGATTTGTTTTGTCAATGTCAATGTCAAATATGTCAATTATTATTGTGTGTTGTCTTGTCTTTGGTGCCTGGCTCTGACATCAAGCAATGAACAAAATTGTCAACATTTTTTAAGCTTGAGTACGAGTCTTTTGACTACGTTGTGTGTGTATATTTTGTCTTTTTTATATTTTTTTGTTTGCAATGTGCGTTTTGTTTGTGCAGAATAAACAATTTTTCTTTCTTCTTTTTCTTTTCTTTCTTTATACAGACAGACAGACAGAGTTACTTTCGACTTTATTTAATATACTAGCTGCTCCCCGCGGTTTCACCCGCATAAGTTTTGATCCCGTGGGAATATCGAGATAAAAAGTAGCCTATATATTTATCCAGGGTGTCAGCTACCTTAATACAAAATTTTATCAAAATTGGTCCAGCCGTTTAAGCGTGAAGAAGTAACAAACATATAAACACACACACACACACTCACAAACTCCCAAACTTTCGCCTTTATAATATTTGTGTGATTAGTAGTAGTTAGGATATATACTGAATTGTTACTTACGAGTTGTAGGTCTTAGATTCGAACCCAGACAGGCTTTACTTTGTGTAAATAATTTCATCACCACTGCTCTCAAAACGGTGAAGGAAAACATCGTGAGGAAACCGGCATGTCCTAGAACCAAAAATTCGAAGACATGTGACATCTACCAACCCGCACTGGGCCCGCTTGGTTGATTATAGCCCACTCCCTCCCTCCCTCTCGAAAAGAGGAGGCCAGTGTCTTACCGGTGGGAACAATAAAGGCTTATTATGATACTGAATTGCTTACCCTACAAAACATAAAACGTGCGGCCGTATCGCATTCTGCGATCTCTTCCCCGTGGGTAAAAACTCACCAAAACATCAAATGTTTCTATTTTGGATCGCAACGGGAGATGGAGATGAATGAAAGAAAAAGAAGTGTACACTGAACTCAACTAAATTGGGATAAGGCACGAAGATCAACTTGGTAGAACGGATCACGAAAACTAGAAATCCCGTGTATATTATATTGTATCCCGAAAATATTTAAAAGTTTATAGTGGAAAAGACAGAGATTAAAACAGAAGAAGAACTAGCAAGGGATCGGGGAGGGGTGGAGGGGGTGTTCAGGGGATCAGACCGGAATAACTCATAATTTTTAATCAACCTCGTTGATACTGAAAACCACGAAACCAAAAAAACCTGTCATCACATTTCAATTGATTTGAGGCCACAACTCCACAAATGTGTCAATTTTTCAGCGTCACGAGTGTTTGAAAGCGATATATCAGGTTTATTTCAATGAGGTGGGATCGTAAATATCGGGAAACAATGCTCATCCGATGACAATGTCACTTCACCATTGATATATGAGTGTTGTTACAAACTGAATAACAACAGTGGCCCTGCCAAAATATTATTTATTTAATAACTATCTAGTACCTACTTGTTGACTTTGCTCGCATTTGAAGGGGTTGCAAAAGTACCACTTGTTCGCCGTAGTTTTTCTATCTAAAACTGTACCCGAAAAACTTGTGTTTTTTCATTCAAAATGGGTTTTAGTGGAGTGACCACCTATTGACCCCGTTTCCAATTTTTTGAGTGTTTTACGTTGACAACAAACATCATCTTATAAAAGGCTAGGGTTTGTTCTCCGGAATGCCCGTGATTTTCGCAACGAAGATGTAATAAGTCTCATATCCAGCACACTTGTCCGAACCAACCTAGAAGGTAGTTCTTCTGTATGAAGTCCGCACGAAGCAAAGTATGCACTTCTTTTTGAAAAAGTGCAAAAAGCATTCCTGCGTTTAATTTACAGAAGATCCCTCGGTTGCTATTCCTACCTCTATCCTACCAAGTTCCTCTGAGGATGTCTGGCATGTCATATGCTGGAGACCAGAAAGGCATGTGACCAGGTAGGCGTTATGCTCAAACTGTGGAAGGGTATGACGGATGCTCCTGACGTCCATAATGAGCTGATTCGACTTTACACATTGAATAATTATCTCTGTGGTAGAAAACATCGACTGCTAGCCGTGCCTTCGTGTCGGACTGTGGCCCGTGCTGCGTCTCCCGTACCGCGCCTGCTGACCGCACTAAATAAGCTCGTGGAGGCCAACCCGGACTGCGATCTGTTCGCTAATAAATTCGCCAATTTGATGGTTATCTGCCTACATTTTTGTGAGAATAATAGTATTTAATTGTTGTTATTAGTTTATGTTAGTACTTACTGTATACTTTGATTTATGTAATTGGTTTGTTAAGCCGTGTTAATCAAATAAATAAATAAATCATTAGAATTGCGGTCGTTAAAAGTATTCAATGCACTTTTGAAAGTGGCACTAAAATTGGTTTTCGCAGACAAGTTTTCTTATCCATTTGTTTACATATTCATCCGATATATTTGAATCAGACCATATAGTACACCTGGTAACTTACTTACAGGTAAGTCTGTGTGAAATTTTCATTTGGACGCCAATTTTAATTGCCAGTTATAGAGGGCGTACAGTGCCCTCCGTGTCCAGTACAACAACGCGTTCAGGGCGGTGTTGGGGCAGCCCTGTTTCTGTAGCGCATCAGGGATGTTCGCGTTGGCACGCACTGACTCTTTCCACGCTTCTATGCGCAAACGGTGTGCGTCCCTGGTGCGCCGGGTGCGGGCCAGCCCCAATAACATCTTGGCAATGATCGCCGACAGGCTGGACGTCCCTTACCCGGTGAGCGACGGGACACGACACGTAGCGACGCGACGCGACACGTAGCGACGCGACGCGACACATAGCAACGCGACGCGACACATAGCAACGCGACGCGACACGTAGCGACGAGACGCGACACGTAGTGACGCGACGCGACACGTAGCGACGCGACGCGACACATAGCAACGCGACGCGACACATAGCAACGCGACGCGACACGTAGCGACGCGACGCGACACGTAGCGACGCGACGCGACACATAGCAACGCGACGCGACACATAGCAACGCGACGCGACACGTAGCGACGAGACGCGACACGTAGTGACGCGACGCGATGCGAGGTAATGCGACCAATACTTCACGCGACGTGTGTCCTACTTTGTAGTCAATCGTGAGCGGCAAACGCGGCAATCTCAGTTCATTATTGTTTTAACCATGGGCTTGTTTATTGCTTATGTTTACTCAAAAAGTTATATTTTAAATACTTAGCCCTACAAAAACTTCGTAAACAAACAAGGAAGACAACAAATATTATTAGAAAGAAATAAGTCTGAAGAATTTCATCATTTATATCCGAAAGTGCTATAAAAAATACATTTAAAAAATGTAATAAATGGTACTCTTTTTTATTAATCTGTACTCTTTATTTATCGTCTCTGAAATCAAAATAAATATACTCTACTTCTTCTAGAAAAAGCTTACTTCACACCGCGTCTTGTCTTGTCTCGTCGCGTAAAAAACAAGTTCGCAATTCGTCGCGTTTCGTCGCACACTGATTAAGGCGGCAACGTAGACCACAAGTACGTATAACCACTATTTGATATTTTCACATCGCGTCGCATTACCACGTTTGTCGTTCACCTAGGACCACGGGTTATATCCAGCATGGCTGTGGCACGCATGTTGCTGTTCGAATGCCGGTCAGAAAATTATAACTATTCTGTCTTATTTATATTTATTTTTATTTTATGACCGAGCAATCTGATTCATTTAATATTTTATTTGTATGTGTAATTATTGCTATTGACATTGTATGTCTAATATTTGTATGAGTCTATGTTACTTGATTGATGAATAAATGATAATAACTACACTTATAGGATGCATCCAGACAGATGGGCAAAAGTCGTCACACAGTGGGTGCCTGAAGACGGGTGTCGTCGTCACCCTGGCCCAAAAAACGCTGACGTGACGATTTAGACTAATTTCAAACCGATTGGACGGAGAAGGCACAGCACGAATAAAAGTGGAAAAATATGGGCAAGACCTTATCCCAGCAGTGGGACAATACATGTAGGATAACGAAAAAAAAGAGAGCCAACGGTCCATCACAACAATACCTATTACATCTTTTATTACAAAGTTATTACAGAACACAATGCAATCGCAACGTACACCAACATGTTCGACTCGCATCGCATATTGATGGACGTTGCACGAGGAACAATGTGGACGCTGCAGGGAATACTGACATTTATGATACATAGTAGGATATATAGTGGCACATTGTAAAATAAAGGGAGAGGGATACAGTAGGACCTCGTGATTAAGTCAGCCTCACGGGTCGATCGATAAAAGTAATTTTACGCTTGTAAGACGATCTGAACATAGGTAACCATTCATTGCATACCAAGACTCCTCTGTAACTCTGACAGAACGCTAAGCCATTGGTCCTGGCTGTTATTCGTAGATCTTTGACAGTCGTTACGGGTAGTCGGAAGGCCGAAAGTCTGAGAACCGGTTTTGCCATTGGATATATCGAGTAACTGTTGTGGAGGTCAGATAGGCAGTTTGTCCAAGGTAACATGATGAGAGTCAGTTGCATCAGGTTAGTTAGAAGAAGAACGAAGAAAAATATGTTTGAGACACACTCAGGAAATACAAACAATAAAAAATAACATTTAAAACTCACAATATAAAGGTTTAAAAAAATGCATGGGGTCGGGGAAACCCCAGCAGGAACGAAGTTCAAAATGAAATCCAAGATGGTGGCTGAAGTTTGACCTGACTATCGGCTTCAGCACCCTCGAAAACCGTAAAAACGTCACCCATGATGGAATATGTAAATTTTTTCACAGCCGCCATCTTAGATTTTCATTTTGACCTCACTATCGGCTTCGCACCCTCGAAAATCATGAAAACTATATCTCTCTCTGTCTCTTTCTATTATACAGGGTTATTGGTAATTACTTAACAACCTCTTAAGAGGTCATTGTACTCATCATTATGAACAACTTTTACTATGGGACCAAACCGGAAATCGCGAGAAAAAAATCAGCTGTTTCCTACATTTTGACGAGTTACACGTCAAAATGTAGGGAACAGCAGAATTTTTTTCCGCGATTTCACGCCTGGATGGATGGATGTTCGTTACGTGACGATTTCTACCAGTTTGCTCCTACCGCAAGCTCCGTTAAAGAACTTCGTTGCAAAAAAGTTAGACTGTGCACATAAAATCAAAATTATAAAAAATAAATAAATAATAAATAAATTATTTATCCAAAATAGGTTGAGAATCAGCACTTTCCAAACGTCAATATGAATGGTGAAGGGCTGGGACTGTCTTATGTAAAGACAGTCCCAGCCCTTCACCACTTCCTAGTGCTTTCGCTGGGAGGAAGAAATGGCGCAACAAACTCCAGCACACAGCTGTATGACAGCTGTATGACAGCTGCTGACAGCAAGCGAATTTTCAAAATTAAATCAACTTAGGGCTGATTTTTTCATCGCTAGATAACTTTTATTTGAAGAACAAAATGAGGGATTTTCTTTTTCTTTTTTTTTAACGCTTCCCTAGTCGCTGGATAGATGGCGCTGAACTTGGTAAGTTACTGCAAGGAACGGAACGTCGCATAATTTTTTTATTAATTCACTTGGATGTAATTTTGAGATCGTAAAGCAAACGAAACTGTCACTCAACGAGCGTATATGACGTGACGCAATGTTTTTTTTTCCAAGCGTTTTGACTTTGGCACCTAGTAACGTAGTCATTTCAACGCCATCTTCAGGGTTCTTGGAAACTATGTTTTTTTTTAATACTCAAAAGAAAAACCTCTCATTGACGTTTGACAGTTTTTGTAAGAAATAACTGTCAAAATTTCAAAATTATTCCTCGAATAAAGTTATCAGATGATTGAAAAATCAGCCCTAACACCCAGTCAAAACCACTAATCACTTAACCCAAATATTATAACATAATTGACTTCTGCAAAAAGCAGATAAGTGTTACCACTTTGATAAATGAACGCGACGCAAACATTCGCGCGAACCAGATTGTTAGGTAATGTAATAGAAAACCTACCTACCTACTACGATGGCGGGTAATCTATCAATTTGCCGGGCGAGCGATCAAAGGTAGATGTGAACTACACTAATCTCACACGTATACCGCGCTCGTATAATTTGTGTTAAAACACCTCTACTGGTTGTTTTCGAGAGTGATTTGGGAACAGTGAGAAGAGTTTCTGAAAACCAGCGCTGGCGCTCTGTCTCGCATAGAGTCGTAGCATTATGCTAAGCGATGGCCGTTTTGCGTGGATGTGACGCATATTTTCCCCAACTTGTTCTTTTTAGGGTTCCGTACCAAAATGGTAAAACGGAACCTAAGGGTTCCGTTTCAGACAGACTGAGTCTCACCATAAGTGGTGAGACTGTCTGTCACAGCTGGATATCTCAAGAACTACTAATGCTATCAAATTGAAATTTGGAACAGTTTTAGATGACGTTTGCCCAACTACAGACATCAAAAGTGTCTAGGGATCAAGCATTTTTATGCGGATTTCTTGAGATTGAGATGTGGCTTTGTAATAAATTTATGATTTTATAAATTTATATGGATCCTTTTTGGTGCATTTCATAATTTGAATCAGGAACTGTGAATCAAATTCGAGTAAAAGATGAAAATCAGCTGTCAATATTTTCTCTATAAAAACATACAACGCATTGAAGACATTATTAGTGCTACTGTTTCCCTACTACTGATTAAAACCAACGTTATTATGGAGCGGCGACGTCATTTAAGCAGGGAAGAAATGCTCAGAGCCGTGGGAATGATAGAAGCTGGTTCCCGGCAACGTACTGTGGCTTTAGCTCTGAATACAAGTCAGAGTGTTATCAGTCGACTTTGGACACGTTACCGAAGCACTGGTACCGTGGCTGAGCGCCATGGAGGACGGTATCGCTGCACCACACGGAGACAAGACCGATACATTCAAATCTTAACTCGAAGAGCTCCAACAATAACCGCCATGATGTTAGCCGTGAGGCTTCATCACTCTTCAGGGAACTTAATTAGCGACCAAACAGTCAGAAACCGCTTGCATGAAGTGAACCTTCATTCCCGAAGACCGCTACGGGTACCACCTATAGCAATGCACAATCGTAGGATTCGATATCAATGGGCTCTTGAACACAGAAATTGGGCAGAAGAACAATGGCGTTTCGTGTGCTTTTCTGATGAGTCTCGTTTTGGTATGAGACCGGATACAAGACGTATACGACACTGGAGAACCCCTGGACGCCAACAGCGATTAAAATCCTGCCAGGAAGTCCATCCTTATAGTGGTGGAACCATCATGGTATGGGCGGGTATTTGGATCGGCGGAAGAACTGAGTTGATTTGGATCAGAGGCAACCTCAACGCTCAAATTTATGCTGAGACGATTGTATCAGACGTCATCGTTCCTCTACAAGTGCAAATCGGTCCCTTATTTCAGTTAATGCATGATAATGCACGTCCGCACACCGCAAGAGTTGTAAGACAGACTCTCGCCGCAGCTAACATCAATGTCCTGCCCTGGCCTGCTCAGTCGCCAGACTTGAACCCGATTGAGCATGCATGGGATATGCTACAGAGAAGAGCTCTGCCGAATATGGAGGGTATCCAGTCGCAAGAAGACCTTTTTTTGTTGTTGCAACGAACATGGGCGGCCATTCCACAGCGTGATTTGGATGAACTCATTTTGAGTATGCCAAACCGATGTTCTTGTGTTGTTAGTGTTCGCGGTAGAAACACGGATTATTAATTGTTTAAGTTACCCAATAAAATTTTAAAGAAAACTGTTATTTCAGTCTTTTTTTCGAACTTTTGTGTTAGTGGTTCAAATGTCAAAAATCCCTTTATTAGGAAAATGGCAAATTTCTTTATTAATGCAAAGGTGACTTGGTTTATCGTTACTGTGACAAACGAAAACACTTTATTTGATGAATCCTTAAAGAAAATTTTAATTAATATCAATCAGGAGAAAAGTTATTGCAAAAATATATGTTGATCCCTAGACACTTTTGATGTGTGTATTTTACAAATAAGAAAGGAATAAAAATATATGTATATTTTTTGCAACAAGGACTGAAAGGGGGTGTGAAAAATTCGAAGTGAGGCTACTAGGGCATGTGGGATATCATATGAAAGAGCGCAGGTTGCACATTCTCAAACATTTTTTTCTTTTTTTTTAGTCCGCGTTTTCAACTTTTGATGAAAAATGTAAAAAAATACTGTTCCCTCCCCGGTCCTTATCTCCGAAGTTTGCAAAGAGAAAAATCTGAAATTATTCTATGTGATAGAAGTTTGTGTAAAAATTACAGACAAAATAAAACTAAGTCTTTAAATAGCACACTTTTTCAAAAATCATCAACAGAAGTTACATTAGTTCCACTATCGGTCAAGCGATGGCGCTGACATAAAACTGCAATATTCTACACCGCAGTGCACAGTGTTAAAATTCTCTGACGAATATAGGCCTCGCCAATAAAAATTTAAAAACATATGATGGTACGGAACCCTCGGTGCGCGAGTCCGACTCGGTCTTGCCTGGTTTTTTGTTTTCGTGATCTTTTTCTGTGCCATGCTTACCGTAAATAAGCGTATTTTCTTTATCTACTTAGTTTGCTTGCCAATAGTTTAGGATTGTAGGTGTAAGCAGGCGCGGATATAGGGCGGCAACAGGTGCATTTGCCCCCCAAACGGAGTCAAAATCTCTAAATTAGAAATAAACATAGTTTTACAACTTGTATTTTTACTTTGTACACAGTTTATTACTACGATATAGAAAAGTCTTCATGATCCTTGAAAAAGGGGCCATGTTAAGTTTAAGTACGGGCCTCTCCGAGAGAGGCACATTTGCCCCCATTAGAACAAGAACCTTGATCCGCACCTGGCTGTAACACACATTGTAATGATTGAGAAAAAGAAAAAAGAAGAAAGAAAAAATAAATAAGGAAGCTTCTTGTAAGCTTACTGAATTACCTGACCACAGCTTTGTCCCGATAGGCAACATTTTTGTTAAATATATGATACGGAGCAGTGGCACTGCAAAGAAGTAAGCTGAAGTACCAGCGGACTGGCCCTGTTTATCGAAGGACCCTTGGCCAGTGGAGCAAACGAGTCCTAGAGTGGAGACAGCGTGTCGGCAAGCATAGTGTGGGCCGCCCAGCTAAGTGGACCGACGACCTTAAAAAGGAGGCTGGGAAAGACTGGTTGCGGAAGGCGGAGGATGGTTATGTGGCGCAGCCTGGTAGAGGCTTAAGTCCAGCAGTGACACTCTACAATGTATCGACTTAGCATAAGTGCCAAAATAAATAAGTAAGTAAAAGAATCATGCTTGACAGAAGGTTTGTACGCACCTAACTATAAAACTTGTCTAAAAGTCCTTGAAAATGCGTAGGAAAAACGACTAATTATATTTAGTAGTCTTTATGCAAAATTAAGTAGAGTTTAAACAGAAAACTATAATTAGTTTTGTTTTGTCCCAGGTAGGTAATAATTAATATAAAATTCTGGGACAACCAACCTAGTTTTATGTTTTAACTCAAAACTTTTTAATTATAAACTATGCGGCAAAGTTAGTTACGAAGCTTTTCGTCACACTAATATTATAAAGGCGAAAGTTTGTGAGTGTGTGTGTGAGTATGTGTGTGAGTGTGTGTGTGTGTTTATATGTTTGTTACTTCTTCACGCTCAAACAGCTGGACCAATTTGGATAAAATTTGGTATGGAGGTAGCTGACAACCTGGATTAACATATAGGCTACTTTTTATCCCGATATTCCCACAGGATCGAAACTTATGCGGGTGAAACCGCGGGGCGCAGCTAGTTTGAAATAAATTGATAGTTTAAAAGTTTACGCGTAAGAATGCTATATACACTCTTAGATCGCTGCCTATGTCGCCGACTTGCAGCTGCTTATGTCGCCGACACGTATTGACGCTTGCAGCTGTCTATGTCACCGATACGTGTCGACGCTTGCAGCTGCCTATGTCGCCGACACATGTCGACGCTTGCAGCTGCCTATGTCGCCAACACGTGTCGACGCTTGAAGCTGCCTATGTCGCAGAGACGTGTCAACGCTTGCAGCTGTCTATGTTGCCGACACCTGTCGACGCTTGCAGCTGCCTATGTCGCCGACACCTGTCGACGCTTGCAGCTGCCTATGTCGCCGACACGTGTTGACGCTTCAGCTGCCTATGTCGCCGACACGTGTCGACGCTTGCAGCTGCCTATGTCGGCGACACGTGTCGACGCTTGCAGCTGTCTGTGTCGCCGATACGTGTTGACGCTTGCAGCTGCCTATGTCGCCGACACGTGTTGACGCTTCAGCTGCCTATGTCACCGACGCTTGTCGCTTGTGTGTATGCACACTAAAAGCATTTTCGACTTTTATTTTTTCAGATATCAAGTCGGCTGTGAATAAGTTTTCTACGAAGAGATTATTCGAAAGCCACCCACAATCATAGTAGTGGGTCAATATCCTACCCTGACACTTACGACAAAGGATGTATCGAACCCAAATTAACTTCGTGAATGATTTTTCAAATCTTGTACAGCACATCAAGCTACCCGAATCTGTCAAATTTTCTCAATCAACTTTGAACCTTATACTTTAGCAATAAAGTTGAAAATCTATTAAAGAAATTTGACAGATTAAAGTAACTTGATGTGCTGGCGTCTGTACAGTAAGTCGAACGTCCGCGGTAAATGTGGTAAAACTTTAACCTTGTTTACATTTTTGGCAAGTAAGTCGCGAACGCAGATTAGTCACAGTAATCTTTCCGTCCGTCGACTTTTTGAACTTGCGTGGGTTTTGAAACAGTCTTCGCGTCCTTTTATCCTGAATGACGGATAAAAGGGCCACGGATGACTTTCTTGTTTTTCTACAGGGATGGCAAAAGGCTGGCGGAAAAGTGACGAAAAGAGGTGAGAGGACTATACAGGGTGAATTTTCCAAGTGGACGTGGATGGCCAAATCCGAAACTATGAGGAATAGCGAAAAGTACTTAAAGGAGTCGCGGACTCGATTTTAATGAAAACTAAAACTGCATCATTGGATTTTTGAAAAATCAATATTTCTAGCCAGGAATCGAACCCGTTGATTTTGAAAAAAAAAACCACACACACTGTATTATTACACCACTCGATATTGTCGCTGATAAGGATCGAATTCTGGAAAGTATACAGTGTGTGTTTTTTTTTGACAGTCGTTACGGGTAGTCAGAAGCCCGAAAGTCTGACAACCACTCTTACCAAGGGGTATCGTATTGCCCAGCAACTGGGTTGTGGATCAGGTGGATTGTGGTCAGATAGGCAGTCGCTCCATGTAAAATACTGGTATTCAGCTGCATCCAGTTAGACTGGAAGCCGACCCCGACATAATTGGCAAAGGCTAGATGATGACTTCCCTGGACAAACACTTTCTTTATTTGTTAGTAGATGTTGAAAAATCACCGAATAGAAGTAAAAATAGGGATACAGTGTTACAGTGACGAAGGTTCCGTACAACGCGATTCCTACCGACTTCCCTTTGAAAAATGGCACAGTCAGTATTCTATAGACAAAAAATAGGTATAATCATATTAAAGATATCTACTCCGGCTTACCCCTTACAACCATTGACCCTGATTGTGGTGGAATGCATTTCAATGGTAGCGGTTGACTAGCGGTACATTCGGCAACATAGGTATGTAGATGGTTATCAGGAACGTCAACGCTTCGACACGGCGCGGTATTTGCAATTTGTACCGCTGCGCGCTGTGATTGTACCCCGGCCTGATTTATTGATACAATGTCTGCACAGCAATGATCTATTTGAACAAATTAAAAAGGAAAATGAGATAACTTCACGCCATCAGACATGGTTAGGTACGGTCATCAAAGGAGATAAGTAACCAGCGGTGCTATTCTGAAAAAATCTCACCGTGAAGTGAGCGTGGAGTGAGCTGTCAATAGTGTCAATTCCTAGCAAAAACAAACTCATTTCACCTAAGTTTTCACGGTGAGATTTTTACAGAATCGACCGGCAGGGTCGAGTATAGTAGAAGTTTAGAAGAAACCGATGGATGTTTTCGAATGTAATTTAATTAAATAAATTACTTTTTTGTTGGAAAGGGGCTTGTGGCTAACTAATAACAGCCGCACAGGCCGATCGATCAGGTTAAGCTACGCTTGCCGCGGTTAGTCCGTGGATGGGTGACCATCTTCACATACCAAGAACCCTTCGTGCCTCGGAAAGCACGTTAAACCGTTGGTCCCGGCTGCCATTCGTGGGTGTTTGACAGTCGTTATGGTTCGTCAGAAGCCCGAAAGTTTGATAACCAGTCTTACTAAGGGGTATAGTATTACCCAGTAACTGGGTTGTGGAGGTCAGATAGGCAGTCGCTCCATGTAAAATACTGGTATTCAGCTGCATCCGGTTAGACTGGAAGCCGACCCCAACATAGTTGATAGTTGGGAAAAGGCTAGGCAGATGAAATTACCTTTTGGTTTTCTACTAATTAAATTAATTTCATTCGAAAACAACCATCGGTGTCTTACTAAATTTCAATTATATCCGAGGACTCTGGTTACGTATTACTTTTGGTGACCGTACATGCATGTCCGATGGTATAATGTGTGCAAATTGATATCCTACCGACGTCAATTTGCCATGATATAGGCATTTCATACAACTGTCAAAGGATGACAGTTGTGATTTTAATACAGATTATTTTAGTTGGTAAGTACGGTACGCAACAGAACTCCTTAAGCACGATAAGAGCGTTTTTGCTGTAAAGACCACCGCGCGCCACAGGCCCGAACCTACATCTGTGTGTGTAAGTGATCGAACGAAACAAAAATATACTGTCGCTTTTACATACAGGGTACGTAATCATATGACCTTGGTGGGTTCATACGATTGCTAAATTGACTTCTTCACATCGAGCACATATAGCTAGTAACGTAATGTATTGGATTAGCAAACGCGAAAGTCTGGGTTCCAATCTCGAGATGAGACTATTATTTTTCTTTTCTACAATTATCTTTCTCGTTTTTTTTTTATTATTCGATAGATCAATAAACGAGAATAATAATGTAATAATTATTATATTTTTATTATTATATTGATAAGTTTAAGTTTATGGGATTAAAAATAAAAAAATACAAAATGTTTTATACGTAGGTAAGTGATTTCAAAATGTTTATTCGTTATAATTTTAGAAATAAATGTTTAGTTAAAACAGTTTATTTTCTCATAAAGAACAATTAATTGAAGTAAAGCAGGTAATCAGTGAACTACGACCATTAGACTTCAAATATTGTATCTTAGTAATATAATAATATTGTGCTATAATTACTACCGTTAGGTACTCCAACAAACCACGACTAGCAAATCTGCGCACGTGAATAAAAAAAAGTGCGGACTCCTTCACAATATATCACAATACAATTAAATTACTCAGTGGTACTACTTTTTTTATAGTACTGCCAGTGCACTATCTCAAACATCAAAGTTAACAAATCGTACTTATTAGGACTTATTGCGGTTATAGCTTAAGTATTCATTTTCATTATGAAAAGAAGATTGAAACTAAACCTCAAAATAATCCTTATTACGGATATGACACAATATTATTTTAATATTACTAAAATCAATTTGTAATTTATAACTTAATACTTTGTATAACCCCCATTATTATCAATGCTATCAAGTAAACCCTGGCGCAGGGATCCTCTATTATTTCAACATAATATTATATCTGCATATTTCCATGAATGCAACTTCAACTGTTCATCAGATCTCTCATTCCGTGCTTCCCATCACTGTATCTATCATCGCTGTATCTTATCGCAAAATGTAAACGTTCTTGTTTATGATTTCCAATCAAATATGGTTTTTGAGCTGGTTTTCGTTTGCACGGCGAACGCTTTGTGAAGACGTGTCGAATAATTTGGCATCATATCTCGTTGCACTTGTTTTATGTTCACTGACCAGCTGGGGCCTTCCACTACGCTTTCGACTGGCAAGTGAAGGCTTACCCTCTTCCCTCTTCCTTTGACCCTCCGACTCACAGTAGATAATTTCTCTAAAACAAAAAAGGAATACTTAAGTTAGGCTACTAGCAAAATTATAAAATAATAGTACCTACTATTTGGAAACAAAATTATTTTGAAAATAAAAATGTTAAAAATAATTATATTATAATTATACTTAATGTTTCATCATTCCAAAAGTAAATAAATAAACTTATGGAAATATATTTTTTTACCTTGACCTTGTGGTAAATACGATTAAAAAATAACTACTTGGATCAGCAGTTATACCTACTTTAATTAGCTAAATGTTAGATAAAATAATTAAATCATAATACTCACAGTCAGTCCGGTTTCATCAAATATTTGCGATAATATCTGCTTTCATGTCAAAGCTTACATTTCAAAATGAACTATTACACCGCTAATAGATTAAACACACGTCACTAACCCACAATATCAAAAACCAACCAAGAACGAACAACATTCTATTAGTCGCGTTAATGAGCCGTAAGTTACCTGCATCTGTCTACCATACCTAATTTATTTATTTAGATTTCTGTGGGTATACTCATAAAGTTTTACGAATTATGTGAACAAGACGAACATGACACGGAACTATATTCAAAAGCGTGATTATTCGAGTAATATGCGGGTGTGTGTGTCAAATTACTCATTAAAAGAAGGTCGTAAGTCAAACTAGACGTTAAGCAACTCATTTGTAAATTGCTTAAGGACTTTTGGCGTCGACCGTACCTAGTCAATTTGCTTAACAATTATTTTCCGTTTTCTTTAGTTTAATTTTTAACCCCCGACGGAAATAGAGAGTATGGTGTGAGTGGTGTTCACTGTTTATCTGTCTGCGCCATCGTAGCTCTCAAACGGCTAACCCAATTTTGTTTTTTTTGTTTTGTTTGGGAGGTAACTTGTAATTGAAGTATTATCTGAAACCATTCTTCTTCTTTCGTATCGGGGCCTACACTTTTGAACAGCGCCTGCCATTAAAGAAATATTAAACTTCTGCTAACTGCCTGACTAAGGACCGGTCGAAGTGGAGGTGCTTGGGGGAGGCCTGTGTCCAGCAGTGGACATCTTTCGGCTGAAATGTTGATGATGATGATGAACTACCTGACTAACTGTCCCGGCGCACCAGGTATATAAATCAAAAAGTCCCAAAAAAAAAATGAACATTCCAAATTGAAAAAAAAAAAAATAGTGTCTATGGCTTTACCTTAAAAATAAAATACAGGGTGGCAGGGACGCGCATCCTGTTACCATGGATTCAATACACGATTCTAAAACTCTCTGCATTTAAATATATCCTCGTTTAAAAAAAAAAACGGTTTCAAAGAAAAGTGCAATACTCACGCGGTCAAAATGTATCATAATCAGCCTATAATGTTCCCACTGCTGGGAGACAGGCCTCCTCTCGGTGAGATGGAGTGGGCCGTAATCCACCACGCGGGCCGAGTGCGGATTGGCAGATGTCACATGTCTTCGAATTTTTGGTTCTAGGACATGCCGGTGTTCACATCCTCACGATGTTTTCCTTCGCCGTTTTGAGAGCAGTGGTGATGAAATAATTTACACAACGTAAAGCGCCTGTCTGGGTTCGAACCTACGACCTATGACTCATAAGTCGCGGCCGTTACCACTTGGCCACCAATGGTCAAAATGTATGGATGTATGGAATAGCAATTTTTTTTTAATAGCCTATTAATTCATGGTTTCAGTTTGAGTCTCGATGTTCCTGCAACCTTGTATAATAACCTAAGTTTAAAGAACAGAGACGGAAATCGGAGACTTCCTTAAGACCAAATTTTTTTTTAAACGGTTTCATTAACCGACAAATAAATGTAAACGCTTTAATTTATAACTGTTCCTAAAGGTTTGTATTCTTTTGTTAATACATATGTGTAACTTTAAAATAAATATATAAAAAGGATTTCAAAGTCATGAATATAATCATGTTATAATGAAATGTTCAACCAACATAAAAAAATAAAAATATATATATTTTTATATTGCTTATTTTATTTATCAAAACATTGATTACGATTTATTGAAGCATTTATAATGTTAATGATAAAATAAGATATTGTAAGTTACATAATTAAAGTTCCGGTAAAATAATCGATAAAAAAAAATTGTCATAAGGAAGTCTCCGATTTCCGTCTCTGTTCTTTAAACTTTAGGTAAATATACTCAGCCTATTCCGATCACTGATAATAACAAACCTAAAGTTACGATTCCACCAAAATAGTGTGCAGCACATTTGTTCACAAACATTTTGTGCAGAACTCCAACAGTGCACGTACTGAGCTGCAGATCCGATAGTCTCTGTTTCCACCGGCATAGCTGTGCGTAAGTTTTGTACGCGCACAGTGTAGCACACTTGTGCGCGAACATGATGAAACAGGACAAATAAATGTTTTCGCTCCAGTAGCGGAAGCAAGACTGAGTTCGCGAACAACAAGTGCGTACGCGTCGACGCGAGTCCACCGCTTGCATATGTGCGCGCACAAAAGTATGCAGATGTGCGCGAACATTTCTAATGTTTGCGCAGAATTTGTTATTGTTTACTTGAGTGGGTCGACCAGAATAAACATTTGTGTCGTACACTGTGCCGCACAGTGCCGCACACTGGTGGAATCGCGCCTTTACAGAGACAATATCCTATGATATTACCAGCAACAGACAAAAGAATCTCGCGATACATCAACGCGGCACGGCATTTGCAATTTGTACCTCTGCTCCGTCGCGAACCTTGATTTATTGATTCGCTGAGTGCTATTCCAACGTGTTTACACTACAAGGAGTCACATCAAACGAGCGTGTTAGACAAATCATTTGTAACACCGTGTTTATTTATTTTATATCGAGACTGGAACGCGTCATCATAAATTAAATTTAAACTAAAAAAGTTTTAAAAAGGAACGTTTCGTCCGAAATGATCCTTTTTACTGGGAACTTTTAAGCGTGTCACGGCACTTTAAAAAAGATATACTATGTGCAACTGAGCACATTATGAAAGTAATTTGTTGGACATCGTTTACTGAATCGATTTCTGTAATTTTTATTATAGGTATTTATTTATCCCAAAAATAATTAAAACTACGTAAATTACCATCCGACTTCCGCTGTACAGTCAACAAAAACCAAAATGGACGAAGTACTTACTACGGCAGACCCCACGGTAGACGTGTACGACTGTGTGCGTGCGTATATTTGTGATGTGACCACATTTTTCTCCCACAATCAGTCATCATCATCATCATCATTTCAGCCGAAAGAGGTCCACTGCTGGACATAGGCCTCTCCCAAAAGGGGGACGATTTGCCATAATCACCACGCATGGCAGGTGGGTTGGCGATCGCAGTATGATATGGTGGTGGAATGCATAGAGAACGCTGCTGCCCATTCTCCGGTTAGACCCTTAGTCGCCAACAATCAGTATAACTAATTTAATAAATAAACAATGCTTTATAATTAACTAGCTTCTGCCCGCAACTTGGTCCGCGTGAAATTTCACCCTCCCCCATTCACCCTCTTAGGGGCGAAACTTCGAAAAACCCTTTCTTAGTGGATACCTACTCTTCACAAAGAACACACCCTCCAAATTTCTTGTCTCTAGGAGCAGCGGTTTAGGCTGTGCGTTGATACATCAGTCAGTCAGGACTTTGAATTTTATATATGCAGATTACTAACAGCGCCCCGCGGTTTCACCCGCGTAAGTTTCGATCCCGTGAGATTATCGGAATAAAAACTATCCTATGTCCTTCCCCTGGATGCAATCTATCTCTCTGCCAAATTTTATCGAAATCCGTTCAGTGGTTTAGGCGTGAAAAGACAGAGTTACTTTCGAATTTATAATATTATAGTATAGTATATGTATAGTATTACAGTATATAGTATGGATAACATAACATTCTAATTGGGGTGTTCAGTGGTGTGCGTTAATTCCGGGACAGTTTGTTTAGTACAAAATATTCTTTTCTTTCAACTACGTAGTAACGTTATCATTAATCACGACAAAACCGATCACAAAGGTCGTATTTTTTGCTTAGAACCAAAACAGTGCAGAAATGTTGTATGAAATCTCACGGTTGCACAGTTTTTCATTAATGCACAGTTTGTCATTAATGCACTGTTTTTTATTTTATATTTAGATATAAATTTACCACAGAGGTTTAATGTCTCCCATTATGTTTAATATAAAATGTATGCATTAGATCAAAAAGACACTGGCTGAAAATAAAAATCGCCTGAGTAAAACCGACTCTGTGAAAAAAGAAAAAAAAACAAATGGCGCGCATTTTGTACCATTGTGAAACTTTCATACTTCTTATTTTAGCGAGAAAAGATTTAAAAAATGGAAATAGCGATAGCGATATGAATGCAACTCCGGAAAGTATAAAAACAGCTGCAAATGAAATTGTTAATCACAATAATTGTTGATACATATTTAAACGCTTATGAAAACTGTGTTTTCATTAACTTGAGTTTTTATTTTGAGTAGGTATATTTTATCACGGTAGGTAGATTAGTAGTTGAAAGAAAAGTAGATTATGCATCTTGCTAAAGTGAGTATTTAATACACTCGTGTTAATTTAGTACCCTCGCATGCACTCGGGCACCAACATAACACTCGTGCAATAATAACTCACTTTGCGCTCGATGCAACAATCTACTATTATCTCCGTGTGTATTATAACTAACTACTCAAAAGGTCTTCCAATAATCTGATTCGATCACATCGCAACCAACGATTTATTGGAGCAGAGTAATATCAGGACCGATCACGTCAAAAGTCTACACGAGCGTGATAAAACTCTTCTTACCTATTTTTCTTTAACTAATTAAGATAAACCGTCAAACGGGGTGAATAGAACGGACGAACGAACGGAACGGAGAACTGGTGGATGGATACCAAGCTTCACAGCTTGGCTCATCGCCGCAAGGTTGCCTGCTTGTCGGTCTTCTACAGATTTTACTTCGGTGAGTGTGCCCAAGAACTCCACGACCTCATTCCACCGGCCCCCTTCTACCTTCGGTCATCCAGACGCACTGCAAGCTACCATCCCTGCCTAGTTGCTATTCCACCAATTCGCACTAAGCGTTTTCAAATGTCTTTTATAATGCGCACAGCAAAAGAGTGGAACTCTTTACCTGCGTCTGTGTTTCCGAGCGCATACAACCCGAATCTCTTCAAAGTAAGAGTGAACAGGCTTCTTCTTGGTAAGCTCACTCCATCGCCGACTTTGTCTCTGTCCTCTGACCTAGACTAGAGCCAAGAGCAAACCCATTTCAAATAAAATAAAATAAAAATAGAAATGCAGGGGTGAATCGGGGTGAAACTTTAAAAGCGATTTTACCATTGAAATAATATAGTTTGTTGCCAAAAAGGAGTCTAATGTGTTTATTGTATTATGCTTAACGATTAAGTGTCCTTTTCGGCAACAAACTGTATTATTTCAACGCTAAAATCCATTTTAAAGTTTTGTCCCAATTCACCCCTGCATCCCTATTCACCCCGTTTGGTGGAACAACAATAGGAAAATTAAAGTTTCAATGAATTATTAGTTATTTTCTTGTGTTTCAATTGAAAGTAAATTGTTATGATTGATACAATAAATTTTATCTCCATTTATTGTATTAACTTTAGTTATACGTAGTTCCCAATTAAATAAACAATTAGTAGGTCATTCAATCCGCCTAGCCTTTCCCCAACTACATAATTGGTGTCGGTTTCCAGTTAAACTGAATTCAGCTGAATACCAGTATTTTACATGGAGAGACTGCCTATCTGACTTCCACAACCCAATTACTGGGTAATACGATACCCCGTTGATAAGACTGGTTGTCAGACTTTCGGGCTTCTGACTACCCGTAACGACTGTCAAAGATCCACGAATGACAGCCGGGATCAACGGTTTAACGTTCTGTCCGAGGCACAGAGGGGTCACGCTATATAAAGATGGTCACCCATCCACAGACTAACCGCGGCAAGCGTAGCTTAACCTGATCGATCGACCTGTGCGGCTGTGATTATTTAGCAGTATATACGCTACCTATATATAAAAAAAACAAAAAAAAAATTATGTCTGTCTCTTTGTTCCGGCTAATACGATACCCCGTTGATAAGACTGGTTGTCAGACTTTCGGACTTCTGACTACCCGTAACGACTGTCAAAGATCCACGAATGACAGCCGGGATCAACGGCTTAACGTGCGAAGCACGGAGGGGTCTCGGTATGTAAAGAGGGTCACCCATCCACAGACCAACCGCGGCAAGCGTAGCTGCCGCTGCTGCTGGAAGCCGACCCCAACATGGTTGGGAAAAGGCTAGGCAGATGAGATGATAGGGTAATAAGGAGTGGCACCAAACACCACAGTAGCACATTCATTTCGTCCAATATCGAAAAGCGTGTCAAGAGATTCTACAAGTTTATTTTCAACTAGCTTCTACACACGATTTCGCCCGCGTGTATCTCGGAAATTATCCCACGGGAACGTGCTACCGGGACAAAAATGTATGTTACTTCAGCTATTTGCCAGTGAAAGCCTCGTCAAAATCGGTCCCGCCGTTTCGGAGATTAAAGTTCATTTCAAATAAACTTGCGATAAAGTTTGTTCACCTCCTTCTACTAATGTATCCCAATATTTCCAAACCATACGAAAAAAATGTATGGGCAGTGTCGGTAACACAATCAAAACATTGACTTACTCCGTGTTTGGTATTATGAAACTCAACCGATGCAATGTTAGCGACAGTTTTGTATGACGAACGATATCTATCGTAAGTTATTTGGACTTTTTAGTACAGGGTGGTTGAATGACATTTATCGCAAGTTTATTTGAAATACACTTTAGCCGGAACAAAGAGACAGAATGATTTTTTTTAAATGTTTTTTATTATATAATTATAGCGTATAATATACTTTCATATGCATTTAGTAAAAAGCTGTTATTTTATTTGATATTACAAAGAGACACTTCAATTTTATTTATTTGTATAGATTCAATAAGCAGCTTTAAATGAGAGATAAATGTCTTGAGGGAATGGTATCAATTCCACCGCATTATTTTATTCTTAGAAATATGTCTGACACAGAGTTTCCTTGCAATGTGATTGTGCAGAATTTGTAAGAGCTACAAAAGCGTGTTTAAAAATTTTAAGTTTTAAATGGACAGAAAAATTAGTACCTACTAACAAGTATACCTGTATTTTTAAGGTGTACATAATATTATAGAGTATTCTATTTATTATCCATCGAGGACGGTCGTATCGAGACCGGTCATCTCTTAACTGCCAAACCTTATTTTTAATCTTTTATTTTGAATTGTTTCTTCATTTGTGTTTTTTTTTACAACAATGTAATGTCTCACTTTTTGAGAAGCAACAAGAATAATGTGTACCCAGGATTTTGTTATATCTTGATTTTAAAAAGTGTCCATGGAGTTTCTTGCCCGTTCTTTTCCATAGAGATATACGTTTTGGAATGGGCAAGTAGCTTCAACTTTCTGACTAACTGACCGACTATTTAATTTTGACAATTCAAAAGTGCGTGTACATGGTTTAATTGAAATAAATGCTTTGAGTTTGAGTTACGATTGATTTTTTGTAGAAATAATATCAGAATTATCACTGTGAATGGTCATTGTTTTCTGTACCCTGTTTGTCATTCATTATTATCTGAAAATGTTGTTATCATATCCATATACCTATTTAGGTTATTTAGGTAGTTAAAATAAAGTATATAAACGTTACAGGTGCCACTGTTTTCCGGTCTCTAAAGGCGCGCGTTAATTTATTATTAACGAGAGAATTACGTCACCACATCCCTTTTCCTCGTTTATACGATAAAAAGGGTTTTACTGTAAAATTCAAATCCCGGTCCAAAGAGATCAGAGAAAATCAAGTTGTGTTGAGAATCTCCTTATGTCGCGTTCCCACGGCCCGGTACCTGACAGGCCGCACCAGGCATTGCTACGCGTGTCGAGGCCTGTTGCGGCCCATGCCGAGCATTCCCATGTAAACCAAGCAAAAAGAAACGCGCCCGTACAGGCCGCAACAGGCGCCCCCGCGCCGCACCTATGAACTTACCGACTCCTGACGGATCGGACGGCCTCATAGGATGCGATGGTTCCCACGTCCTGTTGGCATGACCTGGGGCGGCGCGGCCTGTGAGAAAGCGGACCGTGGGAACGCGGCAATACTGAAACCGGATAAAAATTTACCGCGTTGTTGGACACTAAACGCCCCCAAGCGTATCTAATAACAGTAAAACTTCTATTGTGTCTCATTCAGTAACCCTTCAATTTAAAACAAGGCGCAAACAAGACTCAAAATAGTTTTATCTGTTGCAGATTGAACAAATTGGCTCATGTTTCCTGTGTAGATTTTTGACAATTTCGATCTTTCTTCTACCCACATTAATAAGACTGATTGTGCGTGCCAACTGCCATTGCTGTTTTAATATCATCATCATCATTTCAGCCGAAAGACGTCCACTGCTGGACATAGGCCTCCCCCAAAAGGGGGGGGTTTGCCATAATCGCCACGCTTGGCAGGCGGGTTGGCGATCGCAGTATAGTATGGTGGTGGAATGCATAGAGAACGCTGCTGCCCATTCTCCGGTACGCCCCTTAGTCGCCTTTTACGACACCCACGGGAAGTATGGGGTGGTGCTATTCTTTAAGTCCGGCACCACACAGACAGTTTTAATATAGCTTTAGTTTATTTATTATGTAATAAACTAAACTAAAAAAAGCCTTGCTGGGCTTGATTCACGTCTGCATACAGCTTGTTTTAGGCGACTTAATCCTTAACATCCGTAACACATGAATTCTTACCCATCTTTGAACATGTCGGTCAAAAAGAACCAACAGCATGCGTCAATGGCAATCTGTTTGAGACGATTTTTACGAGGCACAATGTCATCGTAAACTTGATTTGTTACGAGAAGTAAACAGATAAAATAATAACTGATTGAACTTCGGCAAATAATACCCCGTAGTTTAGTCTGTATAGTATTTAACAACGCAATTTGGAATCGTTAATTTTAAAGCCATCAGTTTGATGCTCCAAATTCCCGAGCCATTTCGGAAGGAATTCAAACGTTTTGGGAATTTGAGCTGTGTTAATAACGTTTATTTAAATACGATCTCTGTTTTCTTTGTTTCCTTAGGCTAGTAGCAACTAAAGGAACATTCCTATCTTGAGGATAGCCACTGTGGCAAGGATCGTCAATATGCTTTGCAAATGCTCTGGCTAATTGCGATATATGAAAGGCAGCCTAATTAAGGATACGCCGACCGCGCAAAAGCGCCCTCATCGTTTGTTTGGTTATTTCTTTTATTTTAGAATGAAGATGCAGAAAATAAGCACGTTAAGTTGTGCTCCACAAGATTATACGTTAATATTATTATAAACGGTAGTTTTACATTGTTCCGTTTTATTATAATCGCTAAAACGGAAAATAGTGCCGCACTATTAAAGGGTTTTACTGGAAAATTCAAATCCTGATCCAAAGAGATCAGAGAAAATCAGGTCGGCGTAGCCTTAAGGACCAGGACTTAATGCCTAAAAGTATATGATCGACTACAGTAAACAAAGTCAGAAAAATATATGATACTTATTCTTCAAGTTTATGCTAGATAGATAGTGATAAATGATAAATGATTTTATTTTTGTAAGTAGGTTTGTACAAACACTTTTACGCGTCAAAGAAAATCAGTGTGTGGAAAACTTAATACAACTAATTCGATAAGATAGAAAAAAATCATGAAGATACCTCTAAAAACTTTCTATTTACAATAAAAACCATATTACTAATATACATACAATCATTTTGATTGTTTGTCAGATTATTCTACAATAAACATACTAAATCACTAGTGTTTAAACTTTTTAGTCCAAACAAAATCTTTAATATGCTTCTAGACCCAGCGGTTTATGTTGTGTTATTCTGGTAGGGATCTTGACCGCACTTCCGGGATTGTCCTGATAGCCATGGAATACCTCTCCACTACTCATAAGCAGCTCAGGACATGTTGCCCCCTTGTCGCTACGTCACTGTGTGCTAGCGACCGTTTCTGGGGGCCCAACCAATAGTCCAACTTTTTATTTTTCCATATCCTGCAATAGTCCTACACCAACCGGGGGTTATCCTTGGGTGCACTTGCATAGCGCATACAGGGATAATGGTCGGTTGGTGCCGCATTTCATTAAAATTTCCTAAGGGGCCTCTGCGAGTTGGCTTCGGCCCCTCGTACGCCCTCCAAAGGACCGGGACCCCAAGGTTCCGAGATATATAAATTCATAAATAATAATAATAATAATTGGCAACACTGATACGTCAACAACGTACATTTTTCTCTTTTATCTTATATTTCCTGTTTTTATTAATTTCCCGTCTTTATTGATATCAAGCATATTGCAAAAAACCTTTTCGAATAAAACATATTAAATCTATAAACAATAAACCAAAAATAAAATGAAAAAGCTAAAGAAACATAGAAAAATTAAAAATGACGGCTGTCAAATTTGGCCTCCGAACAAAATAAATCTGTGTGAGATAAGAAGATTATAATAGAATGTTGACGAGATCAGCAGCACGCCGTGCACATCTACCACCTCCGGACTCGTCGCTCAGCCCCGCCCCGCCGCCGCCGGAACCCAGCCCCATCGAGAGTGCTGTGACACCGGCCGTGGCAGTTGCGTCGAGCTCGAGCGACGAATATTTTTCCCCGCCGACGTCGCCAACACCCGTACGTCGGCAGGGGAGAGGCCGGCCACCGAACAGCTTGGGACTTAGGGGCCATCCGGCCCCGAGTCGGGTCCCCGCTACCGGTGGTTGTGTGCAGCGCATGAGATGGACTCAGTCTATGAACGAGAACGTCATGCGCGCATATTACGGGTCTACAGAGGGGGGAATTAACCTCACTGCGTACCGCGATAGGATGCTGTCTCTGTTCCAGGAACTGGAACCAACCGTCAACGTTTCGGCCCAACGACTGTCGGATCAGGTGCGGGTCATCCAACGCAATCACAGGTTGGACGATATCGCACTTGATAGGCTGCGCTCAGAGGTACTGAGCAACCATATCGTCTCGACTTCGGCACAAACTGCGGCACAAGTGTCAACTGTTGATGCCATCCCGCCGCGGTTCAATCGTGTTGAAGAAGAAGATGATAGGGTTGACACAGTAAGTAGCCAGTGCAACGTTCGACTGAGGAGCGCACTGGAGGATGCATTACGCGAGTATAGGTCCACTCCAACCGAACTTAGGCCCCGATTTGGTAATCGGGGGGTTTTTTTGTGCGGTTACCCATGCACAAAAAAAATAGGGCGCTGGTGTGTGCTTTGGACTCGCAGCTCAAGAATTTCTTCGAGAGCAGCGAGGATCTCGTTGATACACACTCGATCCTGTACTGTGCGGCTGTTGCGGCATGTCGTTTAGCTAACGTCAAATTATCACGTTGTGACGGAGCTACTCGAACAAAACCAGCCGTACCAGCCTGGCAGCGCAGGATCGAGCGTCGTATCGATGGGGCCAGGGTACTCATCGCCAAACTATACTGCTTCAGGGAGGGCAATACACGACTACGAGTGATGCGCTTTGTAAGGCGGGCATTCTCGGGGACTGGAATCAGCCCTCGAGAATACATGTCCCGTGTCACAGAGCGCATCGACTTCCTGAAGCAGAAAGTTTGTGCATGGGCGAGCCGAATTCGGCGGTATAAACGGCGGGTGGATCGATACACGCAGAATCGCATGTTCCAGAGCGATGAAAGGTGGGTGTATAGAGCTTGGGAGCGACCTGAACAAAATGTGACAGACGTATGCCGCCCAGATGATGCCGCCACAAGTGCATTCTGGTGCAGCATCTGGTCGGTGCCCGTCTGTCACACTGAGGCTGGCTGGATGCAGGATGTCGAGCGAGTGTGTGAGTCTGTACCAGAAATGGAAAAAGTCCTGATTACGCCATCAGACGTTGCCAGAGCAGTCCGTCCGTTATCGAATTGGAAATCTAAAATTTGGCTGAAATGGCTAATTAGTTCACACACTTGCCTGGCATCTCAGTTCCAGTCATCCTTAAAGTCTGGGTCGCTACCGCAGTTTCTAACAACAGGCGTTACCCACCTGCTCCATAAATCAGGTAGTCCCGCGGAACCCAAGAATTATAGACCGGTCACGTGTTTGTCGACGGTTTATAAACTTCTTACATCCATTTTGAGAGCGAAAATTAATAAGCACATTGAGAGTAACTCGATTATGTCTGCTTCTCAAAATGGATGTAGGAACGGGTCCCGCGGTACTAAGGAGCTACTCCTCATTGATATGGCCATTAGCCAACAGGTTCGTCGATCCCGCAAGGATTTGTCGACATGTTGGATAGATTACAAGAAGGCCTATGACTCAGTGCCACATACATGGCTCATGAGGGTGCTGGAGTTGTACAAGATAGATGCAACTCTACGCACCTTCCTTGAGTCGTGTATGGGGCAATGGAAGACGGTCCTTCGTTATCCAGGATGTCGACAGATCCAGGGAAATGATGAGCCTGTATGAATTAAACGGGGAATATTTCAGGGCGACAGTTTGAGTCCACTTTGGTTCTGCTTAGCCCTGAATCCTCTAAGTACACTACTGGAGGATTCAGGTCTAGGCTATCGGTTGAGGAGAGGTGGTCAGGTCATATCTCACCTCCTTTACATGGATGATTTGAAACTCTTTGCCCCCAACAAATTGCGTCTGATGGAGCTACTTAAGGTAACTAAAACTTTCAGTAGCGCCATCAAGATGGAATTTGGTGTCGACAAATGTGCAGTCATGCATGTAAAGCGAGGGGGGATTATGGAATCCGAGGGAATTCAACTCTCGGATTCCATAAGCCTCAGATCCCTCTCCTCATCCGAAAGCTATAAGTATTTGGGTATGTCGGAAGCGTTAGGCATCAACGATGCTGACATGAAGCAATCGTTGAAGGAGCGCTTCTTTTGTCGCCTGAAGAAGGTATTAATTAGTCTTCTTTCGGGCGGAGATAAGGTGCGCGCCTTCAACGGTTGGGTCATGCCGGTTTTGATGTACTCTTTCGGCATACTCAAATGGACTCAGACCGAACTCGACGCCCTGGATAGAAGAGTCCGTACACTACTGACCGCAAACCGGATGCATCACCCACGATCATCGGTGATGAGACTGTATATCCCGCGGAAGTGCGGGGGTCGAGGCTTTTTAAATGCGAAGACCCTCCACAACCGCGAGGTGTGCAGTCTCAGGGAATATTTTTTAAAAGCCGAAGTGGGTATGCACCGTGATGTGGTCGCAGTGGACAAGGGGCTCACCCCGCTCTCCATGGCTAAAGAGAACTGGCGCAAACCTGTAGTACTTTCTACTGATGACCGCAAGAGGGTATGGCAAAGCAAGGAGCTTCACGGGCGCTTCTATCGGGCTCTTCATGAGCCCGGTGTAGTTTTCATAGCGTCCGTATCCTGGCTACGTTTTGGTGACCTTTTCGGGGAAACTGAAGGTTTTGTCTGTGCAATTATGGACGAAGTTATCTTAACGAATAACTACCGGAGACATACTATGAAGGACGGGACGGTTAACGTGTGTCGGGCATGCCACCATCCGGGTGAGTCTATCAGACATATTATCTCTGGTTGTTCTCGTCTGGCTAACGGCGAGTACTTGCACAGGCATAACCAAGTGGCTAGGATTATTCACCAGCAACTTGCTTTGAAATATAAGCTTGTGGATTCTGAGGTACCGTATTACACGTATGTGCCCGACCCAGTTCTTGAAAATGACCATGTCACGTTGTACTGGGATCGGTCTATCATTACTGACAGGACTATTGTTGCCAATAAGCCTGATATAGTGGTGATAGATCGATTAGCGCGCCGCACAATGATTGTCGATGTTACCATTCCACATGACGGGAACCTCGTGAAAGCTGAGAAAGAAAAACAAATTAAGTATCTCGACTTAGCACACGAGGTTGTTGACATGTGGAATGTGAGCTCGGCTATCATTGTGCCGATTGTCGTATCAGCCAATGGACTGATGGCCGAAAGCCTCGATCAACATCTATCGAGGCTCTCGTTAGGTGGTTGGATCAAGGGCCTGATTCAGAAGGCAGTACTCCTCGATACGGCTCGCATTGTGAGGAGGTTCCTGTCTCTGGAGCCCTAACCACCGGTAGCTTGGACCCTGCTCCCGACACCGGCGGATCACTATTTTTATATTTTTAAATGTTTTTTTATAGTTATTTTTTATATTGAAATATTTAAAAATGTAATTAATGAGGAATATAAACGAATAAACGAAATAATAATAATACTTTATTGATGGAAGTCCTTACAATTATGCTTAATATCTAGCTAAAGTTCTTAATAATTAAAGGCGCACAAATATTGAAACCCTGACTCCTAAACTAGGAATACCTGTGACTTAGGAGTCAGTGTTCTACTGCCACTTGGACACTAGATCCCTATGGAAATTAAGAGCTGATAAGCTGATATTACACAAAAAGAATATACTATTATGTTGTGAATACTAAAAAGTTAAATTAAAATTATGATATGTAGTCATAAAAAATAATAATAATAACGTTTATTTGAACTCAATAAAATATAGTCTAAATAATTGTATTCTAGTTCTTAGGAATATCAGTTATATTCCTAAGAACTAGAATACAATTATTTAGAGTATAACTAAAACTATATGAACTCCTGAATTCCAAACTAGGTAAAAACCTGTATCTTGGAAATCAGTGCTCTTCCGTGGTAAATTAGGTGTAAAAACTTACAAATCACACAATGACAACCTACAGCTGTTGACTATTTCTGTTTTTTTGCTCGTGATTAAAAATCTATTTTATTTTTATTTTTCTTTATTATTACAGTTAATTATCTTTTTGTATACCTACACGTGTTTCTGTGACAAAAAACCAATTTTTCTTTCTTTTTTTCCTCTAACTATAATCACACTCCATTATTTTGTTCATAATCCAATACAAATTATAACAACACAATACCAAAAAGGTGCTCAATACTGCTATTCACGTACCACCCCACCTTAATACCGACCCTTGTCTCGAAAATACGGCGACACATACATATTAAGTAAAATTCCGCACCAACAGGATTATTCTGCAATCCAATAATCAGAATGATCGGGTACCTCAATTGAACCTTCATCGGAATCGCCCTCCACATTTTTCGAACCGAATCGATTTACTATGAAGGTTACCTAACCGATCGGATCACCTGTTCTTGGACAATCTGTTGGATCCTGCATTAAGTGGAAGTGAATCGATTAGGCATTAGGTGGATTGCGATTTTGAATCGATGATTAATCGTCTTATTTCACTGGCTGGTTAGTTATCTTAGGAAGGTATAGGTAGTTACTGGTTGTATTTTTGATTGGTGACTTCAGAGCAATATACTAAATTCTCATCTCAGAAATGCAACACGCACACATCACTCACTCACATTTATATTGTTTTAGTATGTACAAAAAACGGAACCCTTATAGATTCGTCATGTCTGTCTGTCCGTCCGTATGTCACAGCCACTTTTTTCCGAAACTATAAGAACTATACTGTTGAAACTTGGTAAGCAGATGTATTCTGTGAGGGTCTACCTTGTATAGCAGAACTTTTTACGTCATAATATTGTTTTGCATAACAACGGATAGCATAAACTTCATTTCGCAGAAAATCATTTCGCATACACTCAGTTGTCATACATTCAAAACTCATAATTTTGTTAGTCAGAATCATCTTTAGGCATAATGTTTATATCCATAATAATTAAAAAGCAGAACCATCATATCGCAGAAAATTCACAGTCAGAATCGTCTTTTGGCATACATTTTATATCGATAGTCATTAAAAACCTACCCTAACCTAAATGCTAATTACAAAAATATTGTCGGCTTGAATGCATGTAGCATGCAAACAGGCATACAACATGCAAGCAGGCATGCAACATGCAGCATGCATGCAGCATGCATGCAGCATGCATGTAGCATGCAAGCAGGCATGCAACATGCAGCATGCATGCAGCTTGCAAGCAGGCATGCAACATGCAGCAGGCATGCAGCATGCAAGCAGGCCGCATGCAACATGCAGCAAGCATTGTTTCTGTCACGGCTCCGGCGCTGCGGGGTTTGGGCGGCGCCACGCGAGCTTATCGTCACAGATGGTTTTAACGCTCACCACCGCAGCTTCGGCTTGCTGGCCGGCTTCGCCGGCCAGCCTCAGCCGTGGTGGCCGGCCTTCAAACCACCTGCTCCTCAGTTCGCGGGCCGCCCTACCCCTCCGCGCCTACGCGGGTTTAAATTACACTCTAGGGGTAGGGCAGACAAGACTGCGTAAAGTCGGTTTCGCAGCGATTCGTTTCTGTCACAAAATTTTGCAGCACAACGTATTGACTTTTTATGACACGTATATATTATAAGTTTTTGATGTTTTGAACACTAATTTTTACAAGAAGATACATCTATTTTAATTTTTGATGTTCAAATATGCACCCATACCAAATAATCGTATCTCTAAATAAATGTTATGCTGAACAAAATTATGCATAATATTAATTATGGCAAAGGTAATTATGCGAAACAAAATTCTGCCAAGATAAAAGTATGCCATTGTAAATTCGGACACGTAAATATTCTGCCAAACAAAAGTTATGCTAAATAATTTTTATGCCTTAAAAATATTCGATTAAATAAGATTATGCCATGTGAGTTATGACAAATAAAAATCGGAGTATCAAGATTCTGCCAAATAGAAGGAACCCATTCTGTGAACCGCATTAAGATATTCACACAAAAATAGAAAAAAAAACATTACATTTTGGGGGTCCCCATACTTCGAACTGAAACTCAAAATTTTTTTTTCATCAAACCCATACGTGTGGGGTAAGTATCTATGGATAAGTCTTCAAAAATGAAATTGAGGTTTCTAATAGTTATCATTTTTTTCTAAACTGAATAGTTTGCGCGAGAGACACTTCCAAAGTGGTAAAATGTGTCCCCCCCCCCCCGTAACTTCTAAAATAAGAGAAAGATAAAACTAAAAAAAATATATGATGTACATTACCATGTAAACTTCCACCGAAAATTGGTTTGAACGAGATCTAGTAAGTAGTTTTTTTTTAATACGTCATAAATCGTAAAAAAAACATTTAATTTCATCAACCTTATGCATAAACCCGGATGTTACGGAACCCTCGGTGCGCGAGTCAGACTCGCTCTTGCCCAGTTTTTGATACTTACTTTGATTAAGAAACATGTGAGATAAGTATATAATTATTATGATAAAGACTTTGGGTTAATACTGAGTAAGTAATTGTGTTTAGCTGGTAAGCCTTTATACAGGGTTTTTGGTAAAACATTAACAACCTCCTAAGAGGTCATTGTACTCATCATTATGAACAACTCTTTAACTATGGGACCAAACCTGAAATCGCGAAAAAAAAATCTGCTGTTCCCTACATTTTGACGAGTTATACGAACATAAATGTAGGGAACAGCTGATTTTTTTTTGCGTTTTCATGTTCCTCTTAAGAGGTTGTTAATGTTTTACCCTGTATCTATACATATAATAAATCTGTAGAAGGGTCAATTCTGTACATTGAAAATATTGAAAAAATAAATAGCGGGGGGTGTTGCTGGACCGAATATGTGATTAAAAAAATTTTTGTCTGTCTGTCTGTCTGTCTGTCTGTCTGTCTGTCTGTCTGTCTGTCTGTATATGCAGGCATCACGTGAAAACTAACGGTTCGATTTCGATGAAACTTGGTATAATTATACCTTATTATCCTGGGCATAAAATGGGATACTTTTTATCCTGGAAAAATACGTAGAAAAAAAATCTTATTTTTCCGTTTTATTCATAGACGTTGTTCTGTAGAACCGCGAACACACGTTGCATTACCCGCAGTGGATAATTTTCCATTTCAATTTAAGAGAATACAGTTTCCTGTAGCTTTGTGTTACGCCATGACAATAAATATGGCTCAAGGTCAGACCCTAGGAGTTGCTGGCGTAGATCTTACCGCGAGTTGTTTTTCACACGGGCAACTTTACGTAGCTCTTTCCCGTGTGAGCAGTCCAAGAAATCTTCATGTTCATATTCCGGACGAGCTCACTAACAATGTTGTGTATGCTGAAGCTTTCAATTAACTTTCTGTCGCATTGTCACGATCACTTTTTTATTATTGCAAACTTTTCGTCACTGTCAGTAATTTACTGCTACATGCTACTTATCAAGGTCGGAATTACTATGAAAAAAATACTTACTACAGAACGCGAGCTCAACAGCAGTAGCTCAATAGAGGGATCTCCTTAATTATTATAGGCTTAGCCGTATTTGGGTCCAATAGATATTTATAAGATGTCATTGTCAGAGTTACTCAAAATGGAGAAATAAACCATCCACGCGAAGACCGACATCCGCGCGGACGGAGTCGCGGGCGGAAGCTAGTAAATAAATAAATCTTTTTTGCACGTGTTTCTGTGACATACCAATCTATTTTCCTTTCTCTCAATCTGTTTATTTCTACGTTATTTTCAGTGTTGTTTCAAAACATTGGATAAAGAAAATAAAGATTTAATATAAGTTCTGTACCGTCTAAAGTAATGTATTTACGCAATGACAAGTAAAGCAATTTTATATTCTCCAGCGGAGAAGCAAAGAGCTTTAATCAAATGTCAGTCTGAGTGATGAATGCTTTACTTCAAGCGTCAGGAATCTTCATTGTTTTATCATTTATCTACTGCTATTATATATAATAATTATTATTGAAGCACGTACTTTGGTACCGTATTTTGCATCATAACAATCTTCCCGAATATCATGTGTTACACAATATGCGGATACAAAGGCATTGGTCCCGAGATTTATTTACAAAATGCAAACATTGCATTTGATTCGTCCTAACCCATAATAAGTGTGACAGAGGTGTCAAAACGGAAGAGATATGCGATCCCCTCCGTTTTGACACCTCTGTCACACACAATAACGCAGTGACTTGTTTTGACTGCCATGGAAACAACTGATGTGATCTCAGCCTTCTCAGTTTTGAAACTTGAGGGCAAATCGGCTCTACTGTACTTCCACACCCGCGCGTCCGAAGCTTCACAATTTTAATAGCTATACATGTCGTTATGTTAAACACTTTTGCAAAATCCCGCACTTCGCAAACGCATAGTTTTTGAGAAAAAAATCTTAAAGTTACAGAAAATACAACATATTTACATTATAATTGACATTTTACCATAGATAATGTACGAATTTCACTTCTAGGTCGTTTCGTTTTAGGTTCAGACAAAGTGACGTTAGATTTTAGTGGTTTTTATTATGAATGCTGTAAGTTTTTTGACTTTAATCCATTTTTAACTGGGTAACGAAACGTAATCGAATGTAAACGTTGACGTTTGACAGTTGTCGTTCAGCAGTTCAGGCAGATTCGTCGTTTTAAATTATTTTTGTTTTTGTGTTTCCGATTACACTACACATTAAATCAACATAATATACAAAAGTAACACATTTGTAATGACTACTTAGGATGCAAGAGCGAACGAAGCGAGCTCGGGACTTGGGGCACCCCCACTCGGACAGGTTGGGTTCGAAGGGGATGATGGGGGCTCGAGTGAGCGAGCGAAGCGAGCGAACGAGCTCCCGTCATCCCCTTCGTGTTAGGTTCCTTTAAACCCTGTAGACAGAAATCCCCTTGAAGCGGGGCTTCCTCGACAACACACCCAAAACTACTTTACCACCTCATTGTTTAAAGAATTGCTTAGAATGAGATTTCTTACCGACAACAGAAATAGGGGACGAAGCGGCTCCGTCGACTACGCCTAACCACATATTTTTGTAGATAAAAAAAAACTTTGGGATTTTTTTTTTCACGAACACTTTGTTTTTGCGAACTTTGTGGTTTTCAAATTTACACTAAAAAGGGTCTTTGCAATCCAAAAAAAAAATTGCTACTATCAAAAAGCTCCGGGTGTGGAAGTACAGTGATTCCGGCAAATCTAACAATTTAAATCTTTAACGAACTGCATCTAGGTACTATGTACATAAGGCACCTGGCCTTAACTTACACATATTACATAATATACCATATGGCAAAAAATAAAGCTCACTTACCCTAACATCACCAGCCTGTAGCAGTTCTTCGGCGGGGGCACAGACTCGTCACAGGCTTGCAGCACAGGGGGGGCACTTGGCCCCGGTGACCTTTCAGTGTCAGATTCCTCCCCGATTCCCGCCCCCCTTCGACATAGCCACGACGCCCCGCACTTGTCCCTTGCATCTTCCACTGGTGCTGCGAACTGACATCTTCTTGGTGATCTCCTGCCACTGGCTAGGGAGGACTTAAGTGGGGACGGAGGGGCTCGAACAGGGCTAGAAGTGGCCCTGACCGGGGACGTCGACACTTTCACTGGGGATGATTGTAAGGACAAACCGCCTCGTTCGGTAGTCCCGTTCATCATTGTTGTTTATTTTTGGCACTTGAGTTCACATTATTGGTTTTGTTTTTTATTTCATTATTTTGTTTTTGGATTTAGTTTCACTTTTCTGTTTAAGTTTTTTTGTGGAGTTAAGGCTATGTTTTATGTATCAGTGCTGTAACACTAAGGGCTGATTTCACCATCTTTTATCGGTGGTATAAAATTGACGTCTGACGACAGTTCTTGTATGGAAAAACTGTCAAAGATTCAATTTTTTTTCTCAGAATGAGACTTATTCTAAGTATAACAGTATGGTAAAATTCGCCCTACGGGAAAAAACATAACAGAGAAAATTACTATTCAGATGATAAAAATCCCATCGTATATGTACAGAACCTACTCCTTTTCTGAAGCCGGTTAAAGTAATACACGTTTCGAAAAATATAAATTCTGCTCTCCTTTCCGATTGTAACAAGTTATTTCGGGTCCCTAGCCAGATAAAGTTATGATCATATTCTACTTTTGTTTTTACAACGCAAAACTGGGTGACTGGGGTGACTGTATATCCTAATCTGGCTTTTGACACCCGCACACAAAACAATTCATGAAGCCGGTTTATGTAAAATTGTCGAAAAGAAAGCAGAGAAAGAGCGGAAATATTTTTTAAATAGATACAATTCATTTTTAGGGTTCCGTACCTCAAATGGAACAAACGGAACCCTTATAAGGTCAGTTTGTTGTCCGTCCGTCCGTCTGTCTGTCTGTCAAGACCATTTATCTCGGAAACGCGTGGAGGTATCGAGTTGAAATTAAAACCAAATACTCAGCTTTAGAGTCCCTGGAAGTTGTGAAAAAATCAAACACCTAAGTTAACGTAAAAAAAACATACGGCCGTTTATGCCGCAAAAAACGTATATTTCGACACTCTCAAGAGAATCAAAATTTATAGGGTACCTCCCGTTGACCTAGAATCATGAAATTTGGCAAGAAGCAAAATCATATAGCACAAGTAAAGGTAAAAATCCGAAAACCATAAATTTGTAGGTAAAAAAAAAACCCGTGATAAACTATTTACGGTATGTAAATAGTTACAAAGTACGGAACCCTCGGTGCGCGAGTGCGACTCGCACTTGACCGGTTTTTATTATTAAGATGTAACAGGGTAACATCGATGAAATATATATTTTTTAAGGAGTCATGCGATCCGACCTTTCAGGTCAGATTTTGATGACGTTGTAAAACAAAAACGAGATCGTATCCACGTGTCCATCTACTTTAAAATACATTTTGAATAGATTCCGACAAAACTAGAAGGCGTAGAGGAGGCCTTTGCCCAGGTGGCACCCGTGAGTGGTACAGACAGGCTCAAAAAAAAAACCTCATCTCTATTGGTACTTGAACCGCTTCCTTTCCTTTCCTTCCTTTCTTCCTTCCTTTCCTTTCCTTTCCTTTCCTTCCTTCCTTTTTCCTTCCTTTTTCCTTTCGTTTCCTAACTTTGCCCATTGTCCTGTAGACCCAATCTAACCGGCCGGTAAAAACATTTTCGAGCGCGTTAAAATAAACTCCCTACCCCGATCCCTAACATTTGTAAGGTAGCCAGGTACACAATTTAACAAAAATAAAATACAAAACAAGGATAAATTATTTTTACACGTGCTCACGCTCCTACGTTTTGTGAAACTGAGCTCCTAACAAAAGGTAATTTAACGATTTTTATTTCAACGTTACGTTATTATTGTTATCTTCACAGAATGAATAAAGGCCTCAGACGGTAAAATAGTACTTTTGAAATCGGATATCGGGAGAAAAAAAGGTATAAATTGACCTATAATTTTCTCAGTACACACGCCTCCTCTCTTCGAGAGGGATTGGGACGTTCCTCATGCCTACCCGGGGTCTTGCCAAGCCACGTCAATCCATGGTCTTTCTGCGAAGCAGTCATGCTAGCGAATGAGATGGCGGGATGGCTGAGGGACAGAGCCTTACGTCCCAGCCGCCGCGGGAGACGCTCCGGGCGTCGAGAGCCGCGTGACGACTCCCGGCTACCGTAGGCGCGGGCCTGCGGACGGAGAGTAAAGGGTAGCTCACCGTCCGGTCAGGACCAGGCCCGTGCCGTACGTGTTCCACGCGCGCCTTAAAGAGATGTCAGCATCAATAGAGGCCTCTATTGATGCTGACATCTCTTTAAGGCGCGCGTTAAGGCCGAAGCCTGCCGGGTTAGCGGGATTGTCCGAAAGGGTTACCGCTGCCCGTTGCCGTTGGAACATAAAGGGCTAAGGAAGGAACACGGGTGGGTTTTAGTCAGTAAGAGTCTGACACTCCCTTACGCCCCACCCAGAGCGGGAGGGGGTCATTTGATGATTTCCCATCATCAAAAAAAACCGGCCAAGTGCGTGTCGGGCCACGCACAGTGTAGGGTTCCGTAGAAGCCCGTTATCACAATGTAGTACGATTCTGTTGTTCTTTATTCTGAATAGGTAAAAAAAAAACATATTTTGTTTTTCAATGCAAGTCTTTACCCATTATAAACAAGCAACTACTTCATCTCAGTCACTTTAAGGACGCTATAACATTTTTCCACGAATAACAGTGTTTTTCAGGTACTATTTTAACAAACTGGAGTCACAACTGCGCGGATATCTTGGTTTCAAATTAAAGATAATGTATTCATCTCCAGACTGGGCCCAAAGCAATTAAATAGCCCCATACAAAATTTTCACACAAATACGTTTTTACCATCACAATAATCGCAAAAAATTAAATATAAAGGGGTCTGAATAGTACCCAATATAGCTAAATCCAATGCATATTTTAACTTAAAAATAAGAAGATATTGTTGCCTATATATAATTCTATAAAGATAAGCTAAATATTTTGTAGATAAATAAATAACATTTCATTTATGAGAAAAATAAGAAACGCTCTCAAATTTCTCCATACATTTTCTACCCGCGGACACTTGCCGGTTGGTCATTCCGCGCTCAGACGCGCCCGTGGAAGCACGCCTATGTAGCTTTTTCGCAAAAAATAATTACGTTAAAAAGTGAGTTCCGTTTTGTGTACTCCACAGTACGATGTTGATACTTTTTCGAACCGAAATAAAATTAAGTACGATTTTTGGAATTTGTTTTAGAAATAAATACTTAGTTGTAATTTTTTGTTTAATGGATGTAGATGACGGATAAAGACTGTATAAATATTTGTGTTTAAAAATTATAATAAAATAAAAATCTCGGAAACTATTTTTTTTTAGATATTCGATACTATAGTCGATTTTGGGGTGGTGATTACGAATATGACATCCTTTTTTTTATTCAAGATGGTGATTGTATTTTTAACCGACCTCAAAAAAGGAGGAGGTTGTATATTCGAGCATAACTCCGTCATATACGGACGGACGGATTAGCAAAATTCTTTCTTTGTTCGAAAGAGGTTTATTTCAAAATAGTCCCATTTAAATTTCGTAAAGATCTGATGGTGATTTTCGGAGACATACAACGGAACTCTTCAATAAATGCCAGCAAATCAACCGCGATTGCTGCTATCGCATATCTATGCATTGTTTACGCAATCACATATCATAACATCACGCCTGTACCCTCTAAAGGGATACGCGGATGTGTTCAGTAGCTTCCTGTCACTGATATTCACATAGCAAGTAGTGTTATATGCATTTGTGTGCAGTAGGTGGGTACAACTAAAAAGTGAAAAATAAAAACGTTTTTACAAAAAAAAAAACGGTTTCCAAAAAAAAACCACAAAGTGAAAAATAAATGTTTGTTTCTTGTTCTTTTTTTGTTTAAATGGATATACTTTCCAGGTGGTCAGGTCAATTGTCAAAGTCAGGATCTAATGATGGGATCCTGGAGAAATCGAAGGAACTCTTCAAATATTATAGGCACACACACTTATAGCGATTTGGGTATTTTTTATAGTAATTCGTGGATTTGCTCTCGGAAAGCACCGTTTAGTGAAGTGCAACTGATGATGAAGACCACAGATGGCCACCGGAACTACTCAATAATAAGTATTTCAAGGGTTGCGATTCGATTACTTTAATATGGTTGCTAAGCAACTTATGCTCGTCACAATGAGAATAGTAAAATGGAGCTGATAGGTGAATACCAGGAGAACTCCTCAACAATTAACGTCCCTGCATTTTGTAAAAGGCGATGAGCAAGTTTACATTAGGTTATTGTAAGTTAGATACGTCATTATAAACAGACCCGACTAAAAAGCGAGAAATAAAAACTTTTTAACAAAAAAAAACCGACTTCCAAAAAACACTACAAGGTGAAAAATAACTTTAATTTCGGAACTCGGTGTGAGTTCCGAAATTAAAGTTATTTTTCACTTTATAGTGTTTTTTGGAAGTCGGTCGGTTGTTTTTTTTTAACTTTAATTTCGGAAGTCGGTGCCTTTGGATCCGCCAAAGACACCGACTTCCGAAATTAAAGTTATTTTTCACTTTTTGGAAGTCTGTTTTGTTTTGTTACAAAGTTTTTTACTTTTATAAAAAATAATAACTCTCGCCCCAGTAAATAAAATACTTAAGTACTGTTTTCATAAGTGAATGATTATTTTTAAATATCACTACGAAACTCTACGACAACTCCCAGGCTAGTATTTGATTATGTAGGTAATGCTCCAACAATTGTCATCAAAAACAATATTTAAAAGTACTTACATCTTTTCAAACTAACAGCAGACTGAAGGATAAACGTAGATGTTCCTTGTAATACTAAAATGTTAAGGTCGTTTTTCGGCACCTACATAGGTAATGTACGTAATGACTGATGAACTTCAACAATACTATAAACGTGATTATTACACATAGTAAGTACTAATAACAGTTACCAAATTCGATTGCGAACTAACAACTAACTTTACTCAATAAATACCAGTAAAATTAAAAAATAATACCTTCAAGTACCAAGATTAGTTAAGTTACGTATAAAATCGAGCGGACAATGGGTTCAATGTGTGCGTGCGCGTAATGTTGTTGTGTTGCGTTTCAAATACCTAAACTTGAGCGAGTTCAAAATGTGATAGCGTCCTTAAAGGATTAATACTAAGGATTTTGTATTTGGTACAAAATTATCCAACACCCAAGTTCAACGACTATTACTGCTAAACTAATAAAGTTATCTTAACCGCTATACTTTTCCTTTAAAGTTTATAAAATGCACTTTCATCGAGAATTTTTCCAGATTTTTCAAGCTAGTAGTTTAGCTTTTAGAGGGGGGGGGACGCCCTACTGGAACAAAAATTTGCACTTTAAACTTTAATATTTCGTAAATGGAGCATTAAATCGAAAAATAATTTTAGCAATCCCTAAGCCATTTTAGAAGACCTATTCAACGATACCCCACACGATGGGGTAGATGATGAAAAAAATATTCATCCCCACTTCACATGTAGGGGAGCTACCCTAAAAAAAAATATTTACCAAAATTTTATTTTACCACTTTGTTGGCGTAACTGATATACGTACTCCTACAAAATTTCAGCTTTCTAGTGCTGACGGTCACAGAGATTAAGCGAGGACGGACAGACAGACAGACGGACGGACAGACAGACAAGGCGAAACTATAAGGGTTCCTAGTTGACTACGGAACCCTAAAAAAAAAGGATTGGGCTGTAATCTATCACGCGGGCCCAGTGCGGGTTGGTAGATGTCACATGTCTTTAAATGTTTGGTTCATAGATATTGTTAGGACATGCCGGTTTTATCATGATGTTTTCCTCACACCATCTCGTAAGTCGGGGCCGTTACCTCTAGTGGGTTTCTACTGCTCTCAGTAAAAAGGTGACTGGAGTTATTGTAGTACCTTTTGCAGGATAGGCTACACTGAAATAAATAAGCTACACTGAAGTAAATAAAAATGAATAAACATTAATCTGAACTGCTTTAAACAGTTCCATGCGCCTAACGTTCAAAGCAGTATTTTTACTGATCCGAAAACAGTTAAAGCTTGAGGCAAAATGTTACCATCATAACAGTAGAAAAGGCCACAAAAAATTAACTGTTTTATTCATAATTGGTGATATCGTTCAAACCATTGAAATTTGCTTACATTACAGCAATGGTGGTTTTCCTTTTTTTTTTTGTGTTTTCAGTAAATAGTATATTCAATCATTAAAAGTTACTGTTTTGCCTTTTACTGTTTTACAAAAATTTCTTCTTACTGTATAAAGTCAGTAAGTCTTAATGAAATCGCTATAATGAAGTAGTAAGAAATTATTTTTTTCAGTGTAATAGGAGCTACGAGCACTCGATCGACGTGGTTAATCTGCGCTTGATAAGGTCAATCCTAGCTGATACGGGGTCAAAAGGTCGTGGAGCGGACCGATACGCGGGAATCTGCTGATGAACAATCGATTGATGTGGCGACGCATGGGGCCCGTCCCCAAGGACGTCGTCAATCCGTGGATCCCTAGCACGTTAAAAGATATGCCCTTTGATTAATCAACGTCTGTCTAGCCTTTTCCCAACTATGTTGGGGTCGACTTCCAGTCTAACCGGATGCAGCTGAATACCAGTCTTTTACATGGAGCGACTGCCTATCTGACCTCCTCAACCCAGTTACTGGGTAATACGATATCCTTTGCTAAAACTGGTTGTCAGACTTTCGGGCTTCTGACTACCCGTAACGACTGTCAAAGATCCACGAATGACAGCCGGGACCAACGGCCTTACGTGCTTTTCGAGGCACGAAGGGGTCACGATATGTAAATTCTATGTATTCTCCTTAATTTTCTATGTTCTCAATAAACTCTTAAAGGTTTTTCTAGTCTGGCAAGATGCAGCAATAGCCCCTCCATCAATCTATACTAATATGATAAAGCTGAAGAGCTTGTTGTTTGAACGAATTACTCTCTGGAACTACCAGTCGGAAAATTGCTACAAACATACCTCTAACAGTCATCGCTATTGTCTTCATAATTTTATTATTTATTTTAATGATGTAAGTAAGTAATGAATTTAATGATTTTTTATGGAATGGTGATTTTGTATATTGGGACTTGGTGCCTGAGTAAATAAATAAATTACTAGGTTAAAGCTAGAAACCTGAAAGTCTGACCACTATTCTAACCATCGACCAATCATTCTAAGTATCGGTACTGCCCGGTTTCTTCTTAGCGTCTCGATAGCAATCTAAATAGACTCGGCCCAGAATTCGGCTACTTGTTTGGCGCCATCACCAGCGTCCACCAGTTCCTGTAACGAGCAGCTGACAGGACACGCAGGATACGATATTAAGTGTCCCATTGTTTGTGGAACAGCACCACATTTACACTCCAAGGCGGAGTCGTCTATGAATCTCCACCTTAACAGGTTTTCCTTGCTTCGGCCAACTTGGGTCCGGAGTCTGTTTAAACTACCCGGTAGATAGAATTTAGATACATTTCAGATGACAATCGCTTCAAATAAAATACACATTCAGAAGCCAAAAAGCAGACAATTCTGATATCCCAACGTTAGACCGATTTTCAGAACCCCTAAAACCTTAGAAGAGCTGAACCTTACCTTAAAACCCAATATCGCTATCAGCGGTAAATAATATACGTACATACATCCTACCTACCTGTTTGGGGAACTTTACCTTGATGGTTATATTATATCACGCCGTAATACGGGGATTTCAGTGCGTATCTCGACGTATCCGAAGTCATTAGGTCTGGATGGAAATAAGATGAAACTTGAGCGAGCGAGCAGAATCGATAGTTCATTATATGAAAGGGAAGTGAGGTAGTACACGTAACGATTTATGGAATCTTTTTTGCATGATATTTTTGAGCGTTGATCGGATCTCCGTCACGCCGCCCGGCGCCCCTCGGAGCGTTTTAGACCAGATCTCCGATCAATCGTGATGGTGAATAATTCAAGAACCAGTGCATAGAGTACCTACCTGACTAGTAACAATGTATCACTTTGAATAACCAACTAGCTATTTAATTTATTCATGGACGCTTTGTTGAGATTAGGGGAAATCGGAACTTATACCAACTACGTAATATGTCTGATATAGCCAACCAACTCTATTCCTTCAATGTATGATAAGTTGAGTAGAGGCCTTTGTCCTGAAGAGTCCTACTCGCTACTCGTAGTATTATTACCCAAAGGCAAAGACTCAGCCAATCCCACCTGGATTATTCGTTTTTGTAGAGAACATTAAAATGTGGCAAGAAAAATCACAAGCACTTCCATTTTAAATAACATCTGAGCGATAAAACATAAAGAATAACATCCGATAAACGATGAAGAAGTAATTAATGGAGAGGGCTATGCTTGGAGTTTCCCTGCGTGATCGAATCAGGAATGAGGAGATCCGCAGGAGAACCAAGGTAACCGACATAGCCCGAAGAATTGCCAAACTCAAGTGACAGTGGGCAGGGCACATTGCTCGCAGAACAGATGGCCGATGGGGCCGAAAGGTTCTGGAGTGGCGACCGCGTACCGGAAGACGTAGCGTTGGAAGTCCTCTCACAAGGTGGTCCGACGACCTTGTGAAGGCCGCGGGAACCCGTTGGCTGCGAGAAGCACAGAACCAGTCGAAGTGGAGGTGCTTGGGGGAGGGCTATGTCCAGCAGTGGACGTGTTTCGGCTGAAATGATGATGATGATGAAGATAATTAAATGGAAATTCCCAAACCACACGAGCATAGTTACCGCACTAACAATCTTCAAAAGTGTGCGAATTAAAATCGATAGCCTAGTCTTCTCTCTAATTGGAACAGTAATACAACATCGAGATCCGATAGTTTCATGACTTTCAAGGGATGCCTCGGATTTACAGCACACGATCGCAGGAATAGACGCGGGATTAGAGTTCGTTTATTGCTGAGAGCCCGGACTATGGTGCTGGAAATTATGATGAAGAACTTATTGATGTAAGATGAATTCTTTATTACTTTGTTTATTTTTATTAAATGATAAAATCGATAGCTCGGTTGGTCTGTGGATGGGTGACCATCTTTACATACCGTGACACCTCCGTGTCTCGGAAAGCCCGTTAAGCCGTTGGTCCCGGCTGTCATTCGTGGATCTTTGACAGTACTACGGGTAGTCAGAAGTCTGAAAGTCTGACAACCAGTCTTATAAAGCGGTATCGTGTTACCCAGTAACTGGGTTGTGGAGGTCAGATAGGCAGTCGCTCCATGTAAAATACTGGTATTCAGCTGCAACCGGTTAGACTGGAAGCCGACCCCAACATAGTTGGGAAAAGGCTAGGCAGATGATGAATAAAATAGCTTCTCTTATTGGAACAGCAACACAACATCGACACCCGATAGTTTCACGACTTTCAAGGGATGCCTCAGATGTAGATGCGGGATTGCAGTTCGTTTATTGTTGAGAACCCGGAATATGGTGCTGGAAATTATGATGACCAAATAAAAAGATATAAGGCAGCCCCTAAACCTGCAATAAGTTAGCCGCCGATTAGCCCATAAGCAAATTAAGCAATTGCTTAGGGCATCACGTCTCGGGGGCACCATAAGGCAAGAAACAGCACCGAAACAGTATTTGCTAGCACATGAACGGCAAGGCTGTTTATCAGCAAGATATTACAAGACACAAAAGTCACTCTAGTTGGAGATGTGCGCCAAACGCCAATCTTTACAAATCGCTCGTCGAAATTTTGGAAAAATATGAGGTGACTAGTGGATAGGAGGGCCTACAGGCGTGGATTGCTTACATTAACGACAATACATATAAATTAATGTAATTTGCATGCAATTACATTAAAACTCGCTCAAATTTTTGTTCAATAATTGCGCAATCTTCAATGCTAACTCTAAACGGTCATAAACATTGCGCAATAATATTGTATAGGTCTAGAGGCCACCTCAGATAATTGTATGATTAGTTCTTTATAGGTAGCCTTTTCTTGGGATAATCAAACAGCCATACGAAATAATAATGAAAACAGAATTTACAAGCACATTTAATAACTTTCACTGGATTCATCAGCAGGTTCCTTCGACATTTTAGGTTACCTACCACAACAAATATCAGCATCATTATAATAAAATATAATGTGTATAATGCCTATAATGTGTCTATTTGGGAACTGGCAACACTGCCTGACTGACATGTCAAAATTTTGTTCCGTATTTTAAAAATTAATTTTAATTATTTTTAAGTCTAATTAAGGTGATTTAATATAAGTAAATGTAAAATAAGTGCATAAATAGTCAGGATTATTGTTTTCCTGCAAATATTCACAGTAAAACGCAGTGTTTGGTTGCCCACCGTTACCGGTAACCTATTACGAACAGCTGATTTTCGACCCACGGATTTAAACGGGGAGTATTGTTACTTTTATTATTTATTTACCACACAGTCATCTCTTAGAATCGGTAACACGCCTTATTGAGTCCTAGAATCACTTTTCTTGGTGGATTTGGCACCTAGCAGTGGGTCAATGCCATTTCGTTTATGTACAAATTAAAATAGTGAATTATCGTAATATTTTTGATCCATAGTAGGTATAATATATTTGACACAACAACAAGAACGTAGAATATCGTTTATTGCATTGTTATCTGTATGTAAAACTAAAATAAAACATTAAAAAAAAAAAACTTTTTGTTCTAGGCATCCTACCCACATAAGGAAAAGTAAAATCATAAGACAATAGAATCAATGTAACTTTGTACTCGATTTAATCAAGTTGCATTTCAATTAGATTCAGCAGCCTACCTCATTTCTCTATAAAGCACCCCTAAGTTCTCACATTTTTCCTTTCATTTCTAGCTTTCCTTTTTGCCTGTCTTATTAGTTCTCACCGTTCCTTTAATTCTACTTTCAGTACTAATTTCTGAAACCATGCCTGTGATGACCCGTAAGGCTGCTGCTCAGGAGTTGGAGCTTAAGTTGAGAACGACCACTGAAGATCTTAAGGCTTCAAACAGCAAATGTCAACAGCTGTTACAGGAAATAGATGATAGTGAGAAGGAAATCGAGAAGGTCGTTTTCAAAAACACTAGCTTAAAACAAGAGCTAGTAGACCTACATCAACAATACCTGGATGTTGTCGATGAACGGGACAAACTGCGGGTGGTCACGGATGGTTTCAACAACTGCAGTAATATATATGAGGAGGCTTTATGTAGGGTTAGGGACCTTGAAGAGGAATTAATTCATGCAAATGTTCGAATCAATAAATTACAGAAACTAAAAGAATGTACTCAGGCTAAGGAATCCAATAACTTGTATAATGAATTATTAAACACTAACTGCAACCCCTTAATAACAATAGACCTTACTGAGGATTCCATTTTGAAACACAACAATAGTAGTTATCAAGTAAGTCAAAATAAAATTAAAAAATATGCAAAACTAAATAAAATCATAAATAAATGCAATAAATTTAGGAAACAGCAAAAACACAGTTCTAATAATATTAAACTAAGAAAAGAACGTGTTTTTCTTATAAATAAATTAAATAACTTTCAAATTAAATTAGAAGACAGTAAGAACATTTATGAGGTTGACACACAACGCTTACAGTCTGAAATTCAGGTACTTGAAGAGTCAATACATTCTCTTTATACTAAATATGTGCTGTCTGAAAAACAAATTCAGGAGCATATCCTTGCGACAAATGAGTTAGTGGACATGTGCAACTCCAATGCAGACAGAGTGGACCCACTGACTCTCAGCAGCCCGCATTGTTCATTGGAAAGCACATCCAATCTTGGCACTCTCCAAACTGAGGGAACGGAGGACCCGTCCCAGTCAGGAAGTGCTCAGGTCTCTATTCCAGATCTAGATACACCAGATGTTGAACAAGGTCCATTGCAAGTAGTTCAGACTGAGGCTAGTTCTCTCCCTTGTAGTAAAGTTTGTTACTGTTCTATTATGTTTTCTGATAGTTTTGGAAAAGGATTAGGTAAATTACTTAGCAACAACCTGTGTCATTCTTCACAAAACTTTTGCATGCCTCAGACTTCCTACAAACAAATAATCTCTTCAATAACTAGGAATGAATATGATCCTAATGCCATTATTACTGTACTTATAGGTAACAGTTTAAATGTTAAAAAAGATGATATCACTGATAGTGTCACCAACCTTATGAAGTTAAATTGTAAGAAAATAATTTTGTGTGCTTTTCCATATTTTGAGCACTTGTCAAACAGACAAAACAACTACATTCACATGTTAAATAATTACATGCATTTCATAGTTAGTCACCATAGTGACAAGTTTATATTTTTTGATACCAACATTTTTGTTGATAAGTTAAGGTCGACTAGGGATACTGTGTATCTGCCCATTAGTTTTAGACGTCAAATAGCTAGGCTATTAGCACTTAATATTAACCCAGACATAATTAGTATGTCGAAGTCATCCATAATTAGCACCACAATTAGTAATAGTACTAATGTTAAGTTGGTTAGCTCAGATATTTTAAACTAGTTTGTAAGACAACAGAAGGTACCACTAACAGTATAGCTACACTTAATAACAAAAAGGTATTTTCTGGCTCTAAAATAGTGAACTGCAGAAAAGGGGCTAAGCAGAAATCCTTGAAATTATTTCATCAAAATATTCAAGGTTTTTCTTCCAAACAATTGGAAATTGAGTTATTTTTAGAAAAAACAATGTTTGACATTATTTGTATAACTGAGCATTGGTTAAAAGATTCTGAAATGCTAATTAACTATGACAATTATAGTGTGGCCAGTTGTTTTAATCGAAATTCAATGCTGCGTGGTGGTTCACTAATCCTAATTAAAAGTTGTATTAAATTCAAACCTCGTAAAGACATAGTTGAACTATCAGTTGAACATAGCATTGAGCTGTCTTGTGTTGAGCTAGATAAGCATGTTATAGTGTGCGTTTACAGACCCCCAAATTATCAAAACTATTCTATATTTGAATCAGTAATGGAAGATGTTTTGGCAAAACTTGCGACTGGTAATAGATCAGTAATTATCTGTGGTGACTTTAATATTAATATTTTAGAAAATAATTTCAATACCAGTAGATTATTAAATTTGTTTAAATCATTCAATTTGTCAAATGTGTTTGTAGAACCAACCCGAACAACTACGACTACTGCAACATGTATTGATAATGTCTTTTGTTGCTGCGACTATTTAGATAAAGCCGTTGTTAATTATCTCCCTTCTGATCACAGTGGTCAAACTGTAACTTTTGAGTACAACATGCCAATACAAAAAGTGCAGATCCAATCCAGACCAATAACATCAATTAATTTAAATAAATTTAATAGCACTTTAATTTGTAAATTAAGTAATCAGAACCTTACAGTGAACAATGTTAATACTTTGTATAATGAATTCTTCTCGGTAGTCCAAACCGAGTTCAATAATTATTTTAAGAAGAACACTAAAAGTATCAGCCCTAAGTTTTTATTTTGTGACTGGGCAACTAAAGGGCTTAGGAAAAGTAGGGAAAGACTTTTCGAACTGTATGGCCTTAAGCCTTATATTAACACGGAAACTTTTAATAAGTATGTTGCTACTTACTCTAAAACTTTTAAGAACGCTTGTAAGGCAGCTAAAGCCTTATATATTAGCAACAAGGTTAAATCAGCAGACAATAAAATAAAGACGGTTTGGAAAATTATAAATAATGAAACAAACAGGAATAAAAAGCATAATTCTGATTACACACTACAGACGTCAAGCGGTCTCATTTGCGATAACAAAGAAGTGGCTCAAGAATTTGTAAATTTCTTTACTAGTATCCCACTCAAAACAACTGAAACCTTAAATTCCTCGCCCTCGCTCGCTTTTGATTTAGTAAGGGCGAACGTTTCAGCCTGCCCGATTGAATTTAACTTTAGGCATATTAACCCCTTAATTGTAATTAAAGCTTTTAAGCAAATTAAGATCAAATTGACCGAAGATATTTGGGGAATGTCCATTAAGATCTGTACCTCCATAATTGAGACTATTGCACCTTACTTAGCCTTAGTATTTAATTCGTGTGTGGATCAAGGAGTCTTCCCCGATTTAATGAAATACAGTAAGGTTATACCACTTTACAAATCCGGAGACAGTAAAGACACCAATAATTATAGACCCGTATCCGTTTTGCCGGTTTTCAGCAAGGTGTTTGAAAAGATAATGCTTAATCAAATGCTCAATCATTTTAACACGAATAAAATCCTACACGATCAACAGTACGGTTTCACCAAAGGTCGTTGTACGACCGACGCCGGCGTAACTTTATTAAAACACATTTTTAACGCGTGGGAAGAGGCCCAAGATGCCATAGGAATCTTTTGTGACCTCTCCAAAGCATTTGATTGCGTCGATCACCAAACCTTGCTTTTGAAACTTGAGCATTACGGACTTGGAAAACTTGCGCTCAGTTTAGTTAGTTCTTATTTAAATAATAGACAACAACAAGTTCAAATAAATGGTGTCAATTCACTTGGTTTAATAGTAAAAATTGGTGTGCCACAAGGCTCGATATTGGGTCCTTTCCTCTTTTTAGTGTATATTAATGATCTACTCCATTTATTAAAAAATCAACCACAAATGGTGTTATTTGCTGATGACACTTCCTTAATTTTTAAGGTAAATAGACGTGCTACAAATTTTGACGACGTAAATAACGCCCTACTGCAGGTCCAAAATTGGTTCACTGCTAATAATCTAGTATTAAATGGAAAAAAAACTAAGTGCATAAGATTTTCTTTACCAAATGTCAAGGGTAGTGATTGTGAGATAATATTGAATCAAGAGAAACTAGAATTCGTCGATGAAACTGTTTTCCTAGGGATCACGCTCGACTCAAGGCTACAATGGGGTCCTCATTTAAAATCTCTTGCAGGACGGCTAAGTTCAGCAGCTTATGCTGTCAGAAAAATCCGTCAATTTACTGATGTAGATACCGCGAGACTAGTCTATTTTAGTTACTTTCATAGTATCATGTCTTACGGTATTTTACTTTGGGGACGGGCTGCAGACAACGATTCTATTTTTATTCTGCAGAAAAGAGCCATCAGAGCCATATATAATCTCCGCAGGCGCGATTCTCTAAGGGAACTGTTTAAGGAAATTAACATCATGACGGTGCCTTGTCAATATATCTATGAAAACATCATGTATGTAAGGAAAAATTTACATCTTTTTAGTAAAAGAGGTGAAAGACATAATTATAGTACTAGAAATAGGGACCTATTAGTTCAACCAGGTTTCAGACTGGCTAAAGTAGATTCATCTTTTATGGGGTACTGTCTAAAATGTTATAATAAAATACCTCCCCACATTCTTCAACTGAATGAGACAAAATTTAAATCTTGTATAAAACGCACACTATGCAGTCAGGCATATTATAAGTTAGGGGATTACATCACTGACAAAAATGCCTGGCTCAATGCTAGTCCTGCTCCACAACTAATTGACTAACACTTGAAAATACTGTTGGAGCTGCTGAAGATTGTAAGACTATCCTTGCATTGTATAAACTCAATTTCCTTTGTATTGTATAATTGCATAGCACAGATGTGAGTTCTATGTAATCTATAGCTACCATTTACTGGGTAATAATATATCTTTCATTGACTTGAATATTCCCTGGCGGCTGATAGTGTGTCATGCTCACTCAAATGTCTCGCTGGCGGTGGCGTGTATGTTGGATCATTTAGCTCCCTTCAAAGTGGTTGAGCTGAATGGTGCTGATATATACGTCATGTTCGTGAACGGGCGCCGTCAGTTGGGACTGGTCATCACTTAGCCGCCTGGGCTTATTTTAATTGTTTTAATTTTGGATTGTTGTTTTGTTACTATTTGTTGTATTCTGGACGCTCTTAACGCGGACATCTTTTTATTTTTTTTTACATCGTTCTCACATTATATAATCATAAATTCAAAAGAAGTGATGTAACAAATGTTTTTGTAAAATGTAATTTAAAAAGAGTGTCCATGGAGTTTCTTGCCCGTTCTTCTCCATAGGTACCTACGCTTTGGAATGGGCAACTAGCTTCATATTTTATGACTGACCGACTTCTTGACAATTCAAAAGTGCCTGTTAAAGGTTTAATTGAAATAAATGCTTTGAGTTTGAGTTTGAGTTTGAGTTCTATAGTGTGTGTATGTTGTGTTACTCTTGGGACACAGGGGTGACTCTGTGGGAGGGAGAGCGCGCCACGACGCGGGCGCAGTGCGGGTTGGTAGATGTCACATGTCTTCGAATTTTTGGTTCTAGGACATGCCGGTTTCCTCACGAACTTTTCCTTGACCGTTTTGAGAGCAGTGATGATAAAATAATTTACACAAAGTAAAGCGCCCGTCTGGGTTCGAACCTACGACCTACAACTCGTAAGTCACCGCCGTTACCACTGGCCTACCACCGCTCAAGTGCTCACATATTACTCCACTACCTCACCATCATTTACATGTATAATATACGCACAAAATAACGGTTTTACTACCTAGTACTACGTTTACACCCAATACCATTCGATATACATAAAAGACCTAACAACAATAAAATATTAAATTTAGATCACGGTCGTATAAAAGTCATGCCCAGCATCTGAAAGCAGCATCGGCATCTCCGCATCTCGCATCCCTCAATTTGCCTACTTACTTTGAAAAGAAGACGCACTCTGAGCTTTGTTCATTTCTAGGCCAACGTGAAAACCTGAAAGACAATCCCTTTTAAAGATGGCCTTTATGACAACTAGGTTTAATAATTAAGGGGCTTACATGACCATAACCATGCGCGGTCACTGTCGGACTGCATAGAAAGAGAAGCGCGATGACACAACACTGGTAATTTATTGCAAAATATGAAGCAATTATTAATTCTAACCTATTGTTTGGACGAAAAAATTAAAACATTAGTATTTTAGTATGTTGCTTGTAAAATAATCTGACAAAAAATCACAATAATTGTAAGTATATTAGTATGGTTTTTTTAGAAAGTTTTTAGAGGTCTTCAAGATTTTTTTTCTATGGTATCAAATCAGTTGTATTATATTTTCAACACACTATCTACCTAGCATATATCCTGAAGAAAATCATATATTTTTCTGATTTTGTTTACTGTAGTCTATCATATACTTTTATTGTTTCTAAACCTTGCGTTTTTTGCATTTAGGTCCTGTAAGCCCCTCTAGGTATCTAAGCTATATTTTTTCGCATATGCTTTTTAAATCTATATTACAATCAGGCAATTAGCAAGTGCACTAGGTTTAATAATTAAGGGGCCTACATGACCTAGAGCGCGGCCACTGTCGGACTGCATAGAAAGAGAAGCGCGATGACGCAACACTGGTAATTTATTGCAAAATATGAAGCAATTATTAATTCTAACCTATTGTTTGGACGAAAAAATTAAAACACTAGTATTTTAGTATGTTGCTTGTAAAATAATCTGACAAAAAATCAGAATGATTGTAAGTATAATGTATGGTTTTTATTGTAAAAAGAAAGTTTTTAGAGGTATCTTCATGATTTTTTTCTATCGTATTAAATTTATTTGTATTATGTTTTCAACACACTATCTACTACTATCTAGCATATATCCTGAAGAATATCCTATTTTTTTTTTTTTGTTTGCTGTAGTCGATCATATACTTTTAATGTTTCTAAAACATGCGTTTTTTTTGTTTAGGTCCTGTAAGCCCCTCAAGGTCTTTATCTAAGCTATATATTTCACATATGGTTTTTAAAACTATATTACAATCAGGCAATTAGCAAGTGCACTACCGTGCCTCTAAACTTATTCCAAGGTAATCATTCCAGGTTTCGTATAGAGAAGAATAAGCAAGAGACTCCACAGCCAGTCTTTTAAATATTTTACAATATTTTGCTTACAATTATTATATATTTATACAATTTATACAATTTAAATTAGCAACCAGTTTGATTTTGTCTAGATAAACCTAATATTTTCGTTAAGTTTACAGCATTGTTTGAGCTCTCTGCTATCTTTTTAGATACAAACAATGCTTCGAGTATTGTTTATTAATTAAAAACAGCACGTCCACCACAAAATTATCTTCCAATCTTAGGTACTTGGTCTTGGTCAACAAGTTTTACGAAAGTAAGACCCTCAATCAAGATAACCTTTTTTACTAAACCAGACTCTTCATATTCCGAATCAGATATACAATCGCGGCGAAAATCTTATTCATCTTGAACAAATCCAATATTTACATAATCCAACTCAGTTTTCGTTCCGCAACTAACCGAGGCCTAATTCGAATTTGGGTTCGGTAAATTCGTGGGTGGAACAACACTGGACTCGTCCAGGGTGAACATGCGGTGTCTAGGGCGGTAGCGGGCGCGATTACGTGACCGCAATGCATCGACAAATCGCGATGCTCTCTGGAAGCATAATTAGCCTGTAATTTTCCCACTGTTGGGATACAGGCCTTCTCTCAGTGAGAGGAATTGGTGGTTATCCAACACGAGGGCCCGTCGCAGGTTGGTAGATGTCACATGTCTTCGAATTTTTGGTTCTAGGACATGCCGGTTTCCTCACGAACTATTCCTTCACCGTTTTGAGAGCAGTGATGATAAAATAATTTACACAAAGTAAAGCGTCCGTCTGGGTTCGAACCTACCTACAACTCGAAAGTTGCCGCCGTTACCGCTGGCCCACCACCGCTCAAGTGCTCACACATTAGTCCACTACCACACCACCATTTACATTTAATATACGCACAAAAATAACGGTTTTACTACCTAGTACTACGTTTACACCCAATACCATTCGATATATGTACAGACGCCAGCACATCAAGCTACCCGAAACTGTCAAATTTTCCCAATCAACTTTGAACCTTATGCTTGAGCGAAAAAGTTAAAAATCTATTAAAGAAATTTGACAGATTGTAGTAGGTTGATGTGCTGGCGTCTGTACATAAAAGACCTAACAACAATAAAATATTAAATTTAGCTCACGGTCGTACAAAAGTCATGCCCAGCATCTGAAAGCAGCATCGGCATCTCCGCATCTCGCATCCCTCAATTTGCCTACTTACTTTGAAAAGAAGACGCACTCTGAGCTTTGTTCATTTCTAGGCCAACGTGAAAACCTGAAAGACAATCCCTTTTAAAAAAAGGCCTGTATGACAACTAGGTTTAATAATTAATGGGCTTACATGACCTAAAGCGCGGCCACTGTCGGACTGCATAGAAAGAGAAGCGCGATGACACAACACTGGTAATTTATTGCAAAATATGAAGCAATTATTAATTCTAACCTATTGTTTGGACGAAAAAATTAAAACATTAGTATTTTAGTATGTTGCTTGTAAAATAATCTGACAAAAAATCACAATAATTGTAAGTATATTAGTATGGTTTTTTTAGAAAGTTTTTAGAGGTCTTCAAGATTTTTTTTCTATGGTATCAAATCAGTTGTATTATATTTTCAACACACTATCTACCTAGCATATATCCTGAAGAAAATCATATATTTTTCTGATTTTGTTTACTGTAGTCTATCATATACTTTTATTGTTTCTAAACCTTGCGTTTTTTGCATTTAGGTCCTGTAAGCCCCTCTAGGTATCTAAGCTATATTTTTTCGCATATGCTTTTTAAATCTATATTACAATCAGGCAATTAGCAAGTGCACTAGGTTTAATAATTAAGGGGCCTACATGACCTAGAGCGCGGCCACTGTCGGACTGCATAGAAAGAGAAGCGCGATGACGCAACACTGGTAATTTATTGCAAAATATGAAGCAATTATTAATTCTAACCTATTGTTTGGACGAAAAAATTAAAACACTAGTATTTTAGTATGTTGCTTGTAAAATAATCTGACAAAAAATCAGAATGATTGTAAGTATAATGTATGGTTTTTATTGTAAAAAGAAAGTTTTTAGAGGTATCTTCATGATTTTTTTCTATCGTATTAAATTTATTTGTATTATGTTTTCAACACACTATCTACTACTATCTAGCATATATCCTGAAGAATATCCTATTTTTTTTTTTTTTGTTTGCTGTAGTCGATCATATACTTTTAATGTTTCTAAAACATGCGTTTTTTTTGTTTAGGTCCTGTAAGCCCCTCAAGGTCTTTATCTAAGCTATATATTTCACATATGGTTTTTAAAACTATATTACAATCAGGCAATTAGCAAGTGCACTACCGTGCCTCTAAACTTATTCCAAGGTAATCATTCCAGGTTTCGTATAGAGAAGAATAAGCAAGAGACTCCACAGCCAGTCTTTTAAATATTTTACAATATTTTGCTTACAATTATTATATATTTATACAATTTATACAATTTAAATTAGCAACCAGTTTGATTTTGTCTAGATAAACCTAATATTTTCGTTAAGTTTACAGCATTGTTTGAGCTCTCTGCTATCTTTTTAGATACAAACAATGCTTCGAGTATTGTTTATTAATTAAAAACAGCACGTCCACCACAAAATTATCTTCCAATCTTAGGTACTTGGTCTTGGTCAACAAGTTTTACGAAAGTAAGACCCTCAATCAAGATAACCTTTTTTACTAAACCAGACTCTTCATATTCCGAATCAGATATACAATCGCGGCGAAAATCTTATTCATCTTGAACAAATCCAATATTTACATAATCCAACTCAGTTTTCGTTCCGCAACTAACCGAGGCCTAATTCGAATTTGGGTTCGGTAAATTCGTGGGTGGAACAACACTGGACTCGTCCAGGGTGAACATGCGGTGTCTAGGGCGGTAGCGGGCGCGATTACGTGACCGCAATGCATCGACAAATCGCGATGCTCTCTGGAAGCATAATTAGCCTGTAATTTTCCCACTGTTGGGATACAGGCCTTCTCTCAGTGAGAGGAATTGGTGGTTATCCAACACGAGGGCCCGTCGCAGGTTGGTAGATGTCACATGTCTTCGAATTTTTGGTTCTAGGACATGCCGGTTTCCTCACGAACTATTCCTTCACCGTTTTGAGAGCAGTGATGATAAAATAATTTACACAAAGTAAAGCGTCCGTCTGGGTTCGAACCTACCTACAACTCGAAAGTTGCCGCCGTTACCGCTGGCCCACCACCGCTCAAGTGCTCACACATTAGTCCACTACCACACCACCATTTACATTTAATATACGCACAAAAATAACGGTTTTACTACCTAGTACTACGTTTACACCCAATACCATTCGATATATGTACAGACGCCAGCACATCAAGCTACCCGAAACTGTCAAATTTTCCCAATCAACTTTGAACCTTATGCTTGAGCGAAAAAGTTAAAAATCTATTAAAGAAATTTGACAGATTGTAGTAGGTTGATGTGCTGGCGTCTGTACATAAAAGACCTAACAACAATAAAATATTAAATTTAGCTCACGGTCGTACAAAAGTCATGCCCAGCATCTGAAAGCAGCATCGGCATCTCCGCATCTCGCATCCCTCAATTTGCCTACTTACTTTGAAAAGAAGACGCACTCTGAGCTTTGTTCATTTCTAGGCCAACGTGAAAACCTGAAAGACAATCCCTTTTAAAAAAAGGCCTGTATGACAACTAGGTTTAATAATTAATGGGCTTACATGACCTAAAGCGCGGCCACTGTCGGACTGCATAGAAAGAGAAGCGCGATGACACAACACTGGTAATTTATTGCAAAATATGAAGCAATTATTAATTCTAACCTATTGTTTGGACGAAAAAATTAAAACATTAGTATTTTAGTATGTTGCTTGTAAAATAATCTGACAAAAAATCACAATAATTGTAAGTATATTAGTATGGTTTTTTTAGAAAGTTTTTAGAGGTCTTCAAGATTTTTTTTCTATGGTATCAAATCAGTTGTATTATATTTTCAACACACTATCTACCTAGCATATATCCTGAAGAAAATCATATATTTTTCTGATTTTGTTTACTGTAGTCTATCATATACTTTTATTGTTTCTAAACCTTGCGTTTTTTGCATTTAGGTCCTGTAAGCCCCTCTAGGTATCTAAGCTATATTTTTTCGCATATGCTTTTTAAATCTATATTACAATCAGGCAATTAGCAAGTGCACTAGGTTTAATAATTAAGGGGCCTACATGACCTAGAGCGCGGCCACTGTCGGACTGCATAGAAAGAGAAGCGCGATGACGCAACACTGGTAATTTATTGCAAAATATGAAGCAATTATTAATTCTAACCTATTGTTTGGACGAAAAAATTAAAACACTAGTATTTTAGTATGTTGCTTGTAAAATAATCTGACAAAAAATCAGAATGATTGTAAGTATAATGTATGGTTTTTATTGTAAAAAGAAAGTTTTTAGAGGTATCTTCATGATTTTTTTCTATCGTATTAAATTTATTTGTATTATGTTTTCAACACACTATCTACTACTATCTAGCATATATCCTGAAGAATATCCTATTTTTTTTTTTTTGTTTGCTGTAGTCGATCATATACTTTTAATGTTTCTAAAACATGCGTTTTTTGTGTTTAGGTCCTGTAAGCCCCTCAAGGTCTTTATCTAAGCTATATATTTCACATATGGTTTTTAAAACTATATTACAATCAGGCAATTAGCAAGTGCACTACCGTGCCTCTAAACTTATTCCAAGGTAATCATTCCAGGTTTCGTATAGAGAAGAATAAGCAAGAGACTCCACAGCCAGTCTTTTAAATATTTTACAATATTTTGCTTACAATTATTATATATTTATACAATTTATACAATTTAAATTAGCAACCAGTTTGATTTTGTCTAGATAAACCTAATATTTTCGTTAAGTTTACAGCATTGTTTGAGCTCTCTGCTATCTTTTTAGATACAAACAATGCTTCGAGTATTGTTTATTAATTAAAAACAGCACGTCCACCACAAAATTATCTTCCAATCTTAGGTACTTGGTCTTGGTCAACAAGTTTTACGAAAGTAAGACCCTCAATCAAGATAACCTTTTTTACTAAACCAGACTCTTCATATTCCGAATCAGATATACAATCGCGGCGAAAATCTTATTCATCTTGAACAAATCCAATATTTACATAATCCAACTCAGTTTTCGTTCCGCAACTAACCGAGGCCTAATTCGAATTTGGGTTCGGTAAATTCGTGGGTGGAACAACACTGGACTCGTCCAGGGTGAACATGCGGTGTCTAGGGCGGTAGCGGGCGCGATTACGTGACCGCAATGCATCGACAAATCGCGATGCTCTCTGGAAGCATAATTAGCCTGTAATTTTCCCACTGTTGGGATACAGGCCTTCTCTCAGTGAGAGGAATTGGTGGTTATCCAACACGAGGGCCCGTCGCAGGTTGGCAGATGTCACATGTCTGCGAATTTTTGGTTCTAAGACATGCCAGTATCCTCACGCTGTTTTCCTTCACCGTTTTAAGGTGAATGGATAGTGGTAGACCGCGAAATTCAAATTTTCTTACGTTTTTTGCATTTTGCAGGTCAGTGTCAGATTGTATCTTGATCAAAATATGATTCGCGACAATAACAGTTACCTATTTAGAGAATTATAATCATTACAATCATTAATATATCTTTCTAAGTTAGATTTCTACCACCAACCACCAATCTCTTATGGAAAAGTGTTAATGGTAGAAATCTAACTCATCGGTCTCAACTACCCATTCACCTTAAAAGAGCAGTGGTCATGAAATATTTAACACAAATTAAAGCGCATCACTGGGTTCGAACCAACGACCTACAGCTCAAAGTCGCGGCCGTTACCACTGGGCCAACACTGACCCTGTGGCAGAATCTAGACGTATTCGATTGTCGGTGGAACGCCCCCCAGCTAGACTGACTACCTTAAAAAAAGGTGGCTGGGTTTGACTGGCTACGGAATGCGGAGGACAGGGTGTTGTGGCCTGGGATAGATCTATGTCCAGCAATGGACTGCGTTAGACTGAGTTGATTGTAGATTGTATTCAATAGACGAATCAGAAATGAAGAGATCCGCTGGAGTACCAAGGTAACCGACATAGCCCGAAGAATTGCCAAACTTAGGTGGCAGTGGGCAGGGCACATTGCTCGCAGAACAGATGGCCGATGGGGCCGAAAGGTTCTGGAGTGGCGACCGCGTACCGGAAGACGTAGCGTTAAAAGGCCTCCCACAAGGTGGACCCACGACCTTGTGAAGGCCACAGGAACTCGTTGGATGCGAGAAGCACAAAACCGGTCGAAGTGGAGGCCCCTGGGCTTGGGGGAGGCCCTTGTCCAGCAATGGACGTCATTCGGCTGAAATGATGATGATGATGAATCGAATCTCTAGCTGTATTTTACCTCTGGTTTTGCATCAATGTCAAAATTACAGTGATCTTTATTTCCCTTGTAATTAAGTTGCTGCCACTGACAAGTCTGTCAAAATCATAATGATCTTTAAACTCGTTGCTATAAGTCTGCTGTTGGTTTGCTGCTGTCACACGTAAATTAATGTGGTTCCAAACGTTAAGATAAAAGACGATCGCTCGTTAGGTCACTCGAGTACGAAAGCCGTATCATTGAACTCAGCCCCGTTGCGCTAGGCGCCCGTCAGTTTTCGGGCTTCATACGACCGTAACGACTGTCAAAGATCCACGAATGACAGACGGGACCAACGGCTTAACGTGCTTTCCGAGGCACGGAGAGGTCTTAGTATGTAAAAATGGTCTCCCATCCACGGAGCAACCGTGGCAAGCGTAGCTTAACCTGATCGATCGACCCTTGTGGCTGTCATTACTTAGCCACAAGCCCCTCATGATATCTATATACATACTTATACTAATAATAAAGCTGAAGAGTTTGTTTGTTTGTTTGAACGTGCTAATCTCTGGAACTACCAATCGGATTTGATAAATTCTTTTGGCATTGATAGCCCAATTCTCGAAGAAGGCTATAGGCTACATACCATCATGTTATAACCCTTAGCAGCCGGGCAATAACAAAAAAAGTAAGAAACAACGCTGAGTGAAAACGAAGTAAAAGCGCAGGCAGTCGATGCGATGCACAAGAAATTTCACCCGGGCGAAGTCGCGTGC